>JAWZYV010012176.1:0-357827 GCA_038373885.1 Cheiracanthium punctorium
CAAAATATTATAATATTTTCAGCCAAGATTAAGAATGAATGAACATGTGCTAGTTGGACCGGGAATTAGGGATAATGTATTTTAAATCATTATTCGATTTTCCGGTCTTGCTAGCCGTATAGATGTTGGTACTTTGTCCAGAGACTCGAAGATGTCCCTTCACGTAAGTAAAAACCTTGTATTTTTTAGTTTAAGTAATGCTTTGTGATTTAAACTATCTAAGTAGATGAAAGATATATTATGTACATGCAGTATGCTAAAACGGATCTTCAATTTTTATTTCCAATAGTTCAACTTTCTAACAATAGTACTATCTAGTCTAAAAGTTTATGCTCACCTTTCTATAAAATAGGTTAAGTGCATACCTCTAAAAATATTAATGCATGTATAAAATTATGCTTTCATAGTCAAACTGCAATGAGTGTTGCACATAAACAATCTAACTCGTATCGTATTGAAATTCTATAAATCAAGTTATACTACTTGGGATATACAGTAAGAATATTTTGTAGGATTACTAAAACTGTAATTTTTTCTCTAATTGATCTATAGAAAATATAAACTAGTATAATCGTTGCCTAAAATTTATCAAAAATGTGTGGGTAAGAAAAAAATGTTTAGATAAATACTTTGTTTGTTTGTGCTTTAAGGCAAACCTGCACGCGGGGGTATCTGCCTAGGATGAGGGGTGCCTTGGTAGGAAGACTTTCTAAGGGGATCTAACGCGTATTCATGCATTTCGTATACAAAAACTTGAGTTTTGGGGGATATATGGCTAAAGTGATTTTCTCGCAATAGAATATAAGACTATATCTTATTATGTTTTACTAATGTATGTATGTATACTTTGTAAAAACTATAGGTACTAAAATCTTTCTATGGTATAATTTTCTCACTTGCCTAGCCGTAGATTAAATTTGTAGAAAATGTATGGGTATCCTACTTTAATGTTAAACGGCTACTTAACAAAAATACGGTATACAAAAATTAAAAACACTTGATTAAATTTTTTTCTTGATAAATTAAAAACACTTGATTAAAATTTTTTCTTGATAAATTAAAACTTGGTTTAAAAAAAATAAATTTAGAAATGTATTTGTTGTAAAATTATTTAACTTAAAATTAAAACTTGGTTAAAAATTAAATTAAAACTTGGTTTAAAAAAAATAAATTTAGAAATGTATTTGTTGTAAAATTATTTCACTTAAAATTAAAACTTGGTTAAAAAATAAATTAACTCTTGATTAAAAAAAATATTTGTTGTAAAATTAATTAAAAAAAATTTGTTGTAAAATTATTTAACTTAAAATTAAAACTGTTGGTTAAAAAAATATTTGTTGTAAAATTATTTAACTTAAAATTAAAACTTGGTTAAAAAAAAATAAATTTAGAAATGTATTTGTTGTAAAATTATTTAACTTAAAATTAAAACTGTTGGTTAAAAAAAAATAAATTACTCTTGATTAAAAAAATATTTGTTGTAAAATTATTTAACTTAAAATTAAAATTGTTGGTTAAAAAATAATAATAAAAATAAATTACTCTTGGTTAAAAAAATATTTGTTGTAAAATTACTTATTTAACTTAAAATTAAAGTTCGTAGGCCTCCTGGGGATGTTGTTCATTTCTTTGCTCCACATAGTTAATTATTATTTAAAGAAACAAAAACAACAACGCATCCTCTGTGCTACGCCCTGTCTCCATTCATGCGAGGCTAGCGTGATGGGGAAAGGCACAGTAAGAATTTTTATTTGAAATGAGGCGGTAGACGAATTCTACCGGGCGGCTGGTGGGTCCTCATTTTATAATAATATTTTTTATTTCAGGTTTAATTCATATAGCTTATTTAAAATTATGTCAAAGTCCCTTATTTTCATGAGAGAATGCATCACAGTCTGAAAAAAAAAATTACAAGTATCCTTATTTGAAAAATTGTTAAAGTCTGAAAGTCCCCTTATTTCAAAAAATATGTCACAATCTGAAAAAAATTACAAGTCCCCTTATTTGAAAAAAAAGGAAAAAAATTCTTATCAACCCTTTGAACATCCGGTCTTAGCATCCGCTCCCCACATCCGGTCCGACCACGCCCCCCTTCCCCGCTCAGCCTAGGGACAGCATCCGAACGGAGACTCCGGAGGCTCCGGCGAATTAACATGGGATCCGGCTGAGGTGAACTGTCCTTTTACCACTACTTGCAACAAATATTCAAAATTTCAAAACATACTATTTATAATTTTTTTTTATCTTGCGGGTAAGTGTAAAAATCAAACTAAGAAAATCAAGTTTGCATTGCGTTTAAAGGGAAAGTAGAGGTCAGCTTTTACGTTTCTAATTCCTCTGAACATAATTTCCGTCAAATTTTGATGTGGCTTATTTTAAAATTTTCCTAACATTCTGAATTATTTTTAAAGAATTTTTTTTTGAAAAGATAGATTTTTTGAAGGTACAAAAGTCCTAACACTCTTTAAAATAAATTTAAACAGATGGTATAATATACTCCAGATATTCACAAACTCTTATCTCCACCCCTCCAACACCAACCTTGTGAAATTCTGCCACTTATAATTTCTTTATTCCATTAATCTTATATTTACTTGGATGGCGCCATTTATTTGAAGTCAAGATACAGAAATTTGTTTCCTGAATCAGAAAGGTTTGCTCATGTTGTAATTTCACGCATTTTCTGTGACTATCATTTTTTGAGTTTTCATGTCTTCAACAAGTTTATATTATTCTTATTGACCCTCTTGGTGAGTCCCTTGAGTCCTTGGTGACCCTCATAAGTTTTCAGAGTAGTACTCCTACATCTTTTAATAATTAAATTACGTTTATCATAAATTATCGCTCAACTTTTTGAAGTTTGAAAAACTTGAATTTAAAATTGATTTTCTCCTCACATACAAATGCTTTTATGGAATTTTTTTTTAACTATTAAAATAACTGAGTAGTGCGCACAAGCTTTTACTAAAGGACCTTTCCTGCGTTTCTAAGCAACTATTTTTTGCATTTTGGAATTTGCGGCTAAATTTGGCGACTTTCTAGAACAACGGCACGGCATAAACAATACTTTTCCTATAATTTATTTTTTAATAATGTAAGTCCTTTATTAAATCTTTTAGCATAGGATATATGTATTCTGAGTGTACTTAATCCCATCGTTAAAAATTTCCTAGACAAAGATGTGAATCTAGCAACAAGATGGCGGATATATTTATTCTGAGTGTACTTAATCCCATCGTTAAAAATTTCCTAGACAACGATATGAATCTAGCAACAAGATGGCGGCCGCTGTAGCTCGCGTAATAAGAACATTAACACTGCACACTCGTTAGTTGAAATGGGTTACATCTTATAAATCCGAGCGCAAAGAGAGAATATCTGTTTACAGCACGAGGAGGGGGGAGGAAGTGGGGAGAGGGGAAGGAACTGTAGGGGTTATTATGTACGGGAAAATAATGCACACATTGTTGTAATTTTAATGCCTAATGCAAATTTAAGCACCGCTCTTGAGGCTGAAATGATTCATTTCTTAAACGTGTTAAAGTGTTACCGTAATTTATGGGGCCGTGCGTAATAAGTTTGTGATTGGTCTGTGTGCTTGTTTTTTAATGGGGTTTCCGCTCGCGTAATGCATGGCGTCATTTGCCAGTTAGTTTTGAGCATCCATGAAGATATTTCTGAGAAAAATTCCAGAAAAAACATAAAATAATAAAAGCATTTGCTTCACGGAATTGAAACTGACAGGGTTGTAGAATTTAACACGAGAATATGGCCTCCTTTTGTACATAGGCTTTCTCGACTTGGGCTTTGTTCCCTTTTGTGAATATGCCTCTCTTAACAGATTTGTAAGAGTAAGTTCTCTGAAGAAAATTCACCATTGCCTCTTCAATATTATGAAATTTGAAAAATAAATAAATAAATAAAATAAGCTCATCAAATTTCTATACAGAAGTATTTAAAATAAATAAATATTGCGTCAGGAACTTTAAAACAATTAGAATGTTCCTTCAGATTCTGTACTGCCTGTGCTGTAATTACCGTTTTTAGTATGTACCGCTGAAGCAAGTATACGAATAAGTAACATCTTTTGAATACAGCTTAGATTTTAGGGGAAAAAATCTGAATAGCAAAAATTCTGTTGTAAAATATTGTTTTTGAGCTTTAGAGATAAATGCACCTAAAAAATATTGCAAAATTACAGTCATTTTGCATTTTTTCCAGGAATATTCTTCGACTCATACGTTAACTGTATGCTAGTACAGCTTTTGGAAATACAATTCTTTTTTATCCAAGTTTAACGTAATTCTGTTTTTTTTTTCAGAAATATTACATTACTTCCTGAAATAACTTGATATTGCAATCCGGCACCAATTTCAATCCAGTTGGATCCGGCCTGATCCCTATCAGTCCGGTCGGATCTGGACCGGATCCGGTTGGAGTGGCCACATCAAAACGATTTCTCTTTCGTTCCAAAATTAACTGTATGAAAGATGTTTATGTGAGTATCATAAAGTTTATAAACTATAAGACTAGATCTAGGTTATTATATATTTCATAATAATAGCAGTATTATCAGATATAATATAAATTTATTTGTAATCAAAGCAAAACAATGGATATCAATGAAATAGTACTTACGTTATTATATACTATATAATAATTTACATATATTTCATTATAAATACAGTGGAACCCCGATATATCGTTCCCGCATTCATCGTTTTCCCGTATTGATCGTTTTATTTCTATGGTCCCTGCACAGACTGTATTCAAATAACGTTAACAAAACCCGCAGGTATCGTTCGTCAAAAATTCGCTTTTCCGCGTTCATCATTGTAAAATGTTTCTTCTGACCGAAATGAAATTGAAGATCAAGTATATCAATGAAATAGTACTTATAGTATCAATGTATAGTAATAATGTATCAATGAAATAGTAATAGTATTTGTAAGCCATATTGATAATTGCAATATGGCTTACAAATCTAATTACTTTCTGGTATGATATCTTGGGTTGATGATGGTATAGATGAAGAGTTCTTACATCCAACAGGGATGTGTATAGTGTGAATTGTAGTGATTATATTTCCATTGATTTAGATGTAACAACGTGCGATATCCTAACAATGGAAGAAATGTGACGCAGAAAATTAAAATAATAGCGAAGAAGCTGAGAATAATATTCATGCCGATGAGACTGAGCCAACTACTTTATCCTACGCAATAACGGTATTCGAAATTGTAGGACTTTTATATACAAACATGAATACAGATAAAAAGACAAAAAAAGTATTGCAAATCTTGAAAATTTTGTTTAATTAAAAGATTAATGAAAAACCCAGTGTAAAATTACTGTTTTTTAAATATAAGTATCACTTAATTTCTGCACAACTTCAATTTGTTTCTTTTACAGTTTGGTAACAAATTTAGTATTTTTGGTATACTGTATAAATTGTGTGTATTCATACATACTGTTTTCTTCGTATTTTGAATTTAACCCGCATTCGTCGTTTTCCCGCATGCATCGTTTTTTACTACGCACCCCTTGAAAAACGATAGATCGGGGTTCTACTGTATTATATTTATAATTGTTTTTATAAATATAATATCAAGTATAATTGTTTAAGTTCTATTTTAATAGAGTTCACTAATAACACCAATGAAAATTATCTTGTAACTTACTTTACATTGTGTAAGTTTCTTATGTTACGTAAATCTAACTTAATCAACTGAGTTCACAATAATTATAAAATTTCATCACGCTATGCAGTCTTATAATAATGATGACAGTTATCATAGATCTGTTTAAGGAATGGCCCAATTATCACAATAGCGAGTATTTGTCAATAAACCTTCTTTAAATAATAATCTTGGGTATATCGATTATAAAAAGTAAAGTTTGGTTTTTAAAAAAGGCTCATAGTAAAGTGTTAATTATTTCATCTGCCAACTGACTTCTTAGAGTACACGTATAGACAGCGGCTGAAAAGGCCCTTTCAGCATCTACACATGTCGGTTTTACTGTCAACAAATAGCCATGAATATAATCATGAATAAGTATTGTCTTCGAACTCCTTCATTTTCATATGTAGTCTTTTCCTTTTGTAGTACTTTCCTGATCCGGTCGATGTCTAATGATGCCTGATACGCCAGATTACCGGATCCGGATTGCAATCCCTAATAACAGCCTTAAAATGAAAAATTTCAAGCCGTAAACCATGCTTCTAAAAGAATAAACACGTTTTTTTTGACGTGAAATGCCCTTTCATGGTGGTCTTGTGGCCTAAGGCAGTGCTTCCCAACTTTTTATCCAGGCGGACCGGTCAACGTTAGATATTTTTATCGCGGCCCACTGAGGTGAGGGGGGGGAATGTTAATTGTTTATATTTTGGATTGTTTTAATTTAATAATTTAAATTTAATCATAACTAAACATGCCTCCAAAATAAAATACAACTGCACCAAAAAAATGAATACAAAGTGATTTAACGTTTCAACTAACTGGAACTCTAAAATCAATCAGAATCCTGCAACGAGACTGTTACATCAGGAGACAATGACACCCAAAGTGTGTTGCTTTATGTCCACTTTATTCCATTGGTTTTGTTTGGTTGCTGTCGATGGGAAAAAAAAAAAAAAAAAAAAAAAAAAAAACACGCTTCACGCACATAGGTTGTTGGAAATGGCAACAGATTTCAGTGCTATGGTGGCAATCTCAGGATATTCTGCCATGACTTAAATCCAGAAATCCGGCAGAGTTGTTCTGTAGAAAGTAGTTTTACGAAAAGCACATTTATTATCAATTTTATTATCAATTTTAATTCTTAATCTTGAAATGTGTAATATAAACAGTAAACTAATTTTAAAAGTCCCAGATTTCTTCTGTCACAAAAGGTCAAAATGCGCATAAACACAATAAAGTCGCACAAACCCGAAAGAAATACACCACTGTGCACGGAAATAATTTAATGATCGTTGGGCGCCCCGGTGCTATTTCATCCATGGGCCAATACCGGTCCGTGGCCCAGGGGTTGGGGACCTCTCGTCTGGGGTACACTTGCTGATTCAAGATCCAATTGCACATCCTAAGCTAGAAGTGCCTCCGTCTTGGGATTTACTGACACACGGCTACAACATGGTTATCGTTCAGGAGAAGAAAGTAGCAATTACGTACACAGCTAGTTTTTGTTACGCTTAACTGTAATTCCTCCGCCCCCCCCCCCGAAAAAAAAATCAAAAAATCTTCTCTACTTCAAAAAAGTAAAAATCTGACCATTTCCTTACTTTAAAGCTATTTTTCGTAATTTTCAGCCATTTTTGTTTTATTCTTCGAAAGTTTAAAAAAAAAAAAGAACTTAACAATTGAGTAAGAGAGTTAGGTATCGTAAGTAATATCTGCAAAGGATTATGTATATGAAAATATGGATAACGGTTTTCCGGGAACCTTATATGAGCAGTCATTATAGGTTGTAAGCATGAGTAAATCGCCAAATAATGAAAAGTCGCCGTTGGTGGCAAGCTGTTACGTAGTTTTTATCAAAGAAAATATATGAAGTACTGTTTTCTTAGAGCTAATTATTAACTATAAAGTCGCCAAAATATGAAAATTCGCCATAATTGTCTAATACGCAAGGTGTTCAGTTTGGGTTTCACATAATTAAAAATAGTGCGAAGTTTAAATTTTTATGTTCCAAGAAACATGCAAGAACCAAGCAATGTGTAGATCGGTAAAATTCTATCTGATCAAACCATTTTGTTTTGTTTGTTGCAATTATGCCTTTTTTACGAATAAGCCTTATTAGGGGCCCGAATGCCTCATACGAAAAGCGAGTGTAGCGAGTCTAGGAGCCTTGGCCCCTAGTTTGTCAAATAAAAAGCGTTCATGATATTGAGAGTGTCGTAAATATTGTGGGCATTGCAGTCAATTAAAGTGTCGTCAACATGCATAATAGCACCCACAGAGGGGGCTACGGGGTTAAAGCCCCCCCCCCAAAGGTTGAGTGTTAGAAGTGAAAAGCTTCAACAATTGAAAATTGTCACCAGTGAATTAATGAATTTTATTTTTAAAAATTGTCTTCAAATTATTTCTAAGATTTTTTTGCTAAAAACAAGACGCTGGTTTGTAAATAAATACTTACAGTTAGTGGTATGAAACACAGTTTAGCTCAGCTACGTCACTGAAAAGACCAGATAATTATTTATGATTCTATAAGGAGCTACATTGGGAGTGAGCTTGTGTTCTATGGGCAAATGAAGTGGTTCAGAATATTTTGACGTTATAAGAGAGTTGTAAGTATAATAGAGGTCACTATAGAAGAGTATTTGTAGGCCAGCCCCCCCCCCTAAACTAAAATCCTGGTGCGCCACAGCAAACATGACACTGTATTGATTGTCTTAAGATTAGAAAAAAAATGTACGGCTGGTATTGGAAATTTTCTAGTTCCTATAAAATACCTACAAACGTAAGCTCTACTTAATTCAGCTGTAAGCAATTCACAGAATCCCGAGCTCATACCTCTAACCAATGGCGTAGCCAGAAATTTTTCATGGGACGGAGGTTACGACTACTGCAACTCACATATATGTATACGTGTGTGTGGTAAGGGAGTGAAGATGGCAAAAATTCTTCACTGGGGGTGACCCCTCCCCCTATCTCCCCCCCCCCCTTGGCTACGTCACTGCCTCTAACTACTACTATAACTGAAATTTCACCTCGATCGGTTGAACAGAATGGCCCCTAGGTCCTTATATTTCCAAAGCCTTTTTTATCATCACTCTGTAGTTCATAGAAATTTAATACTTGGGATAAAAGGGGTTCGAGAAGTGGAATGAAAAATTAAAAAAATAACAGTTTATATTAAAAATCCTCAGAAGTTAAGCCAAATAAATCATTGGATTACCTCTGAAAAAATAAAACTTGTACAGAAAATGAAAAAAAGAAAAGGTGAAAAAAAAAATTCAAACCTAAGTATACACTCCCTTAGAAGTCTATTCAAATATAAGTGAATTTTTTGCTTTAATTCGAAGTTATGTGTATAATTAACTAGTTTTTACAATAATTGAAGAAAGAAAAAGAAAAAACAATATTTAAAAAAAAATCTGATATTTCCTATTTTGTTCAAAATAATGTTTTATTTATTTATTTTAAAGAAATCTTGTATTTGTGACACCAAATTAGAAAATCGCTCTACAATCGGATATATTTCGAGAAGGTGTACAGTATAAGCAAGTTTCTTTGCTGCGACAATGAATCAAGCTATTACTTGTAACCAATATTTTTTCATTACTAATTTAAATTTGTTCATTTGAAGTGGAAAATAAGTTATGTAATCACTTTATTGCTCTTCATGGTGGAATGAAAAATTGGGAGGATAAAATTAAATCACAGCAGTACTACCATACCAGATGAATACGATCGTTAAACCGAAGAAAATCTTCTTTTGGTAATTCATTTTCTGAATAAATCCTAAAACGTTTCTCTTGTACTGTTTTCAACTGCTTCTAATGTTGACAAATTTAAAATCGAACTACAACATTAAAATGCATTCTCGTTTTGTAATTAGAACAGAAAGAACATTAAATTAGCATAAATATACTTTAAATGAAATACAATTCACCTATGTTATCGTTCATTTTAATTCCATAGCTGAATTAGCTTTTCTAAATTTTGAATAGCCTCCGAAATCATTAAAGGATACCATTTTGTGCCATCTACAAATATGCATAAGTGTACTTCCTTTTAAATCATTTATCTACTCTTTCTTCGGAAAATAAAGAGCGGACATAAATCATCTAAACTCCACATAACGACAATGGGGGGGAAATAAGCGGCAGTATTTACGCCGTCTAAAGAAGTGAAAAATAAAATTGCAAATGCAGTCCTACATTAATTTTTAAAAAGAATTGCAATTATGGATCTGGGAGGAGTTTATGATGAACCTTTTCAGATTTATCATGCTTTCTTTTATTACTTTTCCCTTTCACGAAACTAGTGACTTCCTCGTTTTGGTTTAAAAAAAAAAAAACAATTGAAGCTGAACACCCTTTCAGAAAAGTAAACCTCTTTTGAAGTTTTTCAGAGGGGATGTTGATGGCCTTTTGCTGCCGCCTTCCAACATATGAAGCAGAAGCAATTTCAATTTAATGATATGCAACCCACATTTCCTAGAATTAAGAGCTTGATCAGTGTCAAAAATAGAACTACTTGTTTTGATGAGAGTTAACTTTCTTTCTTCTTTTCCTTTAACCCTTTGAGGCGCAACCCTTTACCAATGCTGAAAAAAGGGCAGCCTTTGCCATCGCTCGACTTAACTACCAGCAAGATGGCGGACGATCGAAACGTGCATCGCGTGCCACAGATCTAGAGACCCTTTTTTGACGACAGCTGGCTGTGCGGCACAGCCAGCTGTCGTCAAAAAAGGGTCTCTAGATCTGTGGCACGCGATGAACGTTTCGATCGTCCGCATCTTGCTGGTAGTTAAGTCGAGCGATGGCAACGGCTGCCCTTTTTCGGCATTCAGCATTGGAGCAATCTATCCAGCTGTTCTCGCATTCTTCCATTTTTCAGCAGATGTCAGTGCTGTTAAAAATAATCGTGACCATTTTTTACGGGAAATGACGTGCTAAAAAGTAAAGGATTCTCGTGGAGCTATGTCACCCGCAACTATTTTTATAAAAATCAAATCTACTCTTCGTGACTGGCAGCAGTCAAAACGTCAAAGTTTACAATCAAAGTAACTACCAGCAAGATGGCGGACGATCGAAACGTTCATCGCGTGCCACAGATCTAGAGACCCTTTTTTTGGCGACAGCCGATGCACGTTTCGATCGTCCGCCATCTTGCTGATAGTTAAGTCGAGCGATAGCAACGACTGCCCTTTTTTCAGCATTGGGCAATCTATCCAGCTGTTCTCGCATTCTTCCATTTTTCAGCAGATGTCAGTGCTGTTAAAAATAATCGTGACCACTTTTTAACGGGAAATGACGTGCTAAAAAGTAAAGGATTCCCGTGGAGGTATGTCACCCTCAACTATTTTTATAGAAATCAAATATACTCTTCGTGACTGGCAACAGTCAAAACGTCAAAGTTTGGTGTTCCCAGAGCGGGAACACTGCGCGTTAAAGGGTTAATTTAATTTCGTAAAGCTTTCTGTATTCTTTCTTATGCTTGCTATTAAATCTTCACACAACGCCTGATCAATACGTTACTATGCGAATTACTTCGTTAGTCGAGTTTTGTGAAATTGGAGCATATAGCACCAAAAACTGCAAACTTTGGCAATCATTATGCACGGTAAAATAAAACCTACTGTCTGTAGCGGTTTTAAAATTGTAACGCATGAGATTTGCTATCTCAGTTGAAATTTAAAAGTGAATTACAGCTTCTACAGAAAACAAAGAAAATCTAATAATTTATGACCAGGGCCAGCTTTACCATTAGGTGAACCTGGGCAACCGCCTACGGCCACTGATTAAAGGAGGCCGCCAATAAAATATTCCTCAATAAAAATGTAAATGCATTTTTCTTTTCAATTTTCCAGTTTTAGACTAGGGCCGCTAATGACATTCTTGTAAGAAACATCTTTAACGATCTCTAATTTACAACCTTCACAATTTTTCTACTCAGGTTTTCTTTTGCAGATCAAGAAAGGTTAGTTCCAAGAACGGGGTTAGTTCGACTGCCTAATATAAGTAGAAAATTATGGTGCGTGTTCACTCAATTATGCTAATTTAAGTGATGAATTTACAAACGAAAAGCGATATACTTGCAACATATTAACAAGTCACCAACAAGTAAAAGGATATTAACGAAGAATCCAGTTTTAAGATATGGCATTGTTTTTTGATTCTTCAGCTGAATTCAGAGAAGAGGCTGCTACTAGCTGGATTGGAAAAAAAAAAAAATACTAGCTGGATTGGGGAAAAAAAAAAAACTGAATGGTGAAGTTGTAAGATGAAACTCTAGGTATCAGGCTAACAAGCCGGCAAAAGCCTCTAGGTAAACGTATTAAAGCATATCAATCATATAATTGATATTGACATTTAGCATATGAATTATATGAGGATTTTAAAGATACATTCCCGAAGAAAAGTTGTTGAAGAGGAGACAAAAACAATTAAACGAAATACGAACGTCCCATTTCACTCGTAAATTTAAGTTAAGCTACTTTTACCCATTGCATTTTTTTGTTGAATTTTACTTTTTTAAAGCCTTTCTCATAATCTTCTTTTTCCCCCTCCACATTACTTGAATTTTATTTTGTAGCATCACGTGATTTTCAATGGATTTGTATAAATATTTTTATACGCACTAAACGATAAATGCATTCTAAATAAGTTTAGGGAATATAAAGTGCAATTTAAGTGAACAACTCAAAGTAAATAGTTCAAATATATATATGTTTCTAGGATGAGCTCCACTAGCAGAAGATTGTTCGTGTTCTATTGATTCATTCACCCCATAAAGACAAACTAGTGAATAAACATTTTTGCCTATGATTTGCCATTGATTGAGATTTCTTTTTCATATCTTTGAACTACGTTTTGTTTGCGTTTTTCTTATATGTCTAATGGGGAGAAGAACTGGATTATTAAACTAAAGCTTTACAATAGTACTTTATATTAGCCCCTAACTAAGATAAATTAAAAAACAAGCGAAAATGTTTATTGTATAAATGTGATCTACGGTATAAATGTATTGTATAAATGTGATCTACGTTAAAAGTTTGTTGGTTGGGGGATATATCTTACACATTGAGCCATGTTCTAATTTAATGGTAGCGGTTTCACAGTTCGCTGGTTTAAAATCCAAAGTTCGTTTAGATCCAAAACTTAGAATGCATACACCTGATGATAGGTCTAGATTAAAATCTTCGTAGTTGCCGTCTTCAATTTTAGGTTGTTCTTCAGAGCCAAAGTTCACTTGCACCATATTAAATTCATAATTTGTCACTTTCTGTAGATCTTCACGTATTTTTTGCAAAATGGGTATCCAAGAGTAAACAGAGACTGTTGCTCCAGGTAAACTGTAATTGATTCCTTCATCAGCAAAAGTAATTACTTTACGGGTCGAGGAAATTTTCTTTTCACTACTTTGCAGGGGTAACTGAAACAATTCTTGCTGTAGCACGTCAACATCACTTTCAGTATAAAACTCGGGGGAAATTTTCTTTTCAATACTTTGCAAAGGCTTTACATCTAAAGGCAATTGTATTATTTCTTGCAGCAACACATCAGCATCACTTTGAGTATAAAACTCGGGAGTGTATTCAATGTTAAAGTTATTTTCGATCGATTCAAGCAAAGACATTTTTGAAACTCGGCGAAAAATCAATTAAAACACACGTCTTAAGTATAGGCGCACACAGTGTAAAGAGAGTCTCGCAACACACACTTCCCTACTTTATCTAACTAAAATATCTTCCTATTGGTTCTTTTTAAAAAATAAAATAAAATAATAAATAAATAAAAATCACGTGATTACCCAAGCGCCCTCTACCTTCCTCAACCCAGTAGATATTGCATCATCTAACTTGTCTTAGCCTGTTCTAGAGAGTTGCCCACTCAAATGTACATCCTGCCACGAAACCTACCGGATATTCAATCAACACAGATTTGCACACGTCACTATCACGTGTCTTCTGCGCATGTCACTTCCTTATCTCTTATCTGATCTGTGATACCTGATAAGAGAAAATCAGTTGCCGTTAAATTTGTAGAGTTTGTAGGTTGGGCGTAGGTAAGTTCTCCTGCAACGGATACCTAAGAATTCTTTAGCCGTGCAAACAGATGTTTTGTCCGCATGTAACAAGAGTGTTGTCCGGTATTTTTCAGGTATTATAATTGCTTATATTTTTTCTGATATATGTTGTGATTAGCTATCTTTTAGAGTAATCAGTTTAGTTTATTAACAGGTTTTCATTAATAATTTCAGTTTATGACTTTATTAAAAAAATTTTAGTTTATTATTGTAAAAATTGTTTTAGTTTATGAATTTATTAAATAAAAATTTTAGTTTATTATTGTAAAAATTGTTTTAAACAATAAGTTTAGTTTATGATTTATTAAAAGGATGTCTATGTAAAATTTAAGTCTATAAAAAAAATTTTGATATGTTTAATTTATTAACAAGTTTTAATTAATAATTTTAGTTTATGACTTTATTAAATAAAAATTTTAGTTTATTATTCTAAAAATTGTTTTAAACAATAATTTTAATACCTATTTTATACGTGAATACTCATTCATCTGCAATGCCTATAATTTATTACTGTTATTTATCAAAACTTAGCAAAAATAATTTGCTTTAGTATAATGATCTTTGCTAATTGTTTCACAGAAATTAATTTAATGATTCATTATTTTCCTAAACTATGTAAAATATATTAATCGTTGTAGCTTAACTTTGATATTTTAATTTAGGATATAATGTCGATCAGAAGAATAATCATAATGTATTTAATACGTGTTCAATAGATATCCTTTACAAAGTTCCAATGCGTTTGTAAAAATTAGATCATGTTTTTAGTAGTAAACATCTTCATCCATAAGTCCCCATTTTTGAACGCAGAATGAAACACGTGTCCCCAATTGCATACCCCTAACAGCCTCCATGAGTTTATCTTATCGGCAAACTGGCCAACTCTTATTGTACCGGCTCTGTAGAGCCTCAAGGCACTCTCTTATCTCTAAATTTCTGTTATCAGCAATATGGCCAGCACGTGGATTTTACTTATGCTGTGGATATATTTGCGAATATTTTTATTATTTTTGCCTCTCGCGTGTACAAGTACAGGGTAAGTGTAATATTTTCTATTATTTTAGTTACATATAAGTTGATACCGTAATTCTAATTGAAAATAATTATGTGGTTCTTATAGTTGCACTTTTGATGTGTTGTACTTTTAAGTGTGATTTTTTTGTTAATGTATGTTTTTCTGTATTTTGGTGTTTTGCGAAATTTTAAGTGGGTAATCCAGTGTAATTAATAGCAATAGGCATTATCGGTAGAAGTACTTTATGCAGTTTGTATACAAAAACTGGGGGTTTGAGGGCTTTCTCCAAATAGAAAATAAGGCATGTATGGCATCTATATTTCAGTAAATTCTAACTAAGATTACATTTTCGCTTGCTAACTAATTTTATCCTACATAAAATAGCATTGTGAATCTGGTAAATTGTTATAAGAAAAAAAATTACTTTTAAAGCGTTTAATATCTTCAAATGTGTTATTTTGTTTTTAGTGTCAAAATATTATTAATATTTTCAGCATATGATGGTATTAAGAATGAATGAACATGTGCTAGTTGGACCGGGAATTAGGGATAATGTATTTTAAATCATTATTCGATTTTCCGGTCTTGCTAGCCGTATAGATGTTGGTACTTTGTCCAGACTCGAAGATGTCCCTTCACGTAAGTAAAAACCTTGTATTTTTTAGTTTAAGTAATGATTTGTGATTTAAACTATCTAAGTATTGAAAGATATTTATGTACATGCAGTATACTAAAACGGATCTTCAATTTTTATCTTCAATAGTTCAACTTTCTAACAATAGTACTATCTAGTCTAAAAGTTTATGCTCACCTTTCTATAAAATAGGTTAAGTGCATCCATAAAAGACCTCTAAAAAGGTTGATTCATGTATAAAATTATGCTTTCATAGTCAAACTGAAATGAGTGTTGCACATAAACAATCGAACTCGTATCGTATTGAAATTCTATAAATCAAGTTATACTACTTGGGATATACAGTAAGAATATTTTGTAGGATTACTAAAAATGCAATTTTTTCTCTAATTGATCTATAGAAAATATAAACTAGTATAATCGCTGCCTAAAATTTATCAAAAATGTGTGGGTAAGAAAAAATGTTTAGATAAATACTTTGTTTGTTTGTGTTTTAAGGCAAACCTGCACGCGGGGGTATCTGCTTAGGATGAGGGGTGCCTTGGTAGGAGGACTTTCTAAGGGGATCTAACGCGTATTCATGCATTTCGTATACAAAAACTTGAGTTTTGGGGGATATATGGCTAAAGTGATTTTCTCGCAATAGAATATAAGACTATATCTTATTATGTTTTACTAATGTATGTATGTATACTTTGTAAAAACTATAGGTACTAAAATCTTTCTATGGTATAATTTTCTCACTTGCCTAGCCGTAGATTAAATTTGTAGAAAATGTATGGGTATCCTACTTTAATGTTAAACGGCTACTTAACAAAAATACGGTATACAAAAATTAAAAACACTTGATTAAATTTTTTTCTTGATAAATTAAAAACACTTGATTAAAATTTTTTCTTGATAAATTAAAACTTGGTTTAAAAAAAATAAATTTAGAAATGTATTTGTTGTAAAATTATTTAACTTAAAATTAAAACTTGGTTAAAAATTAAATTAAAACTTGGTTTAAAAAAATAAATTTAGAAATGTATTTGTTGTAAAATTATTTAACTTAAAATTAAAACTTGGTTAAAAAATAAATTAACTCTTGATTAAAAAAAATATTTGTTGTAAAATTAATTAAAAAAAATTTGTTGTAAAATTATTTAACTTAAAATTAAAACTTTGTTAAAAAATATTTGTTGTAAAATTATTTAACTTAAAATTAAAACTTGGTTAAAAAAAAATAAATTTAGAAATGTATTTGTTGTAAAATTATTTCACTTAAAATTAAAACTTGATTAAAAAATAAATTAACTCTTGATTAAAAAAATATTTGTTGTAAAATTATATAACTTAAAATTAAAACTGTTGGTTAAAAAATAATAATAAAAATAAATTACTCTTGGTTAAAAAAATATTTGTTGTAAAATTACTTATTTAACTTAAAATTAAAGTTCGTAGGCCTCCTGGGGATGTTGTTCATTTCTTTGCTCCACATAGTTAATTATTATTTAAAGAAACAAAAACAACAACGCGTCTGCTGTGCTACGCCCTGTCTCCATTCATGCGAGGCTAGCGTGATGGGGAAAGGCACAGTAAGAATTTTTATTTGAAATGAGGCGGTAGACGAATTCTACCGGGCGGCTGGTGGGTCCTCATTTTTATAATAATATTTTTTATTTCAGGTTTAATTCATATAGCTTATTTAAAATTATGTCAAAGTCTCTTATTTTCGATGACAGTAAATGCATTCAAAGTCCTGAAAAAAATTACAAGTATCCTTATTTGAAAAATTGTTAAAGTCTGAAAATTTTTCCAAGTCCCCTTATTTCAAAAATATCTTAAAGTCTGAAAAAATTACAAGTCTCCTTATTTCAAAAATATCTAAAGTCTGAAAAAATTACAAGTCCCCTTATTTGAAAAAAAGGAAAAAAATTCTTATCAACCCTTTGAACATCCGCTCCCCACATCCGGTCCGACCACGCCCCCCTCTCTCTCTCTCAGCCAGGGACAACATCCGAACGGAGACTCCGGAGGATCCGGCGAATTAACATGGGATCCGGCTGAGGTGAACTGTCCTTTTACCACTACTGTTGCACGTATCTATCTCTACTCTCCGAACCTCAGTTTTCATAATAGGATCAAAATATTTTATTTTATAGCATGATAAATCATAAAAATTTTAATAATTTTAAAATCGTATGACATTTTTATTTTAAAAAAATATTTAAACAATAGATAATTTTAAAATATGAGGTTTGTAGCATAAAGGCACTATCTAGCTTTAATCTGACATAAAAATTTAGGTTCTGCTGCTATTTTAAAAAAGTTATCTTGCAGAAACTCGAGGCAAGTCAAATTATTTTTTTTCCTGAGTTTGTGTATATATTTTGAGTTACTGAAAAAATATATTTACTTAATCTCAAAAACAGATTTAATTTTTAAAACCTATCATTGTGTTTTACAAGTTGTGAAAATTTTATTTTAAGCAGAAGTTTTCTGTTTTTGGATGAATCGAAAAAAGTAAGCCAAAATACACAAATTTTGGTTTCGAAAAGTCCTTACCCCTTTAAACTGAAGTATTAATATAAGTAGCTGAACTTACCAAATTTTATAGATTTTGCAGGTTATGTTTCCCTAGAAGAAACAGTCTGTTGAGGAGGCAATTACAACGGGCTCTAGAAAAAACATTTGGCGTAAATATGTCTACACTCAATATATTTAATCTTCGTCCACCTAAAATAAATAACTTCTTATTCAGTTTTTATTATAGAACCGAATCGATTTTCATGCTCTTCTAGAAATGCACAGAAACTTTTCACATTCGATCGTTTTCTTTTTGTGTATCAGCATCTCTTACATCAACACTAGAAGCGCCGCACTTTCTTCCTATACCTAGAAGCGCCAGCAGCATTCAAATTGACTGCTCAAAGAATTTTGTACATTTATTCAGCAGACGATTATTTTAAAGAAAAAAAATTAAACCATGTTACCTGAAAAATTTTAAACGAATTGGAATCCTAATTGTGTGACGTCAGTTTCACTTGTAAAAGGTAATTTTGTCACGCAAAAATGTTTCACTTTTTTGACTCTCAGAAATAAAATGGAGCTGAAAAGAGCGAAAATTAGCCTAAAAATGCGGGAACGGATGGATTTTCAGATTTTTAAAGTAGCGCAGATTGTTTTCTGTATTTTTATATATGATTATGAAAAAATTTAAGAGGATCGTTAAAAATGGTGTGAATTTTATGACAGTTTTAGGCCATAACTTTTTAATGTGTTTGAAATAATGGCGGTAAAAGTTTTGTTTTGAAGTGGTAGGACTGGCATTGTTAGTGAGTGACCGAGTCCAGGGATCAGTGCAACTATGTAGTAGGATCCCTGCTTCCATCCGAAAGAAACATGAATCCACAGTAACAGATAACTCAGACTGTTCAGTAAAGCTCTTCTGAATATATTCTTAACAGATAAGACCAGTTTAAGTAGTTTTGAATAAAATAAATCAATTTGATAAATAAAAATTCCTCCTTATATGGTAGAAATTTACAGCTCATGGTTTATCGAAGAGTTTGATCAAACTATCAGTTGTTAATGATAGTATTTTTTTCATGAAATTTTAATAAATCCATTTGTTTTCAAATTACAGCTTCCATTATTTAGAAGCGAACATTTAAAACGGTGTAGTTCGAAAAAATCATGCGATTTTGATGCATAAGCTAATGTCAGGTACCTCAAAATTTTGAGACTTTCTCTTTACAATCTGTACGACATACTGAAATAGACCATAAACTCGCATCAGTTACAAAACTTTTAGAAAAAAACACTTAAAATTCGAAAATTTTTGGCAAAATGTGTCACTCTTAGAAAAATTTTGCAGTGCAGTTCCATGTTCGATTTTTTTTTTTCTGAAAGTTTCAAAAAGGCACAGTTTTTCGCTTATTACAGTGTTTAATGCAGCTTTTGAAGAACCATCTTGATTTTTTTTTTTTTGAGACCCTGGTGCTATTAGTTTATTTCAATTTGTACCTAGGCCTAAAACAGGTTTTTTTTCCTTCCTTCCAACTACAGCCGAATGTGAGAATGCTTTCTTTAAACAGACATTTTCAATAAGTTTCCCCATGGACGCCCATAAGATTGCTGGTAGGATGGTGGTGGGGGGGGGGGGGTGCAAGCCAAGGGTTCTGCACCAGAAAGATTTTAGTGCAATATATTTTAGTGTTGAACGATTTCTACGTTATACCAGTACGTAAATCATTATGGTAATATAAGAAGGGGGAGGGGGATGACCTCACCCTGCTATAGGTAATGGATTAATAGGTAATGGATGTCCATAAGTTTTCCTAAAAGAGTGTCCTTGATATAAAAATGTCCTTTTCATAACAAATTCCATAAGAGAAAATATTTTTTTTTTAATAGCAGTGCCTTCCCAATCACGATTTACCTAAAAAAAAAAAAAAAAAAAAAAAAAAAAAAGTGTCCTTTATGAGGAGGTGTTCTTTTAATAATGCTTTCTGTGAAACAGAAGTGTCCTTTTTATATAGAGATTTACTTGTATTCCAGAGATCATCCAGAGTTTTTATAGAGGCAGGTTGCTCTATGAGAATTTTCTGGGTACTTTTAATAATAATTTTCTTAGAACAAAAAATTATTTGGAAATGTTCTTTCAATAACGTCTTCGCCCGATCAGTGGCTGAACACGTTTGGGCTCTCAGCTGAGGGACGGAAGGTGCCTGGTTCAAAACCAGGTAGCATCTGCCGACCTAACAGTTCGGAGTTTTCTCCGAAACTTCGTAAATACGGATTAGGACCCCTTAGAAAGTCCCCTACGGAGGGCAACCCTCCTCCCTCGCGCAGATAATTGGCCGTAACTCCACATTTCATTTCGATAACGTCTTCCCTGAAATAAAATTTTCTTTATATGGAAGCTTCCTTTTAGCAAAGTTTCCTTAAAAGAGCATGCTTTATATGGAGGTGTGTTTTCTATAAGAGCCTCTTTATGAAAAGGAGTCCTAAAAAAGTGTCCTTTGTAGAGAGGTTTCTTCAGTGAGGATAGATTCTTAACAAGGGAGATTCACTCTTAATGTGTTCCATCAACAAATTTGTGCAAAGGAATGGAATTATGATATTCAGAGAAATATCATAGTTTTACCATAGTATACACTGTGACTTTAAATAACGGTCTCTGCTGGGGGGTAAAATGTTACTGATTCTTAAGTTCTGAAAATGTGAATTGAAAACAGATATTCAATTGCCACCTTCAATGGAAAGTCAAAGCTCATACCAATATTTTGACGTCACATCCAGCGGAAACTATTCTTAACATGTGACACTATTTAAAATAAAGATCTATATTTTTTCTGGTAAAATGCAAAATGCAAGAAAACTTCTTTTTTTTTAATTTAGAGGCCAGAAATACAATTTTTTACAACAAATGCTAGAAAAATTTAAAAATAACAATTAATTTTATAATGGATACGCATTTAAATTTTTACCTTGAATTTCAAAAAAATTCTAATATCTGTAGTATTTACTAGAAATTTTAAACAGCCTTGTTTTATATCAATAAAACTTTTAAAAGTTGTCTTGATGATGATGTCAAAGTTTTAGTAGTTAGACCTCCTACATCCTAATGGTACCGATTCAAAATCAACCTCATCATTTCGCAACAACATGGCGTCCCGCTGCGCAAGACCTGCATTCGAAGGGGGTTTAGTGGCATGGACTCAAAATTAAAATGACTACATGACGCCTTTTGAGGGCTAACACCCGTTTTATGTCCCCCTATAATGGCTGGTGTTGAGATTAATTTAAAGCCTCCCCATTGTTATTCAAAGCAGCAATTTTTCACACAATGGAAATAAATTGGTCGGGAAAAGAATCCCGCAAACCACACGCAGAATTCTCCTCCCGCCCCATCTAATGAAAATACGTTATTCATCATTTTTTTAAAGCGAGATTTTCCTCTTCGCGCGATGGCAACGCAAACCAGTTCTCCATTTTCCCGAATTTTTGAGGAATTTTTGAAGGGGAATCCTTACGCACGATGAGTTTGGTAACAAAATTAATGAACTCGCTGCTCCCGAGGCGGGATAAGTCAATTGAAAGATTATAAAATTACATTCTGGAATTTTACGTCTGTCGTCTGTTCCGAGATTAAAACTGATTTTTCGGCAGATCTTGAAAATGTGAGGTGTTCTGGAAAGTTAATGACTCAATGTGCGAGCGAATTGGTTTTGTGTGAGATTCATCTTCAAGTTTTCTTCAACTTAAGTGACAAATGTTATGTTTTGAGTATAAAACATTATGTAAAAACATTGCCTGCATTTTTCTCTTTGAAAGTGTCCTGCATTAAAACTTTCTTTTCTTTCTAAGGAAGATAATTAAATGTAATTTAAATTACACTGGGAATTATTCAAGAATATAATCATGAATATTTTATGAAATTTTAAATGTAAGCAGATAACGATAATCAGTACAAGAATAAAGTATTGAATATTTTAGATTCCTGTTTATTACCAGTTCTAATGTAAATGTCACAGCAGGCATTTTTGGGTGAATGATCTCTCAATTTTTAGAAATTCTATAAATACTTGTTGATTTTCTAAGAGCACACAAAACTTTGCTTTATGGCATTTAAAACAAAAACATTATTCTGCACAGTGTGAACTGTATATGGCAACTAGGGATGGACGCGAGACGAAAAATAGGAGTCTTGCGTCTCGGAATATAGCCTAAAAGCTTTGTCTCGTCTCGCAAAAATCCCTATATCGCAATGTTAAAAATGTGTGTTTCGTCTCGCAAAAAAGCTGTAAATCTCTGTCTTGTCTCACAAAAGTCGTCTTGCGTCCATCCCTAATGGCAACTTCCGTGCTTACTAGCGCAATGGTTGCATCATCGTTTTGAAGAAGAAAATATCTTCAAAATATTTTTCTCGCATAAAAGCCGCATTCGGGTATTAGACTTTCATCTGGAAAATAGAAAATGATCAGCTTTTTCTAGAACTACAGCTCTATTTATACCTTCAGTGAAAGTGATTTATTATGAATTATGTGCAATTATGTTCTATTAGAATTTTTTGTCAAAATTTTCACAATTTGTACATTTTATGTCTATAAAAATACTACCATAGAAAGAAAAATGCCTTTATTTTGTGCGAAACTGCCTAAAAGACTTTCTAATAAACAGTACATAATCTGAAAACATTTGGTAAGTTACTAGTTTTAAGGGGACGGTAGACATTAAAAAGTTTTTTTATTTTATTTAATAAGATTATGAAATTTTTTATTTTAATATATTAAAATAAAAGCATTATAAATAACTGAAATTTTTAAAAGAAATTTTAAAAATATTAGTAATTAAAAATTAATTTTTTAATTTCGAAAAATGCTCCATGAAATAGCATTATAAATAATTGAAAAAATTTTTAAATAAAATTTAAAAATATTAGTAATTAATTAAAAGTTAATTTTTTAATTTCGAAAAAATGCTCCATGCGTTCTAATTTTAATTTTTTTTACTAATTTTGTTTCATAATAGCATAAAAATACATTTAAAAAAAGTCTGTGTATAGGTTTTATAATCAACCGAGTAGTTAATTTTTTAGAAGTATTTTCATGGATATATACCAAATTATCCCGAAATTTTTCAGTTTTCGTAAATAAAAGTGAAATTATTTCATAATAGAAATTTTGATCATATTTACAAAGGATACACAGATTTATTGTAATATATGAGAAGAATGTTTGTAGTAAATTTTGTACAATTCCGACCAAAATTAAGACGCATGGAGCATTTCGAAGGCCAGAAAATCACAAAAAACTTGATTTGGAGAAAATCCAATTTAAAAAGCAATTTTCCACTTACCTTTAATACAGTCTCTTCTGAATAATTTATGATTTTAGGTTAACAAAACATATTTTTAAAATCATTTCATTCAAATATTAGCTTATTTCGTAAAACGTTCAATTAATATTGTCACGTGTTTATATACACGTTTGTTTGCATTTTTGTAGACATTTAACCGTCCCTTTAATTTTTTCAAACCCTAATATGTTTTCAAAAAATTGTCGTAGACATACGTGGTTTTTTCTCCATGGTTCAGCGTTAAAAACCCATTTTTTGGGCCAATTTTATTGATTTGGGTGTCCACCGTCCCCTGAACATTTAGTAAGTTACTAGTTTTATTATAATAGCATTTAGTACAGTAATGTTTTAGCATTATAAAGTACAATATTGTGTAGGACATTTACCCGCATAATAGTCGCATCTAGACTTTCACAAAAAAGTGCTTACACGAGTAAACACGGTATGTAACATTTCCACATTGATTTTAAAGCCATGACTTTCTATTTAGTTTCAAGAGGGTTGGAAGAATTTTGACCCTTATATTATAGATTTTATGAAAAAGTTCATTCCGGTAGAATTGTTGAAGATCTTGAATGCAGTATTAGATAGCATTGAAGAGTTTGTCGAAGAGCAAAATTTACAAACGGAAGCCAACTTGCCAAGAAACTTCTTCACAGCTTTAAAAAAAACAAAATCTTATTTTTGTGAGTATTTTTATTTTATATTATTTTACGTTACTTTTTCAAAGTTTTGTTTAAAGAAAAGCAACATCTGTAAATATGCCGGCTTAGAATAAAAAGTAGACGAGAAAAAATAGCTACCCTTTATTTATATATTATTTTTTTTTAACTTAAAGACCACACCACTAACAAATTCTCTCATCCTGACAAGTATTAATTTTTTGAAGGAAAGGAAGAGAGAGAAAGTTCATTTTATATATATATATATATATATATATATATATATATATATATATATATATATATTCACACACACACAGGGGCGTAGCCAGAAATTTTTCATGGGGGGGGTTACGACTACAACAACTCATGTATACGTGTGTGTGATAATGTAGTGAAGAATATACATTTTGTATGGCAAAAAATTACTCATGGGAGGGGGGGGGGAGTTATGACCCCCATAACCCCCCCCCCCCTGGCTACGCCCCTGTATATACAGTAAGGCATTAAACATGATTTTATTTTTTTAGAAATTATCCACCTTACATAAGTCAGAGGAGACTAACTAAATTCAAAGATCAGTAGTCATAAAACTTCTTGAGCAATTCGTAATTTTTATGTGAAAAAACTAGAATACAGCTTTTTTTTAGTCTTATACATCGGCCGAGTAGTTAAGACAATGAATATTGTAGATAACTGAAGCGTGAATGTTCAGGCCTCTGGCATACTGCGAGACTATTTATCTAACAATATGTGGCATTTAGATCGAAAGTTTGATATGCGGCGTTTTCCTCACACCTAACGTGTTAGAACGCCTTAAAATGTTCTCCTCCGAAGGTTTTCCGCCCTTAGGCAGTACCCCTCATGTAGATTTGTTTTAAAAAATTGCATCCATTAATTCTACACTTTAATATTCAAAGTTTTACAATCCGACAATCTCATTTTATAAGATTAATACAACAAATATGTGACATAATTAATTGGTACCTGTGCATTATTTCAGTATATTAATAAATTTCTCAATTTGAGTTTAAAATGCCTCCGAAAAAGTTAATAACTAAATAAATTAAATTAAAGTTCTATACTTTTGTGTACAATAATGCTTGTATCAGGATGTCATACGATTATTTACTTTTTAAAACGAGCAAGAAGTTCCAAAGCACAAAAAATGACCTCTGTAATGTTACAGAGAAATTTTAAACTTCTCCTGTAACGTTATTACTCCTGAAATACTGGCTTCAATTTTGTCATATTCAAGGTAATTTATAGAATCATAATAAAAAATATAAAATGATTATAAAAAAATCTAATAATATATGAAATTCTAAAGATAATGGTATTTTTCCTACTAAGCGCTAATTATTAGATCACATTTCAAAAAAGTAAAAATAGGAACATACATAAATTTTATTTTCTTTAAAATGAGAATAATTCAAAACTACAGAAAATAAAATTCATTCGCATTTTTCCAACAGCCGTTTGAAAAAATCAAATATACTGTGTTTACTCGCGAAATAGTCGCACTTTATTTCCAATTTTTCATGGTGAAAGTCTTGGTGCGACTATTGTGCGGGGAAATCTATTTGATAATATTGCATTCTCTAAGCTAAAGCATTACTGGTATTACAATAAAATAAATAACTTATCAAATGGTTCCAATTTATATGGCGTGTATTAAATAATCTTTCCTTCAATTGTACACAAAGAGGCACTTTTCTTTCTGTAGTAATATTTTTATAGATGTAAATGAAAGTCTAGTACGTGACTGTGGCTTTTATGTGGAGAAAATACTTTGACGATTTTTTCAGCTTCAAAACGGCGGTGCGACTACTATGCGAGGGCGACTATTAGGCGAGTAAACAACGGTAGTTAAAATATGCATTACGGGATCGTGCGTTAGTTTCTAACATCCCGTGTATAATAACACTCCGCATGTTTTTACGAAGTTAAATATTGGTACAGTTAATTTTAGTTAATCAATGCTTTAAGCAAGATTAATATTTTCTGTTTATTTATAAAGTATCATCAATTAATTATTCGTAGAGCAAGTTTCAGTAAAATTTCACACAAATAAAAATTTACTAGGTCAAAGTAACACCTTCAACACAACAAGTCTTCATACATTTATTTTTTTATCATGCATATAACATAAGGCAAAATACAAACTAATAAATCGCTGTCCCTGCCCCCTTTCAGGAACAGCTGTTAAGACTGTATCTCAAAAAGGAACCAATAGAAATGAAAGATGACTTTATCTTCACAAGAATTCAACTTCTGCTTTATTTTATTTTATTTTATTTTAATCAATTTTCAACATCACACAGTGCGCACATTCTTTGAGAGTTATCTTCAATTAACTTCCGCGCACATTTCACGATCTCTTGAAAGGTTTCGAGCCGAAAAACCATTACACGAACGACGTGTCCAATTACACGCTTAAAATATACACATCAAAAAGATGTAAAAAAAACTTGAGCGCTAATTGTATTTCCTTCTTCACTGCTTTCTCAGAGCATTTTCGAATCGACTTGTTTATGGTGGCAACGCCCACAAGTAAGTTGAATACCTTCGAGAGAATTTCAAACCTATAAAACATATGTTGACGTTGATATGACGTCATGTATTCCTGCATAGACCTTATGCCATGACTTGTAGACTACTGGCCAAAAGTATTGAAAGTTTCAGAAATCTAACCCTTTTCAAGATTAAGTGCCCCCTCTTCCTCTTTCAAAATTAAAAATCAATATACTTGATAGTTTTTAATGTCAGCATGTTAAATTAATTACTTCAAGGACAAGATAGCATCAAGTTAAAGAACCAAAATAATTATTTAACTTATTGAAAAAATAGCATAAAAAATATATAGGTTATAATAGAAATCATAATCCAATTCGACTCGCCAAAATAAAATTAAATAAAGAATTAATTTCAAGTTATTCTGCAAAGAGAGGATAATAAATACATGCAATTGAACTAAAGATAATTTATGTTGCTGAGCAGCCTTGATTTTGATCACAACAGCCACTCTTAGATGTGCAATCCACAATTTTTTACAAGTCTTTCTTCGGTATTTCATCGTGCCAACTTAAATTATTGGTTCCTGAAGCTCTCATTTTGTCTTTTGGTGATTTCAGATGTATTCTTTCAAATTATACTACATAAATTCTCAAAAATAATTAAATCTGACAAATTCCCTGTCCGTTTTTTCTGGGTTTATTCTTGAAACGATGGTGAGATTTCTCAAACTTGCAATACTTTTGGACAGTAGTGTAGTTTGTGTAATTTTTATTTAAAATTTTTAGCTTAAAACAAGAGCCCCACCATGTCCATGAGTGGATTACTCTCAAAATGGTTGACGGTTGCAAAGTGTGAAGGTTCAGTGTTCTGGCCTGGCCTATCGCGCGGCTGTCGATCTAACTGTTACGAGTTCTAGTTGGTGTTCTCCTGATGTAACGCGAGTACGCATTAAAACCCCTTAAAAAAATCCTTCGACCAAGGTCCCCCCCCCCGTATTTTGCAGATAGCCCATTCGTAGCCTCGTCATAACATAATACAAACAGTAGCTCAAAAAAAAAAAAGGTATTAACACTTGGTTTCCCGCTGACTTTTCATTACACGTGATGGTGTACTACAGCGTTATTAGCCCGTTGTAAAGATAAAAAACAACGGTGCTTGTACTCGTAAAAGAACCATAAGCACGCAAATCTTACTATATATGCAGGGTGTCCCAAAAAGGTGGTAACGGTCTTTAATTCTTTATCTATTAGAGATAAGTGGGCAGTATACATTGAAAAAACCTTAAAATAAGGTTGGAAATAATATTCCGTTAAGAAAAAAAAATCATCTCGCTCATTTTCAAAAAATTACACTTCTGAAATTTTTATACGACCCCCATACGAAACAATTCCCAATTCGTAAAATGTGCCCCCATACACTAAAGAGGTGACATATAAAATTCGAGAACTATACCTTAAAAGGTGTCAGAGATATATATATATATAGATAAAACATAACACTGACTTATACCACTTTTCAATGGCACTCGAAGGGAAAAAATAAAGTCTAATGATCGAATTTCAGGGTTCGTACAGATATTACGAAAGAAAATCTTTTTAACACACTTTTAATAGTACGTATCGCCTGTTTATTTGTTTGTAACCGCTTCCTTTGAACCGTGATTTTGACCCACTTTAAACGGTCAGATTTAATTTAAACTTAGTAGACTTATCAAGGACCGATGACAATGCAATAATTTGATAAGTTTATCCCCTTATCCTGATTAGGATCGTCGGGATTAGTCATTTTCTTAGAGATCCTTTGCGTGAGAGCGAGAGAGATGGAGCAAGCGCGCGGTCTACGCATGCGTACTATTTCGTGCCTGGGCTCAGCACAATGGAGAAGGACCTCTCTCGCTATTGGTAACTGTATTCAATGGTATATTTGGGTAGTTGCGTTTTTGAAATCCAGATGGCAAATCTAAAAATTTTGCCTCAATATTGTGTATTATTACATGGATGTTTGTTTACTTAGCTTGCAATTTGATATTTAGCTTACAATTGAACTTTAGCTTTAAATTTGATACCCAGCCCACCCCGAAATAAAATCCTATCTGCGCCACTAGTGCACAATGAAAATAAATTATCTCGCATTTGTACCATCCAACTTAGTGTTCCTTAGTGTCTTATGAGAGATATCGAAAATAAGAATAAATTTTAAATAAATACAGTTTAAAAATCTGAAAAACACGCTTTTATAGCAAATCGAACTAAAAAGTGAAAAATAAAAGTATAGTTTAAAATTTATAGTTTAAATAGGGTGCTTTGTGCTTTATTTTTTGTATCATATTTGTACTAATCGTACCGATCGAATATTCTCAAGAACTGATATGTGGAACACCCCACACTTTTTTCACAATAATACTATTTGTCGATCATTAATTTATTTCCATACTAGCAGCATGGCCCGGCGTTGCCCGTGCAATGGAAGGGAAATGCCCATTGACCTCATATATAAATTGTAAAGGGAAGGAATGTGAATCCTCACGCTTCAATGATTAAAAAAAAGGACATGGGACTTCCCGCTGCAACGAAAAAAAAATGAAGTAGGCACCTGATAGCGTACGTAGGTAACTGAGAATTAGACGTGGCTAGGCTTGAATGTGAATCCTACCGCTCAATGATAAAAAAAGGATGCATGTTGTAAGTGCATTCTCCAGGAGTCATACTTCCTAATGTAACGATTTCAAATAAATCCCCCCATGCAATAAGTGCAAGAACGACCTTGAGAACGTACACCATATGAAAAAAAGAACACCATCAGTTGTCTTGGAAACGCTTACACACTACACCTCACACAGGACACAGGACGAAAGGGGGGGGAAATTTGCTGTTTCTTCAATCACGGAAGGGAATTTTAACCTGTGATGTTTTCAGAAAAAAAAAAATCATATAAAAAAATCATATAAACATTTCTGCAAGGTTCAAAATTTAAGAGGGAGAAATAAATGTTTAATCAGCTGTAAAAAGATGCAAAACTTTTGTCCGTTAGGCTTTTCGATGCGACAGTTTAAAAATAGCATATTTTTAAAAGCAGTACATTTTCTTCGAAACAGGATTTCTTTTAAAAAATTCCCCAATATCGGCAAATGTAAGTACGATTTTGTAACAAATTGTATTTGAAAAAGAAAACTCTGTAGTTTCCGATGATATAAAAAATATAGTATTCGGACAGAAATTTAGCTCGGGATAACGTAAAATGCGAGAAAATTGGCCAAAAAACCTTACAAAACATAAAATAACTCAAAAACTATTAATCCGATTAATTTCATTTTTAGGGCATTAGCTTTCTCTTGTCCGATTTAGTCAGCATGCCAAATTTGGTCCAGATCCGTTGAAATGTCTGGACGCGTATAGCGAACAAACAAACAAACATACTCTTCTCTTTTATATATATAGATAAAGAATTATACTTCACTTTTTAGTTAGTTCAATTTATCACTAAAGCGTGTTTTTTAGTTCTTTAAGCTATATTTTTATTTCTACTCTAGCAATAAACGCTTACGTACAAAACCATGTGTAGTCCCCGATCCTCTTTCTTTAAAGATATCTCTGTGACTTCTTGTGATGAAAGGCGCAAATTTGGTACATTACATCTTTAGTGTATGGGGCACGTTTTAGTAATTGGGAATGCTTTTTTGTACGGGGTTCGTATAAAGATTTAGAAAGTGTAACTTTTTGAAACTGAGCTAAGGGAAATTTTCTTAAAGGAGTATTATTTCCAACCCCGATTTACACTGCCTGCTTATCTCTAATAGATAAAGAATTAAAGCACATAATTCTTTATCTATTGCAGGCTGTGTAAATCGAAAAAAAAATGTTCAAAATAAGGTCGGAAATAATACTCCTTTTAAGAAAAAATTCCTCTTATCCATTTACAAAGAGTTGCTCTTTTTAAATTTGCATACTATTCCCCGTACAAAAACATTGCCAATTAGTAAAATGTGCCCCAGACACTCATGAGGTGATAGCCAAATTGGAAACTTTCACCATACAACGTCGCAGAGATATCTTTAAAGAAATATGATCGGGGACTATTACATAATTTTGAATGTAAACGTTTATTGATAGAGTGGAAAAAAAAAAGATTTCCTTTCGTAATTTCTGTACGACCTCAAAAACGTGATCATTCAACGTGATTTTTTCCCCCTTCAAGAGCAGTGGAAAAGTGGTTTAAGTCAGCGTTATATTTAACTTCATATCTCTGACATTTTTCAAGGTATAATTCTCAAATTTTGTATGTCACCTCATGAGTGTATGGGGCACATTTTACTAACTGGGAATTGTTTTGTATGGGGTCGTATACAAATTTAAAAAGTGTAACTTTTTGAAAATGTAAAAGGTGTTTTTCTTAACGGAGTCTATTTCCAACCTTATTTAGAACATTTTTTTTTCAAACACACTGCCCCCTTATCTCTAACAGGTAAATAATTAAAGCCCGTTACCACGTTTTTGGGATACCCTGTATATATATATACATATAGAAAGCACTTGTTCTGGCAGAGTACCTTGCTAATGCCGGTCAGCCGTTACAGCCTATGCCAATACGACACTTAAAAAAGTAATTTAATAGTACCGTGTTCCCCCTAAATAAGACCCTGCCTTTTGTTAATTTTCGCTGCCAAAGACATAAGGCATTATTTCGGGGGATGACTTATTTTTCATGCAGAATATTAATGAAGGTTCATGTTTGTAAAACACATTTATTTAGGTATCATTCTAATACAGACAAGTCGTCTTTTTCTGAAACATCGTCAAAGCTCTAAATCTCGAATTCCGGACTAATCTTTGCAACTTGATTCTCCCAAGCATCGGGAACACGGCTGCCTGCTATTTTATTCCATGCATTCTTCACCCAAGTAACGACTTCCCTACTTTATGAGTATGTTGACAACTTGCTAAAGTCAAAATATTTTATCTCGTTCAGTCATCCAGACATCAATGCTAGTGCAATTTGCTTACAGCGACATGTTTGAAATTGCAAGCCACGGTTGCCAAGTCGGTGCGAGGATGGTTCAAAAAGTAAGGTAACAAGTCCTTTAACCAAAACGTTTATTCGCCAAACCCAAGTGATAAATAAACATGCCAAGGCATTTGGTGCAGATTATTTTACTGCACAGTCTCCATGAGCATCAAAACATTCATTCCATCGGTATATACCAATCTATCGAAATTGCACTAGAAGAAATGGGGACGTGGTCACTGAGACAGTTAACGACGGCCGCCTTCTGTACTTCGGCACCCGTTTGAAAATGCCATCCTGCAAACAGCTGCTTCTTCCCTAAGCGATGGAAATGACATGGTGCGAGATTTAGGCTGTAAGGATGATGTTGCAGTAGGTTCCATAGAAAAAGCTGTAATCGACCATGAGTAACCGATGCTGTTTTTTGCTGAGATTAGACTTCGTCAGTAGACTTCTATTTGTTGGCGATGAATTTCTGATGGAGAGGATTTCTTTTACCACAAAAATCGTATTACCCGTCGCATTTTAATAGATGATAATGTATCTTGGACCATGTTACGAAATTCGTGATAGAACAGATGGAGGCGTTGACATGGTGCAAGATACATGATCATCTATTAAAATGCGAATTTCTGATGGAGAAGATTTCTTTTGCCACTAAAATCGTATTTTAATAGTTGATCATGTATCTTGACCATGATGGCAACGCCTCCATCTCTTCTAACACGGATTTTGTAACTTTACGGCACTACTCCTGTTGAAAGATTCCATTTCCAGTTTGGAAGACGGATATCATGAAGAGTGCAACTGATCTGCAGTTATGTTCAGATAGTCTGCAGAATTCCTGATCTGTTCTACCACAATTAAGGGTAACAGAGACGAAAACACCCCGGAAGCACAAAACCACCACCACCACCAGCAGCGTGTGTATGACCTGTTGTAAATTTTTTTGAAATAATGAAAATCGTGAGTAACTGCGGAACACGAATAAATGCTCTCTGTAGATTAAGATTCTGTAAAAAAGGGTTTTATGCCTAGAAGGGTATTACGTTTTCGTTAAAGTTGGTATAATAAATAAATTATAACAAATTATAACAATTTAACACTTGACCTTAACTTTACTTTGAAAGTTTGGTTTTTAAATTTGATAACTGCAGATCCCCTATAAACGCCATGGCAACTCACCCGTTTGAAGCCAACGATCTAGAGTAAACAACTAGAGCTAGTTCAAAGAAACTCAAATTCAAATATTCATAAATTAAAGGAAACTTATAAATTATCACTGTCTTCTACAAACGTACATTTTTTTTTCTATTTATATTTTGATCTGTACGACAAAGTAGAGTATGAGATCAGACCCTGCGTGACGTGACTGCAAGAACTCTTAATGAACCTACCCGAAAGCGCAGTTTTTTTTCCCCTTTTTTCCTTTTTGTTGTTGTTGTAACGAGGTTTGCTTCTATGATGTCTGGAGAAGACGCTTGATGGTCGGTTATTAGCGACACCTCATTGTCTCCAGGTCTGTCATTTGGTTTTTCGGCTCAAGGCCCCGCCCCGATACGCTTCACCAGTAATGAGGATGTCCTTTTGTGTGTGCGGCAAAATAAGTAATCACCAAATCAAGCAAGCATGAGCTTATGTTCTTCTCCGTGCCATCTTCTCTCTGTCATTTGCAACAGTAAGCAAAACATGAGAAGATCCAATGGGGAATGGCTTCTTGGAAAAATTTAAATTGCATGCGTCCCCGACTGCTGCTGTTGCCTCAATATGGGTGGGACTCGAAAGATAGGCTCACCACGTAAATGATAAGTGTAATTGTTTGCTGCAGCGGCATTGCCACGGCATCATTAGTAGAATCATAATAATGAAATATGTTAAGCAAAGGGCTTGAGTATGTTAATGATTTTTTGTAGAAGTTTTTGACCTTTATAGAAATGTTTTTTGACTAACAGCTCTATCCTTGTGCATTTTACCTAGGCTCGGCCAGTAATTCTTATTAGTAGTATAAATTTATGAACATAGGCAAACTTGGGAAGTATATTGTAATGTATTTTTTTTTCCGAAGTAGGAAAACTGGAATTTTCAATACTGCTTTTAACATATGCGTTCTGAATTTAGTTTATTGCACATGTTAGCAAAGCACGTATTAGCTCACTTGAAAGAATGTCTTGCTAGAAGTTTCCTGTGTGCTTTCTGAGATTACTATCTTAATTTAGATCCTCTCAGAAACTGTAAACGACCGCCGATAGGACTTTTACAGCTACCGCTCGATGTGCAATCAAATGGCATAACACAGTGGTCTAGAGTGGTAGGTTAGAGATTCAACTACCTACCCTCTGCTCTATTTACTATCCCAATGGCTTAACCAATAGGTTATCATGAGATACTGAAGAGTAACACACGGCGACATACAGCAATACCAGTCTGGGCGTGCTTCGTTGAGTGAAGGAGAAGCTGCAGCCATACCAGGTTGCATGAAGCTGGAAGCTGCCAAAAATTTTACTTAAAAATTATCTGGATTTACTGAATAAATCCAGAATTTTGCCGGATGAACGAGTGGACAATCTTCTGATTGTCTTTGTCAATGCCGCAGTGAAGCAAGGGTGACCTGATGGAAGACGGGGCCATGCGACAGAGAAGCGGAAGAGTGAGACCTCTTTAATAACATGATGTCTTACGTAAATTCTACGCATACTATATTTTCATTTCTTCAAGCTGGATTAGAGCAAGACTCAATACTCGCCACGCCCTATAGGGTCGGTTCTAACTTAAATTCTTTATTCGCAAAATTCTTTATTTGTCGAATTTTTTGAATTATTTCGTATAACTTGCAAGTCAGAACGTTTGGTGGGTTGGCACAGAACAGCAGATTCTTTCAAACGAGGAAAAAAGTATACTTATTTGAAACAGTCTGCAGTATTTGTTTGCATTCTTATGAAAATACTGTGTATTTCCGATCGTCCCTGGAACTGATTGAGATTTCAATCACGGACAATCCGATTCTGCAACACCTCAAGATGGTAAAAAAAGTTATAAATTAACACAATTTTTTTCTGAACATCTTTACCAATACAGTGGCATCTGCTATCCGTAGATATAGGAGGTTCCTGGACAAAAACCTTTACACGAGGCCCACTTCAAATATATTTATTCTTGATTGTACATGAGCCATAATACATAGCTTATCTAATAATTAAACTTGCACAGTACTAAATATCCAAACTAATAATTTTACTTGAAATTTCAAGCAATTAAAATTCTAAATTTTTGCTTTAGTCATTGAAAGTTAGTAAGTTATTTGCTGCAGTCATTATTGTCTGATTATGTGTATTGCCACACTTTACAATACAAACGTAATCATATATATGCACAAACTTATGACGTTGTAAGAGTTACGTAGTGGACGACATGTTTAAATGAATATCGACTTCTCCCAGAATAATCTGGGTTAAAAGATGTTACCACTGTCAATCTGAGGGATTTAAAATATTCACATCTTCCGTTTCACTCTTTAATGTGGCTTAGATTGGATTTGTGTTTAATTTTTCTTTTTAAGAAACAGAAATAAATTAATTGCTATATTCATTGAACTGAAATTTGACCGCACGGCAAAACTTGTGAAACAGAAAGGCCGAAACTTTTCATCTCGAATGTAATTGTGTCGATTTAATGGATGCCAGAAATTCGTTTTAGACTCGTTTACATTTAATAAAAATTCCGTTTAGTATGCGCTTATAACCGTTAAAGTAACACCTAGTGTAAAATTAAATTTGCGCAGAAGATTTCTTTAAATAAAATTACCATGTGAAAAAATAATTAAAAACTAAATGGTCAGGATAAAAATTTAGAGGTTGAGTGTAATTATTATCATGACCAGTGGCGCATCTAGGATTTTTGTTTCGGAGGGCTGCGCCTACAAATATTGCTGAACTTGAATACAGGGACTGCGATTGTAGTTACAGCTCTCTTATAACGTCATAATATTCTGTACCACTTACCCATAGAACACAACTCGTTATCGAGTCATAAATAATTATGACCTTTTCAGTGACATTGTTCACCTATATTTCATACACTAACTGTATTTATTTAAAAACCAACTTTTTTTTCGAAAAAAAAAAGTATTTTAGAAATAAGTTGAAGGCGTTTCTTTAAAATTAGAATATTTTAATTCATTTGTCACCATTTTCAAAACTTTTCTGATCTTGCTCTCTCTCCAACTTTAGGTGTGTGTGTGTGGGGGGGGGGGGTCTTTAGCCCCCAATAGCCCCTTCCGTGGGCGTGTCTATAATCATGACCATTATTTAATGGGTACATGTCCTAACTGTACTCTAGATAATTGTTTTGAAAATATACACAATGCTGACTCGTGAAAGAATTGTTATAATCCGTTACATACTTGACCAGGAAAAAGAAAACTGAAAAACACAAAACCAAAAAAAAAAAAACAAAAACACAACTCATTCTAGAAAATTCTCGCACTCGAGAAACCTATTATCTCGATAATAATTGCTCCCACGAAAGGATAATTAAGTTATTACGCATACTTAAAATTAAAAAAATGCAGCTTAGGGCAGGTCTATTAAAGCTATGATTTTTCCTACACGCGTATTCACATCCAAAATGCAGTGGGGGGGGGGAAGGTAACAAAAGGTATTTTGAATGAAAATTGACAAAGTATCACGATATAGAATTTTCTCCGCAACCTTTGCTCTCCACTTCAACGGAATACCGAGGAAATTATCCGCAAAAAACTGGCAACCCATCTAGATTCACCAAATTTAATTCAACTCCCCTCTCCTCCTCTCCCTAAACCGCTTGTCTTTTCTTGTTTGCCTCATGCAAATACGACTAAAACAACAATTGGTATGAAAACATAATTTTTTTCCTTAACATTTTTTTTTTCCACAATGAAAAAACATCCGCTCGCACAATGATGGGTGAAATGTAGAACGACGTCCAGGCGGTCAAATGCGTGACCAACCGTTACCATGGCTGCTGAACTATCCAGGAATGAGATATCAAAAACCTCGACTGACGCCGCCCCTGTATATAGCATGTGTACTGCAAAAATGAAAAATAGCCCGATTCATGTGTATATTCCCTTAGTATCGGAAATTATTGTCTTTTATCATTCCTTTCCGTTGCTACATGGCTAGCTTTGGCTAAAGGAAGGTGTTAAGGGGAGTACGACCTGCTGATCTGATGCTGCTCCATCATTCTGAGGCGTATTGTCTGTATTTTAAAAGTATGACGCTGCTGGTGAAGCGTCGGTAATTGCCTGAAATGGATGAGATAAGTGTACCGCATGTTACAGGTCGTGACACAATGTTCACGTATTGTGTATGGTTTATCTGTTGGCAAAGTTGTTTTCAACAAATATATATAATTGAGAATTTTTTAATTTTTCTGATACATAATTTTTCTGATTCTATAATTTCCTGAGCATTATATAGTACACGGAGAAAGAAAAAATGCTTGTTGAATACAAAAAAAAAAAAAAATAAATAAATAAATAAATAAAATAAATAAAATAAATAAATAATTGTTGATTCAAGAAAACTTTAGTTGGCGATATTTTAAGAGAACCGTTTTGTTGAATGCATTAAAATATTTCGTAGAATCAACAAAGTGTTTTAAATCAATAAAACTTTTGTCGATGTATCGAATCGTTCATTTTAATCCAATCGTTTTATTAGTTTCACCGAAAGATTTACTTGAAACAACAAGATATTTCATTAAACTAACAAAACTTTTGTTTATTCCACTAAATATCAATGGAAATTTTGTTGATGCGGCAAAACTATTCGGTTGAAACTGAGCAGCAACAAAATTTTGTTCAGTTCAACAAAAATTTAGCTCGACAATTTAATTAAAAATTTAGATGACAATTTAACCAAATAATTTTCTTGAATCCATGAAATATTTCGTTTTGTATGTGGAATAAAAAAAAAAAAAAAAAAAAAATCTTGAAGCAAATTGATGGGCGCTTGTCATCCATGCATTGGCCACTACTAAGGTCAAAACTGTTGGCCATTTTCTTATGGAAACACCACATGGTAGACGGTCAGCGTTACCCCCATTTAGCAACCAAGTGCTAGTCGGGGCTCACAATCTTGGTGGTGAATTCACTACCATACAATCTGAGGCGGCTCTTTGGAAGAGCTGAAAAACAATTTCTCCGGAGAAGGGGAGGCTCAGATATATCAGGTACGATACTAATAGTTCCAACAAAAAGTCTACAGCTTATGAGGATATCCAACTTATGGAGCATGTCATGGACAAGTTGAATCCCTCAAAAACTTTGGAAGAAATTACAGTTAGAAGGTTTCTCGGTACCTCCACAACTTTTACATTTATCGTGAAAATGGCAAGTGTCGAGCTTTTCGAGTTTTACTGAACAAATGAGAAACAGACTACAAACGTTGCTTCACATTTGTTTCTTTCTCTTCTTCGTCTTTCTTTTTATCTTTTTATTTTTTTGTCAGAAGCAGAGATTTGCAAAAAAAAAAAAAAAAAAAAAAAAAATTAACTCTGTGGTTAGAAGGTCGGAAGAGGGTCACTAATATCCCCCTCTGCCTAGGTATAACATTTCCTCTGTCGGGGCTATTCGTCTTTGTCTATTAGCTGAAGAGGTCATTCGAAACCGCTATTAAAAACATCACCTATTGTGTTGTGCGTCAGGTGTGCGATCTCTTTCATTGCCAGATGCGAAACAGCGATGCCTTTCTTGATGGATGATTAAGTAACAGAAACTCCTCGCAATTCGTTCTTTCTAGGTGAAAGATTGACTTGCTGGTTGCGGCATTGCAACAGAATCGGACTTGGCCCGTATATGAGGAGCAAAGAGATCAGAATGATATTTTTGATTATTTCCGGTCCCCCCCCCCTCTTCCCTCCCTAAATGATATCCCATTTGGAAACTGTCGTAAGCATTCGTGGCGAGTAGCCTTGTTGACTTGAATTAATATAAAATATAATTTGCGCTACCTGGACAATGGAAGTTAAAGAAATATTTTGGAGGAAAGGCTAAGCTTTCAAAGTCTCATTTTGCCTAAACGAAAAGTACTTGCAAAAATGACAACTTAAAGCATTGACAATAAAACCATTTAAACCAAAAATCAATCTCCTCTTTAAAAATTCATTCACTGTTGTAGCTATTTCCATAATACAGCTGCGTGTTTTTTCGTCAACTCGGTTAATTCATGAGAAAAATTTCAACATTGCCAATCTTAAGTAGTACTCAGTGCTGATTATCTCTCAATTATAATTGCTTTCATTCTAACTTATGTTTTACAATCTTAGAACTGCATAAACTGAGAAGTTTGCACAAAATAGGTGTGCACAAAAAGATTCTCTTTCTTAATTTCCATACGACCCTTGAAATACGATCATTCGACGTGATTTTTTTTTCACATCTTTGACAGTTTTTAGGGTAGTTCTCAAATTTTGTATGTCACCTCATGAGTGTAGGGCACATATAACTAATTGGGTTTTGTTTTGTACGGGGGTCGTATACAAATTTAAAACAGTGTAACTTTTTGAAAATGAACGAGAGAAATTTTTTCGTAACGGAGTCTTATTTCTGACCTTATTTTGAACATTTTTTCAATCTACATTGAACACTTATCTCGAATAGATAAAGAATTAAAGCTCGTTACCACCTTTTTGGGACAACCTTCATGAATATCAAGGATGAATGCAAAACGATTTTTTTGCGAGGCGAGGCAGAGATTTACAGCTTTGTTGCGAGACGAGACAAAGTTTTTCGGCTGTTTTGCTAAAGGCGAAAGGCTCATTTTTCGTCTCGTTTCCATCCCTAATACTATATATATATATATATATGTGTAGTGGTCATTTATGAAATGACAGTATTTCTAGAAAAATTATTGAACTGTGCATTCAAATTGGTTAAAAATCGATATGCTGCATATTTTCTTATGGACAAAATATTTATGCAAAGAATTCTTAACACATATTAATAAACAAAAAAAGTTTCTTTGTTTGTTTTTCTATCTCAATACGATGGAAATTGATTTATGAAAATGTAGCTGTTCTTGCTCGTTAGTTATTAATGAAGCGTTTGACCGAAACATGTAGCCTGTGTACAGTGCGCAGAGGTTGTACAAAATGTTATTTAGTTGAAAAAAAAAGCAGTTCAAGACCCATTTGTCACGTTGAGTAAGCTGAGATTAAAAGAGGCAAAACCGATGCTTATTTAAAATGTGGTAAATATCTTCCTGAAATTAGTAAATTACTTTAAAGATCAGTTGATGTTAATACATAATTGAAAGAGAAACTCTGTGAATCCCCCAAAAACTTAAATAAAAAGGGTAATCCATACTTGACTGTAAGGGATAGAGAATGGAAGGGTCGAAAAGTGCGTCGCAAAATGGCTACAGTTCAAAGCATATTTGTGCTGATTTATGCATTCCCGTCGCTTCTAGAAGAGTTAGACACATTTTAAGCTCTTCACGACACTTGAGATGCTCAAAGATGAAAGCTTGACATATCGTCAAAAGCAACCAACTGAATTTTGCAATATTGCGATAACGATATTGAAATGGGTTAGGAATGAAAGACTGTAATATTTTCTGACGAGAAAAAAATAATTTAGATAGTGCCGATCGTTTAAAGTACTACTGGAGATATTTGAGGAAAGAATCATAACCTATCTTCAGTAGAAGTTCTCGTAGTGGAGGTTTGACGGTTTAACCAGCAATTGCTTATAATGGAAGAAGTGAAATTGTGTTTGCAGAAAATCAGAACAGATTCGAGAGCAGCTTAGCCTTAGAAAATTACTTTTACCATATGCTTGGAAAAATGATGGCTTCAGTTTCATCTTTATGCAGGATAATACTTGTTTTCATGCTTCAAATGATGTATAAAACTGGTTTGGAGAACAAAATATAGCTCTGTTCAAACATCCTCGTAAATAGTCTAGATCTTAACCACATAGAAAATGCTTTGGCATGAGTTTTTCGAATGATATAGCAAAAGGACAATAGGCGTCGATTACATAAGTGAGAGCTTCAATAAGTCAGAAGTGCACAGTAATTGATGAGAAATATATTCAAAATCTTATTTTATTTCATGAAGAATAGAATTAAAGAAGAAAGATGAGTTTACAAAACAGCAGTTACTTTTCATTTACAGATTTCATAAATCAATTTCCATATATGAATTTCCATGTTTTTTATTAACGTGAATGATTTATTGTTGTTTAAACAATCGGTTATACCTTACATATATAGCATATGAAATATGAAACATTTTCAATGAATAGAAATAGTTATTTAAAAAAAAACTACAATTTCATAAATCAATTTCTATCACTGTATATAATTTGAGCTCTTCCTCCTGTGTAGTAAATCTTCTTCGGAAATTAAATACTAAATACATTCTGTAAACGCTCATTACCCGCTAATTACATGATAAGAAAACTCACCATTAAGTAATGGGTGAAAAAACGTAATACCTAACATTCAGGTACTATTTGAAACAATTTTGCCGTCGGTATTTCCTCGGCAAAGCCTCGGCGAGGAGCCCGCTTTGGCAATTACACTTGGCAAACCTCAAATTAAAAAGCTCGCACGGTGTCCTTTCATTTTTGATGATCATTACCGAATCCACGTTTGTCCCATTGCTAATGCCGTTTGTCTAGCAGACAACGACCGACTCTTCACTTTGATTGGCTTGTAAAGAGCGACCCCCCCGCATTTCTTCCATTGAATTGGGATAGTTAGTGATTACAGTTGAATATGACTTCGGGATATAATTGGCACTTGATGGGCTCTTATAAATACCGTTTAAATATGGCGCCGGTCATCTTGAAAAGAGATGATTGTAGAGTAGCCGATTGCTTTTAGCGATATTCGAATTCCCTCTTTCTAATCTTCCTTTCTTTCTTTTTTTTTTTTCCTAATTCCATTTATCTTTTAAGTATTGTCATTCTTTGAATAGAAAATAATGGGTCTCATTATAAGACGATAATTCATCAGTTTATGTGATTCTGATTTGAAGGGAATCGCTAATAAGCGACCAAGTTCGGAAAAAAATAAAATAAAACGGCTTCATATTTAATTCAAAAGGTGTACCACATCATTAATTTTCCAATATTTGAACGTACTTGTATAAAGAGGAGTATCAGAAAGCGAAAGATAACAAATTTGCTTGGATTTTTGCTTGATTAGTGTTTAGTTAAAAAGAGTATATTTATTTATTTTACGAGAACTATAACAATCGATTGTAGCCGATAGCGGAAACAGCAAGAAATTGACAACTTTTGCATAACTACTTAAAAATATTAATTTAGTAATCTTTTGAAAATTTGTTTACATTATTTTTAATATAACTGGATTTTGACAATTTTAACAAACTAATCAGAATTGTTATTGGAAACTGCCAGCAATTGAAATCATAACTTACATCAACTCTTGTATTCCATTACAGTTAGCTGAGTTTAAAAAAAAAAAAAAATTTTCAAGACAAAATCACTTGAACGATTTTTCTTATGAAAGAGTAGGTGAAAGGAGTGTATTATGGAGTACCATTTGCATTTCTAATAATAACCTTACTGGCACTTTAATAAAATCCCCAAAATATTCATGAGTACATTCTACAACTAACTGTTAAGAATGTCGCGTATAAAAAATACTATTTATTTTGTTGTTAAAAAACAATAATGAATAAATAAAAATAAATAAAAATGTTACAAATGTGGGTTAATAAGAAATAGTTAGGTAGTATGAAATACGTGGTTTGAACTTTTGAAAAACTAATTAGACTATAGAAGGGTTATTTTTTATTATAAAAACCATATTTTTAAAATTATGTACAAGTCATTTATGCTTCTGGTCTATTGACCAAAGTCACAGATACGATATTCTCTCTTGGCTCTGGTACAGTCAAGGTGAGCCCATCCCAGCTGAAGCCAAATTTTCCCTCGTTGAACTTCCGATAAATTTCCGTTCCAAAAGATGCATTCAGATTTGTTAAGATTCTTTAGTTAATGACATGAAATCCATTACAGCGTTACTTAGTATTCCAAAATACCCGATACGCCATCTTGGAAAATCAGCCTTATAACTAGGGGACAGAACATCGAGGCTTAACCCCTTAACAGTCATATTATTTTCAAGAAAAGGTCATAAAAGTGCCTGTATTTTAATTCCAGGAAATTGTATAAAAATAAGTGCCCAATATATGCATTCTTTTAAGAGTTTTGGACATTTTTTGAGGGGGGGGGGGAAATTGAAATTTCTGGGAAAAGCTAACATTCAGCGTTATCGTGACTGAATGTGTGTTTTGTAGTAAGCAGGGAATCATTATAAATGCAGGTTTTAAACACTAAAGAAGATAATTTTGTTAAACTTACTTCGTAAAATAAATAAGTATTTGTAAAGTTTTCTTTGAACATAAGTAAAAAAAGTGAGCTAAAATTGCACAATGCCTATCACAAATACTCGAATTTGGGTACTGATACCCTCTATTTAAAAATAAACTATCTCCGAATGAAGTTAAGAATAGTCTGGGGTATTGTCATTTGTTGTGTAAAATGAGATATAATAAAAAAAATCGATGCGTAAGAATTGAAATGCTCTTATCTTTCTGGCGCATAACAATTTGAAGTAAAAACTGTGTCTGGAGGGAGTAACACATTTTAAGATTGTTATTTGTTGATTGTTAGATTGTTTTAAGATTGTTATTCGTTTGCACAAACTATGCGAACTCCATTACAAACTTTTGTAGACCTTTGGAGACCTTTTTTGCAATCTTTGAAAACTTTCTTGCATCGATGAACTCAAAATATACCATTTAATGTACTTCGAATCGTGATAATCGTATAACGCATCTTGCACAAAAAAATAAATAAATGAATGAATAAATAAGACTTTTTTTCTAGCCGAAAATTTAACCAAAGAGAATCAGTTTAAACAGCTTATGCAAATCAGAAGCTCGTTGTTAAGGTACGGAAAATGCGTTTTCCACTGAGATTTGTCTCATTTTAATGTGTTGAACTTAACTGCATATTGGCTCTCGCTAAATTTAGTGACTTAATTCTTCCTGTTGCATTTCGTGGCTAATTGAGAAAATTTAAGCTACTTACCAGAAAAGATCAATGCATTTTTAAAGAATTTGTATATAAGTTTCTCCAATACCAAGAATTGTTTCTTGTTTTGTTGTAATTTTAAGTTATACAACAATAAGTATATTTATAGAAGCGTGAGGCATTCTGTTTTTAACTCAAGCAGACGGTTCATCCACATAAACAATACTTTATCTTTTCTTATGTTGGTGTTACCCATATTTATTTTTTAAAGGAATTTTTTTGCTATCAGAATTTTTTTCTTAAGACATATACAGCACACTAAACCACACGCGCAAAAACAAAACGAATAAAACAAAATAAATAAAAAATACAAATAAAAAATAAAATATTTTCAGATTTTAAATAAGCTCTAATTTGCTATATACTATAAGTCTATATTATAATTCATACACCGGACTTATTTGTCTTTCTGATTTCATTATGTTAGAAAGTGTAACATAATCAGTGTGTCGGCTCTGTTTGTAATTCATGTTTGATTATTTTTTAAAACATGTACAATGTATATATTTCCAGCTTATTAATTTATAAATTTTTGATTTCTCTTCTAAATACTGTCAACAGTGAATTATGAAACGGGACTTTACCTAAGATAGTGGGAGAAATTTCTAGAATTTAAGTGATAAAAATATCCGGAAACTGTTTAAAAACTTTTGAATTATTTTGTGTTCCTATAATATATTGATGCTGTTGCAAAGTAATTTTCCTGTTTTTATGAATTATTGTTAGATTTTTTATCGCAATTTATGTACTAACAAAAGTGTTACGTTCATGTAAACTTTTGTAAGTGCACCAAAGTACCCCATCCATCCACCAATCTACACCATTGCAGATGGATTGTACGAAATCAATTATTTTGCAATAGCTTTTAATAGAATGAAAACGTTAATAATGGCCCATCACATTCTAGAGTGTTTGCTTCTGCTACAATCACACAGTTTTAACTTTTGAAAAATTTTAATGCTTCTCATAAACATGATCGTTTCCCGAAACAATTGTTTTTCAAATATGTACTGATGTGCCCGGTTTCTCCATATTTGAAAAAAATAAGGTTTTATAAGTTTTTTAGTCTGTGGATTGGCAACAGTAATTTTCTTCCATGCAATAGGAAGCTAACTCTTGCTCAATTGGTTTTCCTGGTCACGTATTACCTTGAAAAAATAACCATTTATTGATGTTTCTTACTAAGTTCATTTACTGGAAAATTATTTAATTCCAATATAAGATCATATAATGTCTGTTCATTTACTGAACTATTCTGTTACTTCTTACTTGACCCCCATACCTCTAAGAGGGGAAAAAAAAGTTAGTCTTAAGAATGCACGTCTGAAGTGAAAACTTCTTGTCAAGCTTTCTAAAATTTATATTTATGCAATTAAGCAGGTTTTCACCCATTATTGTGTTTTATTAACAAAAATTAAACATTTATGAACGTTTATTCACATTTTTATACATTTGAAATTCTTTGTAAAAAAATTTAAATGTTTTTTTAAGACTGTAAAGGAATCGCCCATTTATTTATGATATTCTCCCAATTTCACATATTTTTGTACGTTTGTACACATTTTGAAGCAATTTTCACTAGGTCAGCTTTGGAAATTTTTGATTTTTTAATTTAATTACATTTTAAATTTCGCGCTCGATTTGTATGCACATTTAAAATTTTAAAGAGAGAGGGTGCGCGTACAGGCCGCAACGTGCCACTGCTGGTATATACGTACGGTATACATCAGCGGTACAGTTTTCTTCACGTTATGGATTTAGTTCGATTTAATTAATAATTATTTACGTGAATTTCTTAATTATTAATAATTATGTACTTACGTTGTAATGAGCAGTAATCCTATTTATTTGTAATGAATGATGGATTTATAATTCAAATTCAAATGCTCTGTAGTATAACACTTATAATTCAAATAATGTACAATATATAATTATTAACACTCCACATTATCAAATTAACTTTATTGCACAGTAACTGTTTAGCTATCCATATTAAGTACAGTTTTTTTTAAAATAAAAAATCGAAAATTATAGCACCTACCCACCTAGGGAAAAGTCTGCACTTTTTTTGCAAAAACCTACAGATTGTACACAATTTGTACATAAAAAGTGGATATTTTTGAATATTTTGAAAGTATACCCTTGTGCAAATTATATGCAGTTTTTATGTGCCGTTTTTTATGTGCAGTTTGCCGTTTGCTGTTCGAAAGGAAATGAAAATGGAAAGAACGATATTTCTGATCTTACTTTAACGTAGAAATTTGCATTTCCCCATAGTCTGTACTGCAATAATAACAATAGTAATAATAACAACAACAACAAAAACAATAATATAAACAATAAGACTTTTTTGTGTCAGTTTGTAAAAATGTTAACGCCAAAATTTTTTTAGAGAGTTTTACAAAGACCTGTAAAACATTCTTCACTGGATAGAGAGTGTACTTGCGAGAAGCAAACAAAAGGGTGATTTTCTCAAAATTGCAGTAATTAAATCTGAAGTAAGAGCATTAAAATCAGGGATTGATCTCCAACCTTTTTTTCTCTAAGAGCACATTCTAGAATACCGTTCGGACGGCGGGCACTATTGACCTTTTCAAGATGAATAGATAGTTGCATGAGTGTCATATGGAAATTTTGAAAACATAATTTAACTGACACGCACAAAATTATTATTAATATGCTTGTGTAAAGTGAATAATTACTAAATGATGCTTAATATACAAAGTAAAAAATATACAAAAATATAAATAGCATACAAAAATATAAATCTCATAATCAATGTTTATTTATTTATTTTATTTTTTTATTTCTCTCAGAACAACCTTGTATCTTATACAATTCAGAGTTAAAGAGATCAGTCATATTTTTCGTTCATCTGTATTGGACGCCATTTGTGTGTTAATTAAATAAAAAGGAAAAAACTTTTCCATAGCATTTTATTGACACCTGAAGTATTTTTTTTACTGTGATTGAACAGCGGCGGAAGCCAAGTTGCCCGAGGACCGAGGGTTGGGGATACCTCCATGAAAAATTATATGCATAAAAAAAAACAATCTGTTGGGTTCTATTTATATTTAAACAAAAAGTAATATATTTTTAAAATCATCATTTTTGAGTTTCGTTTTAATGCATGAGGTAGTTTGATACTTAAAGTATTTAGAGTAGAATTACACTGCGACGATATCCTCTACTACGATAATTATTTTTATTACGATATTTTTATAGGCATAGCTTAATTTCCTTTAGAATAATTTAAAGAAGTTCATTGTATAACGGTACAATGATAATTCTCTCTATAATATTTTCCCTTCCAGTGGAATTATCCTCTCTACGATGTTTTTTTTTTTTTTTTTTTTTTTTTTTTTCAAAGTTCATCTGATGCGTACGAATTGAACTAACACCTTCTAAATGTAGAAGGCCTAACTGGAATCTTTAACGTCATCACTAGATCTTCTTAAGTATCGTTGTATCCTCAAAAAGTAAAACTATTTCAAGTTTCTGGTTAATGCTACAAACATTAGAAAATATCTTAAATTAAAGATAAAAATTAAAATACATTTCTCATACAAAATAACTCATTGTGGTCTACTTCTGTATCCTATTATACAATTAAAAATTGTCATTTGTCGTAAAATTATTTTTTTTTTACCTTAAATCATTAAAAAGTTTCAGTGAGAAAATTTACCACAAACTTAAAATAGATATACTTTGTGAAAATAAAACTGTGATGACGTCATATTAGAAGATCTAGTGATGACGTCAAAATTCAGTTGTAAGGCTTTCTATATCTATAGGGGTATTGATTGAAGGCTGCACAAAAAAAGTTTAGATAAAAATGTGGCTGGGCAGATGACCCTTTTTTTTCAGGTGACACCCTCTGTCGAAAAACTTCACCAAAGTTTAGTTTCGTATTGAAGGCGTAACTGTGGTAACGAGTAAATGTGTTACAAGAAAGTGCATTTCTCGTAATACATTTTACAGAAAGGCCTTTTGCGGTTTTATTTATTTTATAAATATGCGATAAACATTTATAGGTAATGTCGTCTCTATAATTCTGGACAAGGGTGTTTGACTAAAATTCGGAGGGTATTGTAAAAATTATTTAACGCTTTAAACATGTTCTTCTCTTTCCATTCAATATATATTATTATTTGCGTGAGCGCAAAGGAGGTGCTGAACGAAAGAAAAGCGCCCCTTTGTGACTTTACAGACTGTAGCAGGGATGGGCAAACTTTTTCGGTCGCGGGCCAAAAATCGAAAAAAAAAGTTTGGCAGGACAAAATAAATTTTTCTGAAATTTTAAAAATAATATACAACTATTACAATTCAAATATGTTAATGAGATGAATGAAATTGCTATTTCATTTTGAAAAGTTCCTTATATTGAGGTTCGAAGTGAAATGTACTCATTCTAAGGAACGAGGCTAAATGCTCATCTGCCAGTCTACTTCTGAAAGAATTCTTTTAGGGATGGACTGCGAGACAGAAATTTGCGAGACGAGACAGAGATTTACAGGTATTTTGCGAGACGAGACAGGCATCTTTTACATTGTGATATAGGGATTTTTGCGAGACGAGACAAAGTTTTTCAGCGATTTTGCGAGACGAGACAGCCGATTTTTCATCTCGCGTCCATCCCTAAATTCTTTAAGGTTCATAGTTGAAAACACTTGTTCACATATATAAGATGAAGCAAGCATAGCACTGATTTTCTGAGAGTGAGATATTAAATTTGGAAAACGATAATGATTTGTAAAACTCTAACTTTGGAATATTTAGAAACAACTGCTTGAGATGATCTTTAGATTGCAACTCAATTAATTCACGCTGCAAATCGGACCTCACTGCTTCACAATTTACGTTCAAAGGCATGGTAAAAATATCCAATTCTGTTTGAATGGCACTCAAATCTTGAAATCTGCGTTCGAACTCCAAATGCAGTTTTTTTCAAGCCATCTTCATAATTCTTAAGCTTCTCTTCATTTATTGAAAGTATTGAATTTAACCTCTAGGAATGAGACAAGTCGTTCTTAGCTAGCTACCCAGCAAAGATATTAGGTTTTAGTTTAAAAGCTTTGAGATGGGCCCAGATATCGTCGATAAATTGATTTTTTCCCTTGCATCTTGACATTCAAGTTGCTCATATGACAAAGAAGATGTGTGAAAAATGCAAAGTCCGAAAGCCATTCTGTATCTTCTTACATTTCACATTCCGCAGAAGACTGTCTCTCATGGAAGAATGACATAATGCCGTCTTTCAGCTGCCAAACTCGCTCAAAAACGCATCCTGCAAAATTCTATCTGCGGGCCGGATAAAACCTTCCGGCGGGCCGTAGTTTGCCCATCCCTGGACTATAGGATAAGAAAAACAAAATTCTTTTCGTTAGTGATTCCTTCTACAGCGATAACCCTATTTACAACAATGCACTTTTTTTTACGAAATTTTATAACATATATATTCTTTATGTAATGTAAGTACTGTGACTCACTCATATGACGAGACACCCATAGTTCAAATAAAACAATTTATTAATAATCACTCGAAACATTTACACAAAACACTACACATAACTAAAAGGTTTTATAGACAGAACTCTCAAAAATAAATAAATAAATACACAAAACATCAGCGCAACAGCGGATTAAACCATAGAACATAAAAGGATTAAAAAAATTGTAAAATGACACCACCATAAGTTACTTGAACATCCATACCGATATACCACCGATTGCCACCGATAAAGCTCAAAAATTTGATTTTATGATGAGACATTCAATAAGTTTTGAATTCTAATTCAATTATTGTCAGGTGTATGATTGCCAACGAAGAGGATCAAACATTTTTTGATCGAAACAGCTGTATGGTCGCTCCAGTAACCTTTATGGTGTTACTTTACAATTTTTTCTTTTTTTAATATTTTAAACACCAGTTATTTTGAGGGTTAGCCAAAAACACACGATTCCAACTTTTTAATACAGTTTTTTTTACGCACGGCTCAACTCAGAATCTTACCAGTGCGAAAGTATACTGGGAAACACACACAATAATCATCACAAAACAGGAAAATAACAAGGAAAAGAGGCAAAAAGTTATGAAACAGTTACATGGATAGACTCACCTTACAAAGATTGTAAGGTGAGTATTTGCGGTGGTTACAACAGTTTTCCCAAGTAAGTGGATACGAACTTGTTAAAGTAAAATAATAATAATAATAATAAAATAAAGAAGGAAAAAACTGTAACATTATTGCTAAAGCTGCTTGTAAAACATCATGCATTGACGTTGATGTGACATCATACATTACGTTCTAGTGTCTGGCCGACCAAACTTTGCAGTACATCTGCCACTTCTGCGCACGATTTCCAAAAAAACCTATTGAATTCTGATACCACATATGTCTCAATTATTGCCAGAGCTCACTTAAAACTGAGCTTCGGAACCTCCCCAATCATTAATGATGATACAATAAAAAAAAAGAGAAATCCTCCTTTTCGTCATAGCCGCCCCTCTTCCCCCCGTAAAACTGAGTAGCGATGATCATTATCCCGGATATTATTACACTCTCTCGGGGGTAGAAATAAGTTTTCATCATTAAATTTCCACCTGTTACGGTTTTTGTTGTCCAGGGACGAATCTACATCATCCACTCTGCGGATACAATTAAATATATAAGATGATTGGGGGGGGACTTCGAGACTGAACAAATTGAGTTATTTCGTTACAGTGTTTTTCAACTGGTCTTTTTTTTATTATTAGTATCATGTTTTTTTTTTTTTTTTTATTCCGATCATCTCATTATGCGATAACTAGGCGAATATATTTTGCAACGACTGGTGGATCACTTATTTCTGATATAAGCAAAAGAGAAAGGATAAATAAATAAATCTTTATTTATTAATATATTTTTGTAAATACGTACAACAAATACGTAACAAATACGTTTTTAACAAATACTTAAAAGAGAAAATTTGAAAAAAAAAAAGTGGATTTTAATTGAAAAAATCGAAAACAGAAGGAAAAGTAAAATTTCTAGTAAAATAAAATAATTTAAATTTAGTGTTATAGAATTTTTGAAAAAGTAATATGTAAGGGAAAGTCCTGTTACTTTTTCAGGTTAAATAAAGCAGTTATTTTAATTGAAAAAAAGTGAATAAATAATACAAGAAATAAAAGAAATCTGAAAAGAAAGGGACTTTTAATTGAAAAATAATTTCCGAAAAAAAAAAAAAATCAAACTTCTAACAAAATAAAATTATTTAAATTTAATGTTTTAGAATTCTTAAAAAGATTCAAAAGTTTTATAAAGATTTTCAATTGATCTTTTTTTAAAAAATTATCATTAATATTATGTTTTTTTTATTCCGATCACCTCATTATGCGTTAACTAGGCGAATATCTTTTGCAACGATTGGTGGATCACTTATTTCTGATGTAAGCAAAAGAGAAAGGATTTTTTAAAAATCTTTGTTAAAATACAAAAAATTAACAGTAAATGCATAAAAGAAATAAAAAAATGACTTTTAATCGCGAAAACCAAAAAACTAAAAAAAGTAAAACCTCTAACTAGATAAATTATTTAAATTTAATATTTTAGAATTTTTAGAAAGGTAATATCGATAGGTATGTAAGGGCAAGTCTTGTTTCTTTTTCAGGTGAAACAAAACGAACAGTTATTTTAGTTACAAAAAACTAATAAACAGTGAATAAATAAATAAACAATAATGAATAATGATCAATGAATAAATGAATAAGTATATAAATAAAGGAAAAAATCTGAAAAGAAAGTGACTTTTAATTGGAAAAAAATCTCTGGAAAAAAGTTAAACCTCTAACAAAAGAAATTTTTAAAAATTTAATGTTTCAGAATTTTTAAAAAGATAATATAAATAGGTTGCTAAGGGCAAGTCCTGCCACTTTTCAGGTTAAATAAAGTGGAAAAAAAAAGCAAAAACTGAAAGGAAAAACGTCAAACAAATTTAAATTACTTATATTTATTTTTTAAGAATACGTGAAAGTACAGTATGGAGAAGTTGGTAAGGCTCGTTCTGTTGCTTGTTTAGAATTTTATGTCATAAATAAAACTCAAGCACTCTTTTACCATCGAAACACACAAATTTTAGCTGTTTAAATCTACTTTTAAGTCTACATTTTAGCAGTTTCAGCAGTTACAAGATACAAATATAAAATACTTATAATTAGAGAAAAAGTTTGTTGGTCTAAATAAATAGCCTTATAATGTATTATTTATCGGAATGGTTTGTTTTATCTTGCACCTGAAAATAAACTAGGATTTTCTTGTTTTGAAAATAAAAATACATTTTTCCTATAGTAATTTTTATAATTCCCCTTATAGTAATCTTTATAATTCCCCTTATACCGAAAAGTATTAAATATATTTAATTCTGAAAATATAATATTAGTTAATATATACAGTAAAAGTAATGTCTCTAGAAACCTCATACTTCACTGTACTTAACATTGTCACATTCAGTTTTCTATAACTAAATATTTGTACAATCCTCGATTGCTAACTCATTTATCTTCGCCGATGGATAAACGAGGCTCAGGAAATCCACTGAGAAATTTTAAAAGTACATGTTAATTACTTATACTGTAAATTTCAAAATTAATGTAAAGACTAGAAAACATTAACCTGTAAACATAGATCTAAACAACTTATTTCATAGATAATCAGAACTCTCAGAATTGCATGTTTTGGAATTGATTCTTTTTATTCCAATTAAAAATACTTTGCATCTCTGTATAAGAGACGAATAGTATTCGCAAAATCTTGAGAGTCCATAATAGATCCGTAAAAAACCATCTACTATATTTCTGGGAGACTTTTTACTGCAATAGAAAACATCATAAGTCAGAAATGCCAACAGAAATGGGTTTTTCTCTGTTACCTGATTTTTTCCTCCAGAACTTCACATACGGGAATTAGATGATCACTTGAATTATAACCCACCCCCTCTTTTTTTCTTATTCGAATGCCACCCATCGCATCAAGCAATTTCCACTGCCCAATCCCACAGAATAAAAAAACCCCTACATTTTTGAGATACCATCGACGGTTTCTGAACGAAATCACACATTCAACTTCCCCCTCCACATAATGGCCTAAAATCATCCTGTAATCATCGCCACCGCAAATCAAATCCTTACAAAAAAGCCAAGGGAGGTGTGTGTGTGTGTTTGAAAACCATAATAAAAGATATACTCCATTCGCCCTAACCGCCCTCTCGATTTTGGTGGGACACGGCACCATTGTGTAAATAGTGCTGCCACAACAATATAATAAATAATTCTTTCCGATAGAGATCGGACAAAACTTCTGCTTCCTTGTGTCTATGCAACGAAGTTTCGGCTTCCATGGAATCGCAGGCTTACTATGTATATTAGTCTTTGTTGATGGTAGATGACATTAGATAATTTCAAACTGTTTGATTTTTAACGCCAAGATCCACCGATAATCGCACCAGGATGCGAAAGAAAAGAAAAAGTGGCAATTTACTTACAATCTGTGTTTTCAAGAGCGTAAGTTAACGCATCATTTAAACGTCATTTAGTAAGTTGATTATGCTTTTAGCAAAACTTTTGTTGTCCTATGACCGTAGTGTTTCAAGTGTAATAGTGATGATAGCTGAAGTACAGACGAGAGCTTGGCTTAATGTGCTTTGATGCTATCTAGCAGTGCATAAGCTGTGTGGCAGGAAAGCAGAAGAATTCAATTTAGATAAAAAGCTTTTACAGGAGGAATTTTATCTGTTACGATCTCTGGGTGATAAGACTTGAAGCCTTTGAGTATAAATCTTTAGAGATTTCTACAGGCCGAAAATTTCAAATGTGGCCCGGACCGGACCCTGATTGTATTCATATTATTCCAGCCCAGCATAGTCCGGCCCTTAATTCTAGTGAATGGATCACGCAAACGCTGGGTTATAAAACACTTTTCAACACTATCAGTTGCATTTGCACTACACTGTCAGAAAAACTCGTTTTTATACTCTAATTTATCCCTCCTTTTTCAACGAATAATTTCCGTACTCTTTGGAAACGTAATATTTCCGTGAATTCTTCCTAAAATCTCAAGAAGAGGAAAAAATTTCGTTGACTCTGTAGAAGTTTCTTCATTCAACAGGAGAAAGAAAAAGGAAACGCATATTCGTCAATTAACGGAGATATTCCGGCAGCACTGCTGCCAGAAAAATATCCGTGAACTGAAGAAATTACTTTTGAGTGTGCGTCTTTATACAGTAATTTATACCTCATTTTCAACGAATGATTTCCTTACTCCTTGAAAACGTAATATTTCCGTGAATTCTTCCCAAAATCTGAAGAAGAGGGAAAAATTTCGTTAATTCTGAGAAGTTTCTTCAATTGACAGGAGAAATAAGAAACGGATATTCGTCAATTAACAGAAATATTCCGGCAGCACTGTTTGATGCAAAATTTCCGCGAATTCAAAAAAAAAAAAAAAACATTTTAGAGTGCATTGCTCAACTGTTAGATAATTTGCACGCTGCCATTTTACAAAAATGTGTCGAATTGTATCAACGTAAATGCTGATCCTGAGCATTAAGTAAACAAAACAAAACAAAATCAATAAACAGAAAAATATGTTACGGACAAGTAGACAAAAAGGAAAGCATGAACACTTAGCAGAACTTTAAAAATCAACGGTCCTGTTTATAAAATCATGCTTCAAGACCCGGAGCGAACTAAATTAGTCTCAAATTTTGCCGTGTTGTGTTGTGTTACGGCAAAACAACGCAAGGACTATCTGTCGAAAGCGGGGAGTACCTTGGTTGGAAGGCTTTTTAAGTTATTCTATTGTGTATTTACGTCACATGTGAAGAAAACCGACCAAGACTCCTGACCGTTAGATCGGCAGTCACGTGATAGGCTAGAATGCTGGACCTTCACACTTCAGCAGTCTACCATTTTGAGCATGCTATCCACTCTGTCATGCGCAAAAGAGCATAATCGCATCATAATTCTGACTTCATGCTTTTGATACTTAGTGTAATACAGAAGGTCCTCCGCACATCATGGAAATGACTTCGCATTTATTTTTCTCGTTTGCAATTAGATGTAAAAGGATTAGCATTGGTGTTTTGATTGGAGATTACAAATTTAAAATGATTCCTGAAATTTATAGATGTCTCGAAAGTTACGTAACATCGCATGGGCAAATTATAAAGCGGTGTATTTTAAAAAAATGAATATTTATGATATATTAAATGTAAGAAGAAAAAATGGTCGGGCAGAAGATAAAAAGATTACCTCAAAACCTCATCCTGAAACTGTTCGAACGCAAATAAATATCAAGAAAGTAAAGTCCAGTGTCTTAGCCCTAAAATGCTTACTATAATGTACATAACCCTTAAATTCTTAAATGAAAGCTCTGTGTTGCTTGTGTAATAAATGAAATAGTTCATTTATAACACAAGCAACACAGATAAATGCATATCAAGCAATAATGAACTAAATATCAAGCAATAATGAACTAAATATCAAGCAATAATGAACTATTTTATTTATAAATGAAATAGTTCATTTATTACGGAGGCAACACAGAGCTTTCAAAAAAGGAAATTTCTTGATAAAATTCTGTAAAATTACACACACGAATTTTAAAGATTTTTCAACGTAAGTTTCAATTTTATTTGCGCTTCATGTTCATGAAACTAAATTGGGTTTGTTGTCAAAAGGCAGCACGAGTAATTTAAAGGTTAAAAAGAAAGTCGCCGACTTAAAGGTCAATTGCAGAGAAACTAGAAGTACCGTGTTTACTTGCGTAACAGCCGCACTTTTTTAGCCAAATTTCATGGTGAAAATCTAGCTGCGACTATTATGCGGGGAAAATTTACTACATAATATTGTAACTGTAAATCTATTAATGACTATATCTTTTTATCTCTCACCCCCGTTATTGAAAATTGTCCGAAAAATGTGTCCCAAAAAAGAGACATAAAAATGCGACATAATTTTACATACATTTAAATACTATTAATTCACAACAACTTTAATCTATCGTTACAATATTTCGTAAGCTGTAGAATATGCATCACATGTATTTTTTTACATATATTTAAATACTATTTGTTCACAGCAGCTTTAATCTATCGTTAAAATATTTCGTAAGCTGTAGAATATGAATCACATGTATTTTTCTATAAATAGGTTACAATAATAAAAATTTCGACATAGGGTTACGAGGCGAAATACACGAAAGAGGAGAGATAAAATGACATAGTCAACGAATATCGTTTTAATATGGCATTAATAAAACTAAAAAATTAGGGGTGTTCAGGGGGGTCTCCCCCTGACGAGGCTTGAACAGCCGAGTTTTATTTTTTTTTTCAGCTTCAAAACTGGGGGTGCTACTATTATGCGAGTAAACACGATATATCTCGTGGTACTTTGAATAAAAGTAATCGTACAGATTTAAAGTTAGGTTAACAAGGATATTTAAACAAAATTCATCTGCTTTTGCAAACGAAAATTCCTGAAGGAAAAACTAATTGCATAAAATTATATGAAAATCACCCAGCGGTTCAAAATTGGATTTGTTGGTATGATTAAGCAAAACTAAAATTACTTTACTATATCAGTGGAATGTTGTAGAACCAATTTTTGAAAATAAATTCCAGCCTTATATGAAAAAGCACAGTTTATAAAGTTTAGCTTCATATAGACAAAGCGTCGAGTCATACGTTTGATTCAATTGCCGCTTATTTAACTAAGAAACAATCAGAAACAAGAATAAACTGTATCCTATTTAATGAAATAATAGTAAAATCATCCGCAGCGTCTCGTAGTGAACTAATTTACAGTTTATTAAATTTAGCTTTATGAAAACAGTTTACAAGGAATTTGTAAAAAGATCCAAGATTGATAAGACGGTACTAAGAAAAACTTTCATTGAAAATTGCAGATGGACTACTGCCAGGAGCCATCGCTATCAGCTAGAAGCGAATCTCTGCAAATAAAAGAAATCGCATTTGAGAGCGAAATTAAACTGTCAACATCATTTCCTTAAAGTCCAAAAGACCTTCTGTACTCAAAATTCTGTTGAATGAGTGCTCTTAGCTTGCCCGTAATTACAGGAAAGCGAGAAGTAAGCAAAATCAAGGCGTAGCAATTAAATTTTCGTGAGAGGAAGGCTATGGAGTTCTGTACTGATGAACGGAATTTCTGCACTTCGTAAAAATCTTAAACTTTCGTACTAGCTGATGCGAGAATTTCGCAGAGGGGGGGATGGGGAGAATAGATTTTGTTACACATACGAAATAAAATTAATCTTTCTGGAAGTTAAAAAGCCTGGACCAGAGGAAAGCTTTACTTCAGGGATCCTCTTTAAGCAACTGTTGGATTAAAAAAAAAAAAAAATCCATTGAAAACTTTGTTGTAGTATAAATTCTATCAATATTTCATGGTATCTCACTATTATAAAAAAAAGTAAAGGCCGCTGCCGCTGTCAAAGCTTGTTGGCCTATCTCCTCCTAAACCGTGGGGATTTGAGTTTCGACTAAAGTGCCCACAGATTCGAAAAATTCCGAGGAACCTGATAAGCTTGACTTAAATTTCGAAAATCGAATTATTTTAGAAGATATTAATAAAAAACTGAAAAAATAAACAGAATGGTTGCCAGATTTGGCATAAAATCATTCATTCCTTTGCAACAAAGCCTTTCCAAGTATCTAGAATCGCGTGAAATTTACAAACATGAGTTAGAATGACGCCCATTTTACGCCAAAATAAAAACTATATGAAATAAGTAACTCAAAATGTGTTACACAAAGTTGACAATTTTCAAATAGTAAGTTCGCTTAGACAACAGGAATTTAGAATGAGCGATTATTCGTTTTTCTAAAACAGAATAACTAATATCTTGAAAATGAAAATAATTAAAATGCAGCTTATTTTAAAGCCGGTTCGGTGCAGCTGGATTATTTGCTACCAGTAGAAATATTTGTCGGCGTTAACTATGCCATTATAGCAGTTATAGTACACTTTGGATATTTGCTAGCGCGACGAGATGGTATAATTCGTGGTGCTAAGTACGCCAATCTGCAAACAATTATGTAAATGAAAATATGGATAACGGTTTTCCGGTAACCTTAAATGAGCAGTAATTATAGGTTGTGAGCATGTGTAAATCGCCAAATAGTGAAAAATCGCCATGGGTGGCAAATTCACAAGGTGTCCAATAAGTTTTACATTATTAAAAATACAGCTGAAACAGATGTTCTGATTTTATTACGCTTTCGCTCCTAATCAATACAACTTTTCAACGGTAACATTAAATATCATTGTGTTTCTGAGGAGTGCAAATAAATTTTCCAGCGATTATAAGAGGAGTCCGCACCCCAGATGGAGTATAGCTCAGGACCCGTACAACACGGATTCCCATAAAAAAATATCCGTGTTATGAGGGGGAGGGTGTCTACTGTAGTGTGAAGTTTAAATTTTTATGTACCAAGGAACATGCATGAACCAATGCAAGCAATGTGTAACTCAGTAACATTCTATCTGATCCAATCTTCGGGTTTTGTCTGTTGAAATTATGTCTTATTTACGAATAAGCCTTATTAGGGGCCGAATGCCTCACACGAAAAGCGAGCGTAGCGAGTCTGGGGGTCTTGGCCCCTAGTTTAATATAATAATAAACTAAAGAAATTAAAAAAAATAAAATAAAATACTACTCAAGTTGCTTTCAATGATCATGCTTCCTTTATTTATTTAAAAAATTATTATTTGAGAAAATATAAAATTTGTTATAATTTTCTAAATATAACTATTGTGAGTAAAAATATGTTTTTCTATGACGCTTAAAAATATTGAGGCAAATGGAATATAAGAAAGCTCCAATTTATGTCTAAATTTTGTAACGATAGGAACAAAGAAGAGCATTATTTAAATCCATCAGTGCTAATTTAGCTCGATATCTTTTTAAACCTAAATATTTTTGTGTTATAGAGCTATTTTTGTACTTGTTAGGACTTTTTTTAGAGATGAGTTAAGGCTCAATTTTTAAAGCCCGACCCCGAGGACTTTTAATTCCATCCCACCCGAGTCCGAGCGATATTATTTAAGTCAGATCCCGATCCGAAAATTTCAGCTAATAGATAAATAAAAGTCAATGACTTCGTTGATAGAATATCATAAATTTTGCCGTTTGTGCAAATTGATGCCAAGTACAATAGCAAACTCTTAATGCACTTTCTAATACTTTATATTCAATAAATATATCAAATAATAATAATTAGTTTATTTCTGCCATGAATCACTTTTTAAAATCTGTTTAAAAGGAGTATGTTCAATAAAGGAGAAATTTTTCCCGAGCCCGAACACAATCGTGAATTACCGAGCCCGAGTCTGGTTCGGGCCTGGGCTCAGGGTCGGGGTGAACCTGTCTGATCTCTATTTTCTTCTGCCTGGATTAAGGCTATGATTCGAAGCGGCTTTGATCCAATGTACTTCTTGCTAAAACTGTGGGTTTTCTGGATCATGGTAGTAGACTATAACATTTTGACAGCCTGTCATATAAAGGTATATTGATAGCTAATGATTATTTTTTTCTCCACATGGAGCGTGTTCGGCAGTCAGAGGCGTAGCAAAGGGGGGGGGGTTAGGGGGGTCATAACCCCCCCATGAGGAATTTTTAACCATACAAAATGTATATTCTTCACTACATTATCGCACACACGTATACATATATATGAGTTGCAGTAGTCATAACCCCCCCCATGAAAAATTTCTGGCTACGCCCCTGTCGGCAGTGAATGCGTTAATATATCTGTCAATAAATTACTGTACTTCATTAGTGATAGCAAATATAATTCTTGTAGCTTGCGAAAGAAAAAGCAGCCTGAAACATTAGTATTTGTATTTTACTGGGGTTCTACAAAATTTAAAAATTGAAAGTACCAAGTAATATTGGGATAATGATAATTTATATCAATGCTTTATCCAATACTACATAAAAAAATTATTTATTAATGCAAAAGGTATTTGATCGGTTTCTGTTTTACAACTAAATTCAGGTATTTTAATTCATTGTTTTGAATAATGATACAGTGTACTATAAATTAATATATTCGATACATATTTTGATATTTATTATTACATCGTGGTTTAAATTTAGGAATGTTTGGCTTAAATAAGTAAATAAGCGTTACGTCTTTAAGATGAGAGTTTGAATACATAATAAGAGTTTACCGTGGACAACTCTAGCAAGTTTTAACATTAAAAATCTATGAGAAAGCTACTAAAAGGTACAGTTTGGCATTATAAGTGAGTTTTTACCACATAACACTGAAGATGATTAGTTTGTCTCCAATTGTGTTTCACAGAGAAATTTCACTGTTCTTCCAATGAATTTTATTCAAGCCCTCCTTAAAAATATCGTTTAAGGTACGTTTATGATTATTATCATAATAAAGGTGGTCACTTAAACCCTTTAAGGCGCAACCCTTTCCCAATGCTGAAAAAAGGGCAGTCGTTGCCATCGCTCGACTTAACTACCAGCAAGATGGCGGACGATCGAAACGTCCATCGCGTGCTACAGATCTAGACCCTGTTTTGACGACAGCTAGCTGTGCCGCACAGCCAGCTGCGTCAAAAAAGGGTCTCTAGTTGGTAGTTAAGTCGAGCGATGGCAACGGCTGCCCTTTTTTCAGCATTGGGCCATCTATCCAGCTGTTCTCGCATTCTTCCATTTTTCAGCAGATGTCAGTGCTGTTAAAAATAATCGTGACCATTTTTTACGGGAAATGACGAGCTAAAAAGTAAAGGATTCTCGTGGAGCTAGATCACCCGCAACTATTTTTATAGAAATCAAATCTATTCTTCGTGACTGGCAACAGTCAAAATGTCAGAGTTTGGTGTTCCCAGAGCGGGAACACTGCGCGTTAAAGGATTAACAGAGTTCCGCAGTTGAAATCATAGAAATGCCTTTTTAGTGGAAAATTTCCTCTAGAAATCAACGTAATTCGAAAGAAAAAGAAAATCCAGTCATCAGCCGATTTCTCCGATTACAGAACGAGGCCATAGATTTAGTCATACAACGCCTATTAAGACATGATACCACCTCAAGACTCAGATTAAAAAAAATAAAATAAAATAAAATCACGTTCATGGTTGAAAAATTAACTGACTGGGCAGCGTTGTGTTCCAGAGCGCAAGAACATCTCTTTCTTGGCTAACAGCACGAGTTTCGCAATCAAGCCGTCATTTATCTGGAATAAATGAAAGGGATTCACATAGGAATGAATGGGGGGAAGACTCATGCTCTGAACATCTTTTTATTTTGCTGCGAGATTAATGGGCTCACCCCTTTTATAATGGTCGTAATGGATCACCTTTAAGTCGGGGATGGTTGCTTCGGCAAGAGTATGTCTTGGAGTGGTTGTGGTGGAATTGAAAAATTTCCTCGTATGAGCCGCGATGGAAAACAATTCATCTTGGTTACGTTTTTATCGAGGTAACTGTTACGTGGGCCACGCGTTTAGAATCGGCTTTTGCTGAGATAAATCAATTTCACAGAGCTGGTTCGGACAGCGTATATGGCCGTGGGGAGATAATTTGCTCAGGCTTCTCATGTACTGTGTTTGGACGCAGACGTCTGATTGTTCTCACAGAATTGTTTTTAGGCCAGTGATGTCTTCACCCTCTCAGCTGCTGACACGTATAATTCTGTACACCTGACTCCTGTTTTGAACGCTCTGTGCATCGAACTGTAGCTTTGGACCCAGAAGCCTGTGTTTTCTCAGAATCATCCTTTATTCAGTGATGTCTTCAACCTCTAAGCTACTAAGACGTAATATTCTGTACATCTATCTCCAGTTTTGGACGCTGTGTGAATTGAACTCTAGTTTTGGACACAGAAGGCTGTGTATTCTCAGAATCATTCTTTATTCAGTGATATCTTCACTCTCTGATCTGCGAAGGCGTAATATTCTGTATATGTATCTCCAGTTTTGAACGCTCTGTGCATCGACCACTAGGTTTGGACACAGAAGCCTGTGCTTTTTCAGAATCATTCTTTATTCAGTGATGTCTTCACCCTCTGTGCTGCCCAGATGTAAAAGTCTGGGCATCCAACTCCAATTATGGATGTAGGTGTCCGTGTTTCCTCAGAACCGATGTCTCCACACCCTGAAATGTTGATCTGTAAAATTCTGATCATCCGTTCCAAGAATCATTCTTGGCTCAAGTATGATTTTACAGTCTGAGAACCAGTATTGGACGTGAACTCTTCTGTTGTGCCAGAACCGTTCTTGAGTCATTTATGTATTCATACTCAGTGATACTGAGACTTAAAAATCACCTCCAGCCGAACTCCAGTTTCTGACGCCAAGTGCTTCGTTATACAAGAATCGTTCTTTAGCTGGTTTCACACTCAGAGATTGGGACGAAAAATTCTGCTCAACCAGCTCCAGTTTCAGAGTTAGTCCCCTGTGTTCTCTAAGAATTGCCTTTAGCTTAGTACTGTGTTTTAATATGACTAAATTAGGCTTTTCAACTTTAACGCCTAAATATTCGATTTAAAAGCGATTGTGGCAGAGTTGTTTCTATCCATATTTATTTATTTTAATTCATTATTATTATCATCATTATTATTTTTGTATATATCCTAAACTCAAAGTATGTGTAGAATTTTTTCCAAGCAAGGATCTTTATTATTTGTTTATTTTTATTTAACATTTTGGACCCAAGTTTAAACAGTCCACTCCCATCGTTGCAAAAATACCTTATGTCTCCATCGTTGTTTCCCCACATGAGTTTTTGAATGGCCGTTTGGAGTCAGCATCGTGCGTGTAGTCAAAGGCCCAGAGATAGGAAGCAGAAACAATGGGCACAGAAGGGAATCGCCACCGTTGCATCTTTTGTTATACACAGAAAAAATGGAATCAGACAGAAAAAGAGAGAGGAGAGAGAGTCAAAGGAATAAAACAGAACGCGAGAGGGGGGGGAGTGAAGAAATGAGAGAGATCGGAGAAAGAGAGGGAGGAAAGAAGTGAGTAAAAAAAGAACGCGAGAGGGGGGAGTGAAGAAATGAGAGAGATCGGAGAAAGAGAGGGAGGAAAGAAGTGAGTAAAAAAAAGAAGGAATTAAACAGGAGAGGCATTAAAAGACAAAGAGAAAGAAAGGGGAAATTTTAGAGAGAAAATGAGGAATTGAAAAATAAAGAGAAAGGAAAGAATTTGAAAGAGAGATAAATGGAGAAGAATAAAAGATAGAGAGAATATTGAAAAATTAGAAAGAAGGAAGAAAGAATTAAAATAAAGAGAGATTTGAGAAAGGGAACAATTAGACAGAGAGAAGGAAGAATTAAAAGATAAAGAGAAATTTAATAAAAGGAATGGGAGAGAGGGGGGGATGGGGAGAAATTTGAGGGAGGAGAGAGAGAAATACAAGAGAAGCATTTAGTTTAGAGAGATAGAGGGAAAAATAATTTACTTTAGATAGGTAGAAATCAAGAGGAGAAAATAAAAAAATAAAAAAATAAAAGAGGAAAAATTAAGAGGAAGAGAGCGATAAAACAAAAGAATTGGACAACGATCAAGAGAAAGAGAAACTACCGAAAAGTTTTAAAATCTTCACTTGTGGAAACTTTAACTCAAAGCCAGTTACATCGAATGATTGACCTTTTATAAACACTTTTAACTTTGTTATTATTCTTTTTAATATTATTAATCCTTTATTTGGAGGGGAGTACGCAGGGGAATACGCAACAAAGAAATACCAAACTAAAATAAAAAGTTATAAAATAATTTGTTTATTCATTTATTTATTTTTTAGTATATATATAAATACTTTTTACATTGAATTCATGACTAAATACTTTCTTTTTTAAACTAAAAGTGCAATGACTATTATTTTTAAAAATTAGACGAGCATTCTTGAAAAACAGTGGCGCACACAAGGGAGGGGGTCCAAGGGGTCCGGACCCCACCCAAAAGAGTTGTCAATTGTCCTTCGTTAAATCGTCAGGTAATTTTTGACTTTTAAATATGTTAGAAGAAATCAAATTCTTATTTTCAGCAGTTATGATAGATAAATAAAAACACAGTAAAAGGGGATTACGATAAAAATATAAAAAATTCGGATTTTTTCAGGTGTTTACTGTCGGTTTCATGGGTTGGACCCCCTCCAAGAGAAAATCCTGAGTGCGCAACTGCTGAAAAATCTAATCTATTTCCACCGCGTCCTTAAGTATTGATAAATGATTGAATAATCCTGCATTAAAGAAAACCATGGATTAAAATTTAAGTATGAGGTAGGAGGCTATAACTCCGTTGCTTCTGCTGTGGGTAAGAGGAGAGAAAAAAAAAAGCATAGTAAGCATGTCTAGCTCCATACAAGTTGAAAATTCAGTTGCTCTTGTTGTTGTAGTTTTTTATGCCCTCTGGCAACCGCGGAGCGATGCCAGAAGCTCCTTATTGGACGGCGATAAGCAAAAGAGGACTGCTTCCATTGTAATGAGCCCCAGTAGGAGGAAGTCCTATTTTTCTCGGGGTTTCTTAATTTTGAACCAATTCTAGATGAGAGACCTAGCACCTTAGATTGGCACCCCCAGACGTATAATTTGAGCATGGACGACGTTGGAGCAACTAACAGATTTTGCGTGCACAAATTCCCATTAGCATATTAGCATATATATTCATAGGCGTAGAGTTATATGGGCCCGTGGGGCTCGAGCCCCCCCAATAAATTGTGAATAGGGGCTGAGCCCACCCAATAATTTACTACTCAATACAGAAAATTAATTTATACTGACATAAAAAAAAGTATTTTACGCCATTTACAAACGTTTAAAAAAAAACCTTTACCTGTACTTTTAAAAATTTTCTTCTTTTGGTTTCAATCATGATTTAACATTCATTGTGACGCCATGTAACACACAATGTTACTAATAAGCTGCCCTCGCCAGGCTCTGGTTCATTAAAACCAGATATGCAATGTAAAGTATGTAATGAAAAAGTTCAGATGTGTCTAAAATGTACTATCTCATGGAAAATGTTTTTTTTCCTATTGGATTTTTTCTTTGCTTCTATTTTTAACTTATAACATGGCAGAAAGATACTAACATGGATACTTACCTTACATAGGTGTAGAATTCTATGGACCCAGAGAGCCACTTTATGGGCGCCTCCAATAATTGACACTTATACATAGTAAGTCATAGCTGCCAACTACTACGGAATATAATGAACCACTTTTTGTAAACAGTCTATTTTTTAATTATTTTTTTCAAAATAGTAACCAGCTCGAGCGCGCAGCACAAACATTTTGCTATATTTTAAGCCGAAAAATCATGTAGAAAAAGTGGATAATTCTATTCCGTAGTTGGCAGTTACGAGTAACTTATATGTACGTGAATCAGTGGCGTAGCCAGAAATTTTTCATGGGGAAGGGGGTGGGGTACGACTTCTGCAACTCACATATATGTATACGGTACTGGTGTATGATAAGGGAGTGAGGAATATACATTTTGTATGGCAAAAAATTCCTCATGGAGAGGGGTATAACCCCCCTAACCCCCCCCCCTTGGCTACTCCACTGACGTGAATATATGTGGTTGTGGGGCCCGGCCCCCCCAATAATTTTGAAAACTTTACGCTTATGTATATATTTCCACAGTAGCCCAGTCGAGAGAGGTTTTCACCTTCCAATGTTGATCACCACATAGGATAAATCTCTTTCTATCAGGATTACACTCGAAACACCACTTTCAAATATTTGGCAGCAATTATCTCTTAATGGGAAGAACCTCACGATCAACATTAGAAAAAAATTAAGTAACAGTTCCTCAAAATGATGAAGAAATGACTTTTTTGACATTTCTCAAAAATGTCAAAAAAGAAAATGTGATTTTTGAGAATTCCTCAAAAATCACAATTTTCTTGATGACTCCCAAGAAAATTGTGAAGAAATGTGCATTAATCCGCAAAGTGAAATTAAACAGAAAGATTTTTTGGTTGGGAATTTCGTTTTGACTTTATTAGCTGTTGCTAACAGTAGGAAAAATTAGAATAGCAAAATGTATACTATGCTACTGTTCTTGCTATGGATGATGAAAAATTTGAAATGTATGCATGCAAGTGGCGCTTTTTCGTATTGGCCTGAAAGAGGAGACATATATGTGGAAAATCAATCCGTGATAATAAAACAAGTTCCCCCACCATCCCTTGTTAATAATGGAGCTTATTATTATAAATTTTAACTATTGAATATCTGTTCTTAGTACAAATATCTTTTTTTTTTTTAATAAAAAAGTTCCTGTCATCAGTTTTGCATTTTATTAGTATTTCAGCCGTTTAATTGTCTAATGAAAAATTTTGGACGATGTCACACCCGTCACATGAAATTAAAATTTATTTTTCAGTTTAAATTAGTGGAATTTATTTTGAAAATGATATTTTGTTTAGTTTAATCTGTTTTAACTATGAGGCGAAAAAAAGAAAGGAAAAAAAAAAAAGAAAGATGTCTTTACTATAGTAAAATTCACGGGTATTTTTACAAATATAGATGCTATTGAAAAGTCATTTCACGAAACTGTCACGCTCGTCACATAATTAAAAAATATATATTTTAGAAAATTGAACAGTAAATAATTTTGCAACTGTTTCAGAATCGTAAGAAAGAAGCTAATTTATTATAATATTTTTTTTGGGAGAAGATCACTTAATAAATTCTGCATTTAGAAAATTATAATACTTTTAAATGAGTCAGAATATCACACCTGTCATCATGGAGTGGTCCTAATACAAAATTTATGCCACGAGTCAAATAATTTCGCATTTTTCAAAAGTCTGCAACCATGGAATTAAATTCATTTTCATGAACTTGAAAAAATAATTAATTCTTTCGTGCTAAGTATGCAGCTATATATTATTTTAATTTAGTCAAAGTAAAAGTACCTAACATCTTTTTGACTAAAAGCCCAGATTATTGTATTTGATATTCGAATAGTATGCCTAAAATCTTAGCCAATTCTACGGTATTTTTGTGACTTCTTTAGTTTTATTAATTAGGGTTTTTGTCATTGATTATTTCTGGATTAACGCAGGGTAGTCTAAGAGCGAAAATGATTATTTAAAAAATAAAGGTTTGTAAAATGTTGATAGTTTTTTTTTTTTTTAAGTTAGACTGAAAGAGCCCTTAAACATTATTTACTGTTACACATAAACCTCTAATTACCATTTTCCGATATTCAGCAAATCTGCCCGAACGGCTTCAGTCATCTTCACGGACATTTTCTAACTTCGTTAATTTTTACTGTTACTACCAGTCAAGGGCGTAGCCAGACATTTTTCATGGGGGGTGGGAGAGGGTCTATTGCAACTCACATATACGCATACATGTGTGTGATAAGGGAGTGAAGAATATACTTTTAATATGTCAAAAAATTCCTCATGGGGGGTATGACCCCCCTTACCCCCCCCTTGTCTACGCCCCTGCTACCAGTGCTCTTTTTTTTCTAGGGGCATGCGAGGGTGCACGCACCCTTAAAAATTTTGTGAATCTAACAGAAAAATAAATGAATGTATAAATAAATAAATAAATAAAACGGTGATTTTTTTTTTTCAAACTCAGAGTACCCTGATTATTGTTTAGTTTTTTGCCCGAAGAAAAGAAAAGCAATAATGATAAAACCCTGGTGATTATCATTAGTAGATGTTTTCGTGAATATGCCTAAAAAGACAAAGTCATTTAAAAAAATTGTTTCTAGTCGGCTTTTTAACAAGAACCACTTTTTTCTTCTTTTTGGAATAAGAAACGATCGAACAGATACCACAGACACCGTATCGGGTATTTTATTGCACGGATCGCACGTGCCCCACCCCTCCCCCTCATTATCTCGCATCGATTTCAAACTAAAACTCGCCGCTTATATAAAAATCGTCCTTAAAAACTATGGGGATAAAAAAAAAAAAACTAAAATAAATCCAAACTACGCCCCGGGAGGTCGAATAGAATACAGCCCTTTAACTTCTCTTTTTATTCTGTCTCTCCGAAGAGAGAAAGAAAGAAAAAAAAAAAATACATTCCGACTCCAGCCCAATGCTATCAAAACGATAAAAAAAAGAAGAGAAAAGAAGAGAGCGGTATTCTAATTGTGGTCGGCCGATGGGCGCAATTGAAAGCCTCTTTTCGGTAGCTATCGAGTCTAGGGGTGTTAAAATTGGTGTTTTGGTGTTGCGTTTCTGCGCTGCCCCGCACCTCACTTCCTAGTCATCAGCCGAGCCCGCGCCCTCTAATAAAAGCTCGGGCCGCCGCCGGGGGAAGGTAGGCGCATTGCGCCATGCGCGTCTGTTTGCGGGGCGGGATGGGAGGGGAGAGGGGGGGGATGCAGTCGTTTTCGAAACGGATTTTTCTCTCTGATCGTTCCTCTTCTTGTTCTTCTTTCGCCCTTTGCCGCTTTTAGTTTCGGAATGCGGTGTAGGTGCCGCCATCTAGTAACAACGGCGGAAACTAGATGTGGTCAGAAGAGTAATTTTTTTTTTTTTTTTATACTTTTCGTGAAGATGAAATAGTAACAATGTATCGAGGTTGTTTGGTTGAGGTTTAATGACACAAGATGCAATCAGGATATGTTCCCCCTGACGAGATGTAGGAACTCGCGCATAGATTAAAAGTCGTAAGGACGCACGTTTCTGGGTTTCTTGGTGGAACAAAAGGTCCACTCTTCGTCAGCTGCTTGAATACCAACCTAAACACAAACAAAGGTGAAATATAAAGCCTTCTTGTATGCGTGTAGGTTGGTATTCTCGCAGCTGTTGAAGGGTGAACATTTTGTGCCTCACAAAACGTAGGTCCATCTTGTTTTTAATTCACAATTTGTTTCGACAGTATTTTCATTTTAGAATTCATCTTAACACTCCCTTGTTTTCAGTGGTTTTCAATTCTCTCCAAGACGGTTGAAAAGTGTTTTGATTTCGGTTTGTCTGTCTGTCCGTAGCAGGGTTCGGGATTCGGTTGAATTTTTTGCATAACGCGAAAAGGCTTGCCAAAATGCTAAAATGAAACCAGGTAATTTTCGATTTTTTGCCAAAGCATTCGGAAAAAAAATACTGCTGAACTCGGTTATAGCGACCCCGATTACAGTAATAACTCTCTTATAACCTCAAAATATTCTGCACCACTTGCCCATAGAACACACTATCAACGTAACTCGTTATAGAGTCATAAATAATCATCTATCTTTTCATCCGTCATTCTATCCATCTATATGTTGTACCAAACTTTATTTTATACATTAACCGTAAGTATTTATTTAAAAACCAACATTCCCCAGTTTAAATTAATCTACCCACAAAAAAATTAGGAATAATTTGAAGACAATATTTAAAATAAAATATTTTAATTCATTAGTGAGAATTTTCAATTTTGAAAGCTGCTTTTCGTATCTAACTCTCGAAGGTTTAGAGGGGGGAGGGGGTTTATCCCCCATAACCCCTTCCGTGGGTTCGCCTATTGGAACTATTACCAAGTATAATGTTGTTGAATGTTGAGACAGGAAAAGAAATGAAAACTTGGAATGTTGGAATTGTACTAAATAAAATATTGTTGAATGTATGAAAAGAAAGTTGAAAAGATTATAAAGGACGAATAATTTTCTACGAGATTCAGAACGGTACGGAAAAATAACCGAAGATCAGTACCAGTCAGGCGCGTAGCCAGGAAAATTTTTCGGGGGGGGGGGGATATGCGGCTGGAAAATTTTTCGGGGTGGGGATATGAACTTATATGTGTATAAATTAACGGAAATTCATCACTAACCAAAAATTTCGGGGGGGGGGAGATATATCCCGATTTCCCCCCCCCCCCTGGCTACGGCCCATTAGGAAAATTTTTGTTTCAATTTCAATTTTTCATAATTTTACAAGTTCAATTTTTGTTTTACACGTTTAGTTTTACTAGCATTACCTTTCTATTTTTTAATTAAAAGAAAAAAAAAACAGTATAAATTAGGGATGGACGCAAGATGAAAAATAGGCGTCTCGCAAAACAACCTAAAAGCTTTGTCTAGTCTTGCAAAATCCCTATATCGTAATGTTAAAAATGTTTGTCTCGTCTCGCAAAAAAGCTGTAAATCTCTGTCTCGTCTTGCAAAAAGGCGTCTCGCGTCCATCCCTAGTATAAGTGGTACTGGTATGCCTGGTTAGCAATATGTAGGATTTCTTTATTTGAGGACACGTGATTCAGTTCTCACTCCTCTCTCGGCCGGACTACTGTGGGACCGTGTAAGCTAATGGGCGCTGGTGCACGTAAAATCTGTTTGTAGCTCCAATGTTCTCCATATTCAAACAACACTTCTGGAGGTGCCAATTTCAGGTGCCAGGTCTCTCATCTGGAATGGATTCAAAATTAGGAGACTTCTCATAGGGTGCAAGGTTGGTCTGATAGGTGCCTCCATAATGAAATTACTAACATCTGCGGCCGTCGTTGCGGTCAAGTCTCAAGTAGGCCGCTGACCAGGCCATTAGAGAGAAAAATGATTCTGTTCACATAATTTTTAAAAGATGTGGTTGATCATGGGGCCCTATGATGATAATGAATAAATTAACAAGGACTAAAATAAATAAGTAAGTATTCATAAAACAACCTCATTGTGAAACAGTTGATTAAACAGAAAGTAAAACACAAAGCAAGAAAAAATTTATATTCAATTTTTACGCAACCCCTTCAGTTGAGATTTCTATTCGAAATCTAAAACACTAAAACTGAAATAATTTCCATAAAAGTGATTTAATAATTTTCAATAACTCGCTAAATATTATACTTAAAAAAATATATTGCAAATTACTTTTCAAAGGTCAGATTTCATTTTTCTAACTGGAATTTTTTCTGTACACAAGGTCACAGTAATAGTCATCTTTTCTACTTTTATATGATCCCTTATAAAATTTATGGAATAAAAAATAATTGCATGTCTCTACAAATTATTTTTATTAGCTTCAATACAATATCGAATTGAATTCTCTGGGCATTTCGCAAGAGGGTAAAAATGTAAAGTTGTTTTTACGCTAACATCAGTCCTATTCTTTTGACCTCTATCCATTAGAAGGCCTTTTATAGAAGTGTCTAGTAAAAGTAGAGCTTTATTAGAAGTATAATATTAATATCAGTAGTTTAAAAAGATGTCCCTTTGTTCAACACCCGGTACAGTCTGTCTACCAAAAAAATCTAACCCCAATAATACTTTTTATGCTACAGATTTTATAAGGGATATTATAAATATAGAAAAGAAATAACTATTACTGTGAAGCAGTATACAGAAAGAATTCCAACTAGAATAATGAAGTCCGACCTTTGGAAAGGTCACTCCCTCGCTTGATGTTAGCATCGGTCATAGTCTCCTACGCTCTATGACCAATGCTAGCATCCCTGAATGGACTTGATCAGTGGCGTAGCCAGGAGGTGGCTGACGGGGCTGAAGCCTCCCCCGAAATTAATAAATATAGGATGTAGGGAAAATTATGTATTTAGTGATAATTTTAATCCGCAGAAAAATGCTTCTCTTTTTTTTTATCTACTACAATGAAATATTAGCTACTCAATGATACTAATACCACTTCAGATCATCAATAATTGTTCTAGTGTTTAAAGCCTATATAATCATTTTTAATGATTCCTTGCTTATTTGAAAACACACATTCACATCACACCAACCCTGAATGTTGGCTTTTCCTAGAAATTTATCTTTTTTTTTTCCCCCTCTCTTTCGCGCTAAAAAAAATGTCCAAAATCTTAAAATGAATACCTATATTGTACATGCACTTATTTTTACACAAATTTCTGCAATAAAAAATGAGGCAATTTTTTTATGACCGTTTTCTTGAAAATAATACTACCGTTAAGGGGTTAATTCATTTTAATACTCGCACATTTTTCAATAGGTTTTACTTTTATAAATATTCAAATCTTCAAACTCTTTTTTTACCCCATCTGAAACAAATTTCCATGCTTAAATAATTCCAAACAATTTCTCTGACTTCTGATCACTGCGGTTTGCGAAGTAGAGAGGGCTTTTGAAATTATAATTCTTTTAACAGGTGGGCACCACCTACATTTTCGATGGAGATCATTCCTCCTGTATAATATTCCGGAACAACCTTCCATATCCGCAAACCTACATTTAAAAAAAAAAAAAATCCTATCCCAAACACCTCCGTCCCACTGAACAGCGCTTTGTCTCATGAACTACCACCTTGAGGATTAAAGCACACACAAGCACACGCCGAAAGTGACTATATAGTCATTTCTCTTTGGCCTATGGGCGTATTTTATGAAGGAAGGATTGGCCCCGCATTTTGGGCCCGTACGAGTCCATTGACGGTAACGCTGATGTGACACCGTTGCTCCTACGGCATTTTTCCGTTTTTTTTTTTTTTTTTTTTTTTTTTTTGTTTCTTTTCTTTTCTACCCTACACTATTTTGGCACGGGTGTCGTCGCTTTTTGAAAACCTGTCGCGGTAACTCCCGTTGGTTTTTGATTGATAACGTGGTTGGCAAAAATTTCCGTAAGCCTACGCAATTCAGGTTAATTGGAGAGCGGTTTTTTTTTTTTTTTTTTTCCCTTTACCGATTTTGAACATGATCTACCACGGGAAAGGGGGAGAGGCGCATAACTGAAATTGGTACTTTTATCGATCTCTTCCAAACTGAGACGTATCTAAGGTATGTGCGGAGCCATCGTGATTCTACAGGGCCTGTTTTGTGCACTCCGAAAGAGGCCTGCGGACGTTTCCTCATTGGTTAGATTTGGCCATTATTGATGACGTATCCAAGTGCTGGAACCAATAAGTGAGCATCCGTAGGCCTCTTTGGATGACTCATCGGAGTGCACAAGCAGGCCCGGCTGAATCACGATGGCCCCGGTATGTGACAGGCAGTAGCGGATTCAGGGGAGGGGCTAGGGGACTTCAGCCACCCCACCCCCCAAAAGAGATTGCTAAACGGTAACATTTTGCTTCATTATGCACTTTGAGTATGTAAAGTGATCTTTTAGGTGATCTTTTAGTGATCTTTTAGTATGTAAGGTGATCGTTTGGGAGGGGCTAAGTGATCACTTAGCCCCTCCCAAAAGTTTTTACATTGGTTTAGACAGAAATTTTGCTTTATTGTACATTTCGTTTAGGTGAAATAATATTTTTTTTTTCAAAATTTAGCCCCTCCCAAAACAGACTTTCTGGATTCGCCACTGGTGACAGGTAGCGTACGTGTCATGTCCCTACACTTGAAAGGGAGTTGCAACTTTCCATTGCAAAACTTGTCCTGTCCCATCGTTGCAAGGACGCGACGACAGCTATGATCTTTTCTGCAGCTGTAGTCAGTGGCGGATACAGAAATTTTTTTTTGGGAGGGGCTACATTTTTTAAAAAGCTTATTTCACCCAATTAAAATGTACTATAAATCAAAATTTTAGTTTAAACCATTGTATTAGGCTTTTGGGAGGGACTAAGTAATAAAATAAGATCACTTTAGCTATTTAAAGTGTATAATAAAGCAGAATGTTACCCTTGAGCAATCTCTCTTCGGGGGGGGGGTGAAGCCCCCTAGCCCCTCCCCTGGATCCGCTACTGCCTGTAGTTGCTTCCCAACTTGGGTCTGAATGTAGCCAAGCGCATGCACAGGAGCGCAAACGATGGCCCACAACCGGAGCATTCGAAAAACAGCATCTAGGAAGCAACGATGGGTGCAGAAGGGAGAATCGCTGACATCGCGTCCTCGAAATCGCATCGATAGCAGCGACTACGTTAAAGTCAATAAGACACTCAAATATTTACAGTATAACCTTTTTCCTTACCAATGGCTGGGTCAGCAGCCTACTTTTCGGCAGTCTAGTAATACATTGATGGACACTCTTTTAGAAAATCTAATCCTTTAATCATAAAACAGGCTGAAAATTAACTAACGCTCTTTTTCGGGGGAGGAGGGTGCTCGACATGATTAGAAAGTGAGCGGAAAGCTGTCTATTTAAAGCAATCTACTCTAATAGAACATGCAATCTTGATGTAAACTGATTCAATGAAGTATTGGGTAGTGATTTTTCAAAGGAATGGCAACAATGAATAGATTTTTCTGTTTTTTTTTTTCTTTCCAATTTTAATTTAACAGTACTTCCAGGCCTCTCAATTGGTCCTATTTTTTATATAGTCTAGTATTTTAATGGTTTGATAGACGAAACCTTAGCATCTAAACGATCATTTAACAACTGTTGAAGAAGCAGAACATTTTACTCAATTATTGATAGAGGTAGGAATTTTAAAAAACGAGGACCAATTGAGAGGCCTGTACTTTCTAAGTACCGTCTGTAGATAAAGGGATAAGAAAATTATAGGCTTTCTTTTTATTGTAAGAATAAGAGATGGAGCCCTTTAGAATGTGGGAGGGGAGTTGGATAAAGCCTATGACAAACAAGATGATTTATTTAAGAATAATAAGCAATAATTATTAATTTTTAATAAATAATTTTTTGAAATAATAGAATTAATTGTAGCATAATTTGATTGTTTAATTGTGTTCTATTTAGAAAAGCCATTATAAGATCCGCTCAAAAGAAGCGGACGCACGGTTGTAGATAACTTCTTTTTCCCTCTGGCGGATCCAGATAATTTCATTTCGTTCAGGCGGATACGGATTTACGTATTTTTTTTAAGTATCCGAGGGCACAGACACCCAGTATCGTTAAGTATACATGAAGCTGAAACTTATGTAGTACACATAGAGGAGGAATAGACGGAGAGAAGATCCCATAATATTTTTCGGGAAAAATTGAAGCTACACGCTTAAATCTATTGAGTAAAATAATAATCAAACGGAGTATATTTTTACTCAATTATTGACTTCAAACAGCCATTCTCCCGATTGAGTAAAATTTGCTCCATTAACCGACAAAAATCAATGGAGCGAAAAATTCTCAATTTTTGAGCATTCTACAACAGCTCCATTTAGGCTAAATAATAATCAAAAATGAGGAGTGTCGGTCCGTTTTTGATTCATATAACTGTACTCCATTATGATTATTATTTAAGCTATAGCATGAGCGTTTTTACAAAATCAGTAGCTTTTTAATTAATATATCTGTACTCAATTAAGATTATTATTTTAAGCCAGAAAAAGGGTTCCTTATGAAAATTTGCTGTTTTTGATTTATATATTGAATGATTCGTTTTCTTTATTTTTTATTATCAGAGCTGTAATCTATGATTATAAGCCCGAGAAAATAAATTTTAAATCGAGACAGATACATTGCATATATCTTAATACACCATAAAAAAGTATTTTTTTAATAAATGGAATATAATTTCACTATAGTCTCTAGTTATAAAACGAATTCACAGTACAGTCAGAATACACAAATGCAATCATGGTTAAACCAGCTGTGAGATTTAATTACAGCAGCAACCCAATTTATTTACATGAAAAAGGTAAAATAGTACTTACCCACTTGACTGAAGATATCATAACTTCATTTGTTTTACAAGAGCGACGAGATTTTTATAATCCAATCGTAAGAAACTATGTCCATTAAAACAAAATTTTTACCGAAAGCATCCTCTCCACATTTAGGTTGAATTTATTTCACAACTCTGAATATGAAAAAGATGCATTTGGTATTCGGATATAAAATAAAATTATCACCATTCAAAATTATCATCGGGTATCCTCTTTAGAAACTCTTTTAATTCCTATTTTGATAACGACATGTTTGCTCTTCGATGCTCGCCGAATTCCCGCTTCCCGCGTTGTGTTGTCTGTGGTGACTATGTTTATGTACCGTTTTCCGTTGAAGAGGGTTGGTCACGTGAATGTAATAGGATATCTTACTACGCATCTTTCGTGGGGGAGAGAGAGAATTCTCAAATAGACAAGATTTTAGTGAAAAATGGAGTATAATAGAATCTAGCGAATCCTGAGCATTGAGGGGAATTGAGGAGATAACAAATTATTGTCTTTAATGAGTATTTTTTAGCGTAAAAGGATTTAAATCAGCTGATAAGAAATTTAATCAATAAAGGAGTGTTAGTTTTAATCAATAGATTTAAGCGTGTAAGATACAGAATCGCAGGGAAAGAAAATTTACAGAATTGGCTGCATATCGCCATCTGTTTTGCCGAAATCAAGCATTTTATTAATATAAAAAACAGAATAGGCGATGGAAATAATGACAGTTTTTGTAGTACGGTTTCCGGCGTGACAAGCGTGTATGTCACGTGACTTACACGCTTGTTTCAATTTAGGGTTACAATTGCTTTCTCCACCCATTCCATCTCTGTGGAAGTACCGGCCTCACAATGGTTATGTCACTGAAAATGGTAGACGGCCGAAGTGTGAAGGTCCCGGATTCGGGTCCCATCGCGCGTCTGTCGATTTAAGTCTGGAGTTTTGGTAGGTTTTCCCCGGGTGTAACGTGAATGCGCGTTAGAACCCCTTAGAAAGTCCTCTTACCAAGGCACTCCCCCCATCCTCCACAGATCGCCCTAGTGTAGCATTGCCATAATCACACAAACATCTGGGGGTAGTACTGTGTCAAACAATTGCTCATCATACACCCCAATTGATCAATTAATATTTTTTGAGAATTTCCCCTCATTCATAAATAAACGACCACGTCATACAAGGGCACGCCAAACCCTTGCAAAAATTACCCCATCTTTTTTCTTTATATCCCAAATATTTTCCCTCAGAAAAAAAGAACCGCTCTATCTTACATAATCATTGAGCTGTTCATAATTTAATTAGCAGCAGCCACCTTAAGCCGAAAATTATCTCGGAATACTAAAACTAGGTGTGAAAGGCGCATCACCAGATTTCTCTTCCCCCCTTCCCCCCCCGCCCCCTTCCCCCCTCTTATCCATCACAAGAGCTTTAATAAAATGTTTACATTGAGTTGCGCGCAGCCGTTTAACCTCCTTTGATTGATGGTACCCGTCTTTAACTATATACGCTCCTTTTTATTTTTTATTTTTATTATTTTTTTTTACGATCTTCGCCCGTATTTGCATGAAAAAGCAATATGCGAGCGTCGGCTTTCCTGTAGCAAGGTTTCGACCCCAGAATGCTTGGCTCTTCTCTTGAGGTGCAATTTACGAAGTCGATCGTTAAGTAGCGGGAATTAGCATCGGTAATTCGGGTATTTTTTTTTGGCTGCCCTGACCCCCGCAAGTAATTTCTGGGTACACACACACATTGCGGGTGATTGCGATGCAGCCAAGGATTGGGTAAGATGGTGAATTTTGAGGGATGGAGCATGTGTGTGTGTGTGTGTGTATGTGTGTGTATGGAAAAAAGAAAGCGATAAAAATGGGATTTTAATAACAAAGTAAGAAAGTAAGAAGAAAAAAAAGTGTATATATATATATATATATATATATATATATATATATATATATATATATATATATATATATATATATATAATATATACCTTCGTTACAGGACGTAGTTCATGATGAAATTAATCGAGGTAAGGATTACAGGATAATCAGGTAGGGGGTTTGATTCCAACTGATTTCAGCTTGCATAACCGCGCCCCCCCCCCTCCCAAACATTCTTCTAAGTGTTGCATGAAATTTAACGCATTTCATTTCTCTTAGGGGAGGGGGGGTTGTCAGCAAACACGAAAGTAATATTCCCTCACAAAAAAAATAAAAATTGTGTCTGGAAAGAATAGTGCCGTATGCAAATAAGAAGCGAAAAAGAAGACTTACTTCATTTTAAATTCAGATGAGAATTAGGGGCCTGATACAAAGTGACAGATTTATGACGTTGTTTGCACAGTGTAAGTCAAATATATGTGTGTGGGTAATAAGAATCATAAATCAATCGAAAGGACTGATCCTGTATAAAAAGTTCAGTTTGATTTATCATAAATCATTTTTGATCATAAATCATGAGACGTTTGAGCTGAAATTAACATTCGTTATTAGTTTCACGGACATAATGCTTGGGAAAGAGCTAGTAACAGCGGGTTTTGTGTCACAGGGCTTCTAAATTTCCCGCATACAACCCGAAATGCTTCATTTTATATTTCAGAAATGTTCGAAACTTTCATTTTCATAACTTAACAAGGGAACATTTCTAGCACGTTACAGAAACGTGTTTAACGTAACATTATTATAGTCTCTGTCACGTAATAGCAAGCTTAATTGCAAACACTTCTCCATCACAACTGTAATTTTTTTTTTGTTACATTCATACATAAAAATACACGATCATACACAGGAAGACTTCTGAAACTTCCTTCAAAGCTCTTTACATGTTTCAGTGTTATTTGAATATATTCCTTAACTACAACTTTTTGTTTACAAAATTGTGTACACATCTAAAACATACAAACTATCTATCTTAAGAAAAATTTTACCTGTGCTGCAAAAAAAAAAAAAAAAAAAAAAAAAAAAACCTGAATATTTTAAAATATAGGGTTATTCACTATTTCCTTCCGGGTTTAGAAGACTTATAAAAAAATATTACCAACACAAAGTTGACTTCACTGGAGAAAGAAACGTTACAAGTTTTGTTTCACAAATAACGAGCTTCCTCGTCGTTAGATTGGTCGAGGTTCTGACGCCAACAATCGCTTTCTTCTGTGGCCACCTTGCTCTCCGGACCTAACTCCACGAGAATTTTTAAGGGGTTACATAAAAGACAGTGTGTTCGTTCCCCCTATGCATCATGATTTAAGATTTACAACAAAGGATCACAACCGCATTCGCTATTGTTGATGCCGACATGCTAAAGTGAGTTTGGGTGAGGGAAGAATTTGACTTAATATCTGCCGCATCACGAAAGCCTAACATATTGAACATTTATGAAACAAAACTCGTAACGTTTCTTTATCCAATAAAGTCAACTCTATTGCTGTATTGGTAATATATATTTTTTATAAGCCTTCCAAACCCTGGGAGGGAATTGTGAATAACCCTGTATAGTTACAACATGCGAATTACCGGGTGCACTTGGTTTAAATTTAAAATAAAACACCGTTAAAAAATTATTTGGTTCTGTAATTTTCATTTAGCATTTATAAAATACACTTGATAAGATTAAGCAATACCCTGTCCATAATTTGATACAATTTTCGAAAAAATGTTCCATATTAGATTTTTCAATAGTATTATTATTATCTTAGTTTAGAACAGATTTTAAAAAATAATTCATATTCAAATACAGTTTTATGTATAATGTGTTATACAGGGTGTCCCAAAAAGGTGGTAACGGGCTTTAATTCTTTATCTATTAAAGATAAGTGGCCGATGTAATTTGAAGTAATGTTGAAAATATTGTAGGAAAAATGACTACAGGTTAACCCATTTCTGCCCAGACTGTTTGAATAACTTTCTGTAATTTTTGCGGATGTTTGCAGTGATAGGTTAGCTTCTGATATCGGACGGTTAATATTTTTCTCAAAAATATATCTGTGGAAAGTAAAATTTCACATGCCTCATATGCGATCTTAAGAATTTTTTAGAAGTAAACTTTAATACTCATGAATTAAGAATAGGAAAATTCAATAACGTTTACGATTTTTTTATACTCGTACTGAAAAGAGTCCTATATATGAGGCAGTGGGCATAAAAGGAGTAAGAAGACAATTCCTTTCATTAATTATCAAAAAGTTACACTTCTTAAATTTGTATACGGCCACCGTACAAAAAAAAAAAAAAAAAAAGTAGTAAAACAAACCCCCATTCACTAATCAGAGTTGGGCAGTATCGCAAATTGCTGCCGTTAAGGCTGTTCTTCGAAAAAAAAGAACTCTGTTTTTAGTCTTGGTACACAAATTGTAATAAACTAATAGCACCACGGTCTCCAAAAAATTCTAGATGGTTCTTCATAAGCTGTTTTACATACTGCGATAAGCGGAAACGCTGTAGCTTTTGTGAAATTTTCAGAAAAAATTCTTAAACATGGATCTGAGCTTCAAGATTTTTCGAAGAGTGACACGTTTTGCGAAAATTTCCGATTTTTAAGAATTTTTTTCTAAAAGTTTTGAAACTGATACAGATTGACCTGTCTTCACAGTATGTAATACAGCTTGTAAAGAGACTGTTTCAAAATTTTGAAGTGCCTGGCATAATTAGTTTATTTGTAATTATGTACCAAAATCACATGATTTTTTCGAATAACACCGTTAATTTTTTCACAGTTCATGACATAAAGAATTCTGTTGCATCTGCACTATTTTAGAGTTATATATGTTAACTAAAGAGATGTTACGAATTTTTGGGAGGCTTAGGTTATATTAAACAAGAAGTAAGGGAGAAATCTCAGGCGCCTATTTAGATTAGTTTAATGATTTGGTCTAGGAGTTTTTCTGTATTGCTCATAGCTGATTCACAAATGTGAATGAAGCTGAAAAAGGAGGAAAACATGTTTGAGTAATATTCATTGAATTTCTGAAAAAGAATTTCTGAATAATTAGAAATCCGTTACCAAGTTACAGAAAAATAAGCCAGTCAGCATTTCTGAAGTTACATTTACGAGAAAGATCAAGCTTCCAGTTAAGAAGAATTTGCGAGTCGTGTAATTCTCAGTGGAAAAAATTTGCAAATTTTATCTGTAGATGCAAATGAGAAATTTTAGGCTCAGTCCCAGTTTGCCAACCCAAAAGGTCTATCATAAGTGTAACATTCAAAACTACTACAAATTTTAAAACTAACTTAAATGTAAAACTTCTATTTTATCATAAAATTGATTAAGCTGAGTTCTTTTGTTCAAATGTTTAACTGAATTCAATAAGTCATAAATATTAATATACAAGCTTTTCACCTCCTTTTTTTTTTTTTTTTTTTTTTTTTTTTTCAAGTGAGGGAAACTTATTTATTTTAATGCTTGGCAAGTCATACTTACTTCTCTTTCCATCAAAGCATGTTTATCCTACATTTAAAAAAAAAAAGTATGAGAGAAAAACAGTATTCATTTTTATTTTATTTTATTTATTTATTTATTTATTTATTTATTTATTTATTTTTTGTCTTGTTTGGAAATCTAAGTAAACATTAAGTTTCTTTTATTAATTTTAATTGTTCATCATTTACTCATCATTGTTCATCTTTTTCTCATCAGATATTTACAATCGTGGATGGATAGTATCATAGGCGTCGGCAGCATAGGGCAAGGGGGGGCAATGCCCCCCCCGGATTTTTATATGCAGTGTTTTCCTTGCTTTTTTGCTCTTTCCAACATGGTCACCATACGTTGAAGTAGTCTTTGCCCACCCCCCCACCCCCCCTGGGAAATATTCTGCCGGCGCCCATGGATCGTATTCGAGTTCTCAGAAATTTAAACCTCCCCATCGATGTTTGTTTTAAAAATTATTAGATATGGGTTTGAATTCGCGTTAAGAGCTTGAACCCTAACTTTATGCGTCTTAACATAAGGTTTTATTTTATTAGCTTGAATGAAATAAATGAAACATTTCAGTAAACTTTTCAATTTTTAATGTTGTCCGTATCAAATTGAAGTAATTTCAGGGTGATGCGAGAGAAGTTGACGATAAAACTACTACGAATGATGATGATGATGATGATTGGTTTGAATTTAATGACTCCGAACCAAATACTACAAATTCTCGAAATGCGGTTGAACTTGGAACTGCTGCAGTTTCTTTCCGAAAAATCGGCAGATTTGAAAGTTCTAAATTCAGATCCGACAGTAAAAGAACTTTTCATGAAATTTAACACAAGTTTGCCGACTAGTGCTTCTGTCGAAAGACGTTTTTTTCCTTTGCAGGTATTATAAATGCTCCAAAAAGAAATTTATTAGAAGCGATAATCAGTTCGAAAAACTTTGAAAGCAAATCATGCTTTTTCTAAATCATAGTGCTTAGAATAATTATACCATCTTTTAAAAGTCCTTTTCATGATTTCTTTATTAAAATGCATACTTTAAGTAAATTAATACACACACTTTTCTTTAGCAGTAACGTATCAATGCATCTTATGTTCGTGTGATTACAGCAACGCTACACTATTGAAATCTGCCACGGATGGTCTCGGTAGGAGGGCTTTCTAAGGGGTTTTAACGCGTATTCACGATGCATCTGGAGAAAACCTACCAAAACTCCAGACCGTTAGATCGACAGCTGCGCGATGGGACCCGAACCCGGAACCTTCACACTTCGGCCGTCTATCATGAAAGGCATTTTCAGTGACATAACCACTGTGCCAAGGTGATGCTATGAATACATCTTAAACTAGAAATATAATTTAACTCATCTTCGTTTAGAAATATATTTAATTTTATACTTAAATTCCATTCATTATCATAAAAAAATAACGTTCAATAAATACTTGTCACAGTTTTGCTTTCATGCGTTTTAAGATACAATTTATTCCAGGAAAAAATCATGTATAAAAAAAAAAAAAAAGAGAGATAGTTGCTATTACATTTGTTTGTTCATCTTAAAATACGTTGGGATTAAATAAACTAGAAGTTTCTGGAGAAAATTTTACTAAATTGAAATTTTATTCGTATTATGTATTCTGTGTGCATTTTGTATTTTTATAAGTTAGACAGTATTTTGTATTTTGTAATTTTTTGTGTTTGAATAAATGTAATTTGTATTTTGTATCGAAAAATTTTTTTATGTATTTTGCCCAACTCTGGTAAAGAATATACATTTTGTATGGCAAAAAATTCCTCATGGGGTGGGGGTTGTGACCCCCTATCCCCTCCCCCTTGACTACGCCACTGGTACACATATCCTAAAATTTTTGGAGTCTCATATGACATGCTTCGTGTTATGAAATTAAAAATGGTGGTATGGTGGCACCATCTATTGTCGAGTTACAGCATTAATATTGGGTTATCGGACTAGTTCTCCTAATGTAAAAATTACATACATATACAAAATAAATAACATAAAAGGTCATTTATGTATTTTTTATAATAGTAAAATCCCGATATAAATAAGAATTTCAAGGGACTAGAGATCATATTCATAATTAAAAAAAATAACAATAAAAATAAAATAAAATAAAATAAAATTTCATTATGACTGAATTTGTACTACGATTTAAACTTTTTTCTTATAGGCAACGCAAATACTAAATTCGTTAATTTGATATATTCATAAAAGTTAAGTTTGTTGTAATGCGATTTTACTGTATTCGAAATTCGACACTCATAGGCAATAAAATTATTCTTAAAAAAAGAAAGAAAGAAAGAAAGAAAATCGAATCATTAAAATAAAATATATTTTGCTAGTGAAACGCAAAATTTAATTTACTATTTGCATGTTTCATTAATATAAGTTTCGAAGTCTTCCGCCCAAGACAAGTTTCAAATTTAAGTAAAATATAAATGTATTAATAATAGTTAAATAAATAATAAACTAGTTTAAGAAAATAATATTTAAATAATAATAGTTGTAATAACTATAAAGTTAAAATGTATTTTTAAAAAAAGGGAAGAATAAATCATGAAAACATCCGCATAAGAACTCCCTAAAAAGTCCTCCTTCCCAGGCCAATCACCCTATCTTCGTGAAAGTTTTTCTTAGCAGAATATTGTTGGAAAAATTCAAGAATTATATACTGATTTATTCAGTAGTGTAGCTCCTGCAATACCTAGGTTAACCTGCGAAGCCCAACGAAGGTCAGTTTTTATTTCTGCATTTCATAGGGTCAAGTGGAATAGTTACGACGAAACTTTCGCACAAATATTTGCAGGACAAAATATATGAAAAAAAAAAAATATTTGATGCAATATTCGCAAAAATATTTGGTAGTATTTCCGGTCCCCGGGGCTCGTTTGAGGCGGGCCCTCCAATCCTTCTCCCCCCTCCAAAAAAAAAAAAATATCTTCAGTCTTTTACCCCATAATTTTTTTAAAACAGTGTAGAATAAATACACTTTAAATTTATTGTAGGCTATATATACAAAACCTAATGCCTGATAAATTTTTTATCAAATTCCACCCCCCTCCCCAAAAAAAAAAGCTCGAGCTCGGGGATAATCGCCCTGCCTTCCCTTTTCGCCCCCCCGTCCTCCCCCTGCATAATTAATTCTAATGTATTTTCCGTAATAGGTATCTTTCATCATTAATAACGTATGTTTAAGGTATACTAATAACAATTAAAAACAAACACCATGTCAAAATTTTCAGTACAACCCATTTGACGGCTGGGTGTTTAAATCTATTTGGTGCAAATGGGAAATTTTTTTGTCAAGCTGATTCATACTAAAAAGTACGCTGGTAATGTATTTAGGAGCTTCCAATGTTTTTATTTTTTCTAACATAGTTAAAAATTTTTAAATCCGTGGTTGCGATTACCTTAGTTTTTTTAAAAAGTGGAGTAATTGCGACCGTGTATAAAATCAGTATAAAAGATTTCTTTTTTTTTTTTGACTTTGAAAAAAAAAACATTTGCTTGTTTTATATCAATTAAAAACATTAAGCAAAAAATAATTTAAAATATTTTATCTGTTATATGAGGATGTGGTCACAGCCATAGTGAATTAATTTCCTATAAAGTAAATTCAAGAAATGAAGGCTTGAAGTTTTGTGTGGGTGTGCACATTCCAGTATTGTGGTATGTAGTGCCAAGTAATAAACGACATATCTGTGAGAGAAAACGTATTAGTTACTTGATTCACTATACCAGTGAATAGAACATGTTTTTAGGTTACTAGAACATGAACTATTTCCATTAAAAAAAAAAAAAATACGGACTTGGACTACTATGGTTGTGAAACTCTTATATTTCAATCAAAAATAAATTCTAAAATGGAAAACTTCAGAATGATTATTTTTAAATGTTCCAAATGCTTAAAACTTATTCTCAAGGCCTGCGAAAAAAACAAGAAACACATTAAAAAGCATTAAATTATACCAGATAAGGGTTTGTTGTGTAAAAAAAAAAAATTAGACACACGAATGCAAAAAATTAACTTAGTTATTTTTTTTAAAGAAATGTCCAATGTCTATTTTTCCATAATTGAATAATAACAGACGACATACCAAGAACAGTAGCATTTATTCTAATTTTGTTTCTTTCTTTTGATTTTATTTTGATCTTAAGAGTTCAAGAAAACATTACTCCATGCAATTTCTTTCAACAAAACTTAAAATGAATATTTTTCCTTTTATAAAAAGATACTTTCAACAGATCTTTTACTGGCACAGTGGTTATGCCACTGAAAATGGTAGATGGTCGAAGTGTGAAGGTCCCGGGTTCGGGTCCCATCGCGTGGCTGTCGATCTAACGGTCTGGAGTTTTGGTAGGTTTTCTCCAGATGTAACGTGAATACGCGTTAGGACCCCTTAGAAAGTCCTCCAACCAAGGCACCCCTCCCTTGGCAGATCGCCCTAGTGCAGCGTTGCCGTAATCACACACAATCAACAGATCTTTGCGGGAAAAATGACACTTTGATTGGATAATAAGAAATTATAACTTTACGACTCAGCTTGTATATTAGCGTAAATACGAGTTGGGACCCCTTAGAAAGATCCCCACGGAGGGCACGTGGGGCCTAGATACCACTTGTAGATAATTAGCCGTAATCCCACAACACAATCAATCAATTACGTCCACACCGGGGTAACTTTAATTACTAACAAAAAACGAGAATAGTAGTCTATTGCTGCAACAAAACTTGCAAGCGCAAGTATCAAAACAAATCAAGTGGTCGTAATTACAGATATTTGTTTTCAATTTTTTTTTGATTGTTTAAATTTTAAGCAAGTAATTTTACGGAAACAAAATTTGAGGAGTGCTTGTTAAATTTTTAATAGTTCATTTTAAACAAAGATTATGCTGCCATCTACAATCGATTTTCAAAAATAATAATCCACTTTTCTGGACGAGCAAAAGCACATACATTGGTAGGTGCATTTTTGGAATAGTTTTTACGTGGATAAATATATCTATTTACCGAGTTAATATTTTAAAGGAAGTTCATTCATATGTAGCCTACTGTGTTGCAATATCTTTGTAAGTTCATTTTGTATAATAATGTAATCAAGTTTGGTGCTGCCATCTGTAATCCAGTTTAAAAAGTACACGATTGAATCGTTTCGTTAATACGAAGTTCACTAGATGGCAGCACCATGGTTGTTTCAACTCTTAATCATACAATTCCTTTTATAAAAATAAATGTGCAGTTACGTCAAGGAAACGCAATTGCAGGAATGATTCTTTTAATACTAAATATTTGTAGGCATAAGTACGTAGTCCTATAAGTACTTTGAAGACATATTTAAAAAACTTCCTATTTTCAGAAAATGGTTCGAAGAAAAATATGTATAAAATTGACTTCAGCACTAGCTGGCTATAAATATAGGTAGAGCTGTGACAAACCTTATGAATTCGTTAGTGAGTAAAGGATATTCACTTTCACCCCTGCGGAATATCAGGGAAAAGTTCCCCCGCAACCCCCAAATATTTCGATCATCTAGATTAGAAATTCATATATATATTGAAATAATAATTAAAAACAAAATTGAATTTCCCTTGAAATGTCTATTACATAAGTGTCAATCAATAGATCTCTTGGAGATATATATTTTGGTTAATAAATACGATTTGGTCAAAGTACTAAAACTACAGTTAATTGGTTTGGTTTGTGTGGTTAAGAAAACGCTATACTTAGGCGATCTGCCTAGGCCTTGGTCGGAAGCCTTTCTAATAGGTTCTAACGCGTATTCACGTTACATCTGGAGAAAACAGACCAAAACTCCAGACCGTTAGATCAACCGCCGCTCGATGGGTTAAATGTAGAACGCTTCAAGATTTTGCGTACCAGCCTTACGCAGGGGCCATGCTAATCTGCTCTGTAACGTTCCAGTTTTAGTATATGTACTGCAGAAGCAAATACACAGTTAATTGAAATGCAATTTTTTTTTCAAGTATCAGTCCACAGAACTGGCACGCTTGCCATGTTATAGACATCCCCGAGTTAGCGTCCATATAAGTTAATAATACAGTTGTTAAATAAAAATAATTTTTAAACATATAATCTTGGTTAAGTATAAATTGGTACGTAATTCTGCAATTCAGTTTTGGAAATCTTAAAAATGTGCTGTGTTACGAAAACGCAACTGCGGTCGAAAACGGATTAAAATGCAGTAATGTAGTAAAATGCAGTAATGCAGTAATGTAAAATGCAGTAATGCAGTAATGTAAAATGCAGTAATGATAGTAATGTAGTAAAATGCAGTAATGCAGTAATGTAAAATGCAGTAATGCAGTAATGTAAAATGCAGTAATGATAGTAATGTGCTGTGGGATTAAGGCCAATTATCTGCACGAGGGATCTAGGCCTATGGGTGGGGTGCTCATCGTTGGGATCTTTTTAAGGGATCCCAGCCCGTATTCACGCTAAGTTTCGGAGAAAACCACGGGAAACTCCGAACGGTTAGGTCGACGGACGCGCAACGGGACTCGAACTCGGGACCTTCATACTTCGCCCATCTGCCATTTCCAGTGACATAACCACTGTGCCATGGCGGAGGCACTCGTGATAGTAAAGGGGGCCCGAGGTAACCTAGCGTCTTGGGGGGGCCCTGTCTAAGTATGATCTGGCTCTGGCTATAACCCGCAAGTGTCGCTTTTTAGAACACACAAACTTTATTCAGTTTTTCTTGAAAATCTTTCATGATTAAAATCCTCTATGCGCTGTTGTGACTTGCGGGTTGTCAGATCCCCATCCCCGTCTCTGTGGGAATTCTAAAAAAAAATCCTGAAAATGATTTTGGGGTATCTGTTTTAGTTGCATTTCAGAGTGAGAGTTTTTTGGCTATCTCTATTTTCCTTTGAGATATGAAGGGAAACGCGGAAAGAACGTTTTTGGCCCGCCAGCATCTGTTTTTGGAAAATCGCTTCTTAAATGACACCCTAGTCATGAAATGTATGAGCTCAGAAAATTGAATGCCTGCATCTCAATGATTTGGCTGGGCGTTGACATATCAGTCAGTCTGTCTCCCTTTATGTAGAGAAATGCACGCATCTCGCGCGACTCAAAAACGGTTAGCCATATAATGTGGAAATTTTGTATTTAGGACTGTTGTGACATCAGCTGTGCAGCTTTATATTCGATTAAAGCTGTCTGGGTAGTTTATGGGCTGGGTCACACAAAAGGCTTGTTGCGTTAGTCTATGGAGATTGACTGTTTTTAATTACATTCGAGAATCGTTCATCTAATTCACAGAAAAAAAAAAGAAAATTACCATGTGTTATCGAAGTTTATAAAATAATTCCCGAAAACATGCATTTAATATTTATAAATATTTTGCAGCGGGACAATGTATTGAAAAAAATCTCCCCTGGGTAATTTAGTAGATTTAAGGAAAGTCACATGGTGTTCACATCAGATTCTTTTTAATATTCGCAGTCATTACGTAAATAACATTCGTGTTGGACCAATGTAACCCTTCAAGAACCAAAGTAGATTTTAATAAAATGTTTTACATGCATGCCGAGCATTTTAAAATTTCAAATAAATAAATCCATTCAGACTGATTTTAGCAATTTTGCTTTTTTTAAAGTTTCTATTTCTTGTACCCCTTGATTGAAAGCACTAAGAAATATCCTTATCTTCAATTTTTAAAAATAAAAGCTTGTTTTTAAAATCAGATGATTACTAGAATAATTTAAATAGTTAATTTAATTATATGATGAAAAATCATTGATATTTTTTGGTAAATAACAATTGTATGTAAAATATTGGTACTTTCAACAACACGAATATTTTTATTTTAGTCTATACAAAGTAAAATTACAAAAATTTATTTCGATTGATTGATTACTCTTATTTAATAAGAATTGCTTTGTTTTTTTTATTTTAATTTGGTTAGGAGGTTTTTTTAAATCGGCTGATTGATAGAATAATTTAAACACTTAATTTAATTATCTGATAAAAAAATCATGTATAAGAACAATTGTGTGTAAAATATTGGTACTTTCAACAACACAAATATAATTATTTTACTCTATACAAAATAAAATTACAAAACTTCGCATTGATGTCGCCCGGGTTGTGTAGTGGTTAGAGAGCCATACTACCATACCATGAGTCCGGGTTGGATTTCCGGCCCGGGCTTGGATGCCATTTCGTCCGTTACCTCATAGGAGGCAACGCTGGTCCATTCATTAGGTGCCTCCATAATAAAGAGACCAGTAATTCCTTGGTAGTGGTCATTTCCTATAAACGGCAAGTGCCGGAGATTGGAAAAAAAAAAAAAATGCATTGCTTGATTGGTTACTGAAGTATTTAATGAGAAGAATTGTTTTACTGCTCTCATATTCATTCATTAACGATTGTATTTTATCTAGACATTTTGCATATCTCATTCTTTTTAAATGTTCCGTATTTATATAACATTAAAAAAAAATAACGTTTTTGTTAGGCAACCCTGATAGTGCCTCTCTAAGAACTTTCAGGAGTTAAAAAATATGGTTGGGAAAAAAAAAAAAAATCCACAAAAGTGTAGTTTTACACGCTTCTTAATTTTATTCGAATAAAATCCCATTTTTTTTTCTTTCGTGCATTTAATTATAAGGTTTATTTACTTAAAAAAACTCAAATTTTCTTTCCCGCAAAAATTATAAAAATAATCTAATTATGAAAAATGATAAATTTCATCATGCAGAAAGTGATGAATCGCATCATAAGGGTAATTCTGTCCTTCGAAATAGACCATAACTTAGATTTATTTTTTGATTTATACCCTGCTTTTGCTTTACGCTCAGAAAAAAAAAAGTAAAAGATGAATCAGTCAAACTTTATACAAGCATTAATTATATTTCATCGAAAATAAAAAAAAAAGAAAGAAAAAGGAACACATACTCCAAAAGCCATTAATCTAAATAAAAGTTTCGGCTACACATATTCTTCAGTCGAGTTTTCTAATAGAGGTTAGCATCTTTTTCTACTCTGCCATGGTAACGCCCTTGGGGTGTTTTAATATCGGAAACTATGAAAAGACCTTTCTCCTTTAACAGATTTATTGAAAAGGCGAAATCTTTTCTACTAAAAGATAGAAAAAGAGATAAAAAAATAAAAGAAAATGAACTAAACATGATTCTTCATAAGCTCAATATATCTCTTTCATAAAGATCATCGTTTTTTCCTCTTCCTCTGCTAAACCATTAAAGATCATTTTGCCCAAGAGGACACGTTAGAATGCTGAGTTCACTATTGCGACATCCATTTTGTTGCAGAGTCAGTCCGACACAAATGTTCTTTTTCCGAAATTTCTGTGCTTAGAACAAGAAAGACAAATCGTTCCGAATGCATCGAAAATAGCCCATTTTCGAACATGACTTTTTTTTCTGACCTCCTACAACTGCTTAACCTGATTGCCCCTGTCGTTGCAAAGATGCGACGGTAGCAGTTTCTCTTCAGTGTCCATCGTTGCTTCCTGTCATAGTCCTTAATACCTTCTCGATTTAGAAAGAAAAAAAGGACTGTTGAATTTCGGCATTCCCCAGAAATATCTAACGACTGTTGAAAGAACTTACTTCATATGTGAACAATGTTTAAATTACACAGAAAAAAAAACCCGGGTAAAAACTGGTTTTTTTTTTTTTCCTACCATGTCAAAATTTTACATTTCTATAGTTCAGAGTACAAAATTGAGTTATTTTGTAAATCCAAAAGCATTTATAATAGTAAAGAGATAAATATACTTAACTGTGTAACCCACAGAACTGTTTTTCGATCCTTTCCTGTTGCCATGATAAAAAAGGAATTTCTTTGTAAAATTGCAAGTTGTATGGCTAGCAGAACCATTGCTAAGAGTAAGTGAAGTGAGCTGGGGTTATGTAGTGATCTAAAGAAAATCACTACATCACTACATAACTAAGTGATTATCGGGGAACCCCGAGCATTAGCGACCACTGGTCATCGTCTCCTATAGCTTATTTTTTAACGTCTTAGTTTTATTTTAAAATATTGACAAAAGTAAATGGTACTTGAAAATTTGTATAAAGTTAAATTAACTTGAAGATTGTTTTGTTAATACTCTACGCCTTCTTAAAAGGATGTACAAAGCAAACTATTTTTCACGTGCACTTAGCACATTAAAGTAAGATTATTCTTTTAAGAACTAATGAAAATTTCGTACAGATTTTTTTCAGGATCAAATTAAGCTGATTAATTATTATCATTAGACTGTCATTGATCGCTACAATTTGTCTTCACAAGCTGAACTATGAACTTTCAAAAGAGTTCAGCCTGTGAAAGTACAGGAACATGCAGAGGAAAAAAATGATATCAAGCATGCAGCATTTAGCGGTATTTTTTAAGTTAGAGAACCTTAGCAAATTTTGCTGACAAATTTTAGGCATAAACTTTTTTCTCTTTCTTTTTAGCACTGTGCTATTTCGCTCAATCCCAGAATTTTGTCTACGTCATCTTGTAGACAGGTTTTGTAGATATGAACTGTTACGGTGAAGATCATTTCAAATGTGTTTACCAGATAACGTGGAAAGGGCGGGGGGTAATTAACTGTTGCAAGTCGCACAAGGTTTGCAATTTTCGGTAATGGATCGCTAAATTTGGTGCCTAAACACAATTTATTATAAATATATTGCATTTATTATTTATTTATTATTTTAACTATTTGTTTATAATATATTTAGAATTTATTATAAATAAATAGTTAGAAAATGCCTTTCGAATATTGTAAAATAGTTTTAGTAGGCGATTTTAATATAGATTTCAATTCCGAAGACGTGTTTCATGGAACAAGGAAGGAAAATACGGGACACTCATAAATTATGATACACTTTCCAAATAGTATTTATTAAGGGGAAGAATAGTTTGACTAAGCCTGGCGAAAATTGTTTGAGTTTTGGTAGGCGATTTTAATATAGATTTCAATTTCGAAGAAGTGTTTCATGGAACAAGGAAGGAAAACACGGGACACTCATAGGTTATGATGCCCATTCCAAACAGTATTTAAAATGGTGAAGTTGGAATATGCCTGGCGAAGATTATAAAACAGTTTCAGTAGGCAATTTTAAGATAGATTTCGATTCCAAATATTTGTTTAATGGTACAAGATAGAGTGTATTCCTATTTTAACACCGCCACTCGCCAGACTAAAAAGGCGCCGTAATTTGGTGAGCTTTGCAGTCATGGGTTTCTAGGAGTTATGCACAAGTTTCAACGCTCCATAAGAACTAGGTGAAAACTAAAGTGAACAAATGAGCGATAAACGCACCAGTTAAGGAATTTGAAGACACTTAATTATTAAAACTACATTAATTGGCAACCCAAAATAAATAAAACTGTAACGGAATGCTGTACTTCCATGTTGTTCCAAATCGCCATTTTAATTCTAAATTACGGTTGCCACATAAATACAAAAAATCGTCATGGTAACTGCATATGTTTAGCTATCGCCACCTTGGCGAAAGTCGGGGCGTTAAAGTAGGAATCGACCCAAGTAAGACAAACACGGCACACCCATGCAGGGTTGGTATTTTGTCCACTTTTTTTGTAAAAAGTCCGGGAGGCTGGACGAAATTGGGCGAAATGGACAAGATAAAAATAATTGAATTAAGAGTATTGTTATGATGCATGTTTGATTACCATGCGAACAAAACTATGTTCCAACATTTTAACAAAAATATTAATATGGCATTTTAGGAAAAATAAAGAATATATTTTTTAATTATTCATTAAGTCATCACATATGAATCGTACATAACCCAATAAATTCACAAAGAAAAGATCATAGTAAAGCAATTAATTTTTTGGAATATTTTGCTGAAAAATTAAATTTAACAAAATAAAATAATAAATTAGTAATCAAATAATTAATTTAATTGCACTGTACATGAAAAAAGGGGTTTCTTTTATGATATAGCATAAACTTAAGCATTATTATTGAAAATATAAAATAAAAGAATTTTATTTTTGTTTGTATAATATTTAATTTCTGTATACCATATCGATATAATACTGAGAGAATGGTAAACATTTGTACATTTAAATTATTTATACTTCTAAAACTTTTATTGAAGATGAAAAATTCCTTCATTTAATCTTCATTTAAAAACCAGTTATTTGATACATACTAAAATCAGTTCTGCTTCAAGCCTGAATCGCAATCAGAAACTGCAATAAATTGTTGGGGGTTCAACTCCCTCCCCCTTGTCATTTTTTAAAAACAAAATGTCCATAAATTTTGAATTTTTAGCTTAAAATTACTTATTTCAACACAAAGTTATGCCTATAACACCCTTTGAAGGAAATCTGCATACACCACTGGACCCCCGTGCAGAAAATTCCCAATTAGTGAAATGTGCCCCATACACTCATGAGGTGATGTACAAACTTTCAGTCTTTCATCATAAAAGGTCTCTGAGATATATATTACAATGAAGAAGGTAAGGAGCTATAAATGAATTTGAATGTAAGCGTTTATTGGTAGATAGTAAAAAAATGTATTTTCTTTCGTCATTTCTTTCTGTACGACCCCTGAAATGCGATCATACGGCGCGTGATTTTTTTTTTTTTTTTTTCCTTTCGAGAGCTATTGAAAAGTGGTTTAAGTCAGCATGCATTTATCTTCATATCTCTGAAGTTTTTTTAAGATATAGTTTTCAAATTTTGTCCATCATTTCATTGGTGTATGGGGCACATTTTACGAACAGGAAATTTTTGTTTACGGAAGTCGTATACGAATTTAAAAAGTGCAACTTTTTGAAAGTTAACGAGAGGAATTTTTTTTAACGTGGCCTTTTTTTCGTACCTTATTTCGAATACATTTTTCAATTTCCATTGCTCACTTATCCCTGGCAGATAAAGAATTAAAATGGTTTTGTCACTAAAACCATTTTAATGTCACTAAAACCCGTTTAAAACTAAACGGTTTTGTCTTTTTTCAATTAAAATCCCTGTACTATACCTGTACTGTTAATAGAAGTAGTTCAACATTTCATCATAAAATCGTACTAAATTGGCTGCAACCTTCCTATGGAGAAAGGTTTCATCATGATTTGGATTCATTGATAAGTATAAGTACCAATTTATGGTGCGAAAGTTTTTCCATAAATACGTTGCAGCTAATTTCGCACCATTTTATGGTGAAATGTTGAACTATACTTCGATTAATAGCGTACTGCAGTTATTTGTTTTTAAATTATTTTAATTTCATTTTTAGTATCAAGAACATATTTAAAAAAATAATTTACATTAAAATACAGTTTCATATAAAACTCGCCTCCCCCCCTCAATACCTTACTGTTCTTTATACTCAGAGCAGTGTTGACTCAATTTCTGGATTAATTTCAATTGAAAATCATGTTTCTTTGTTTTAACAGTATTTGTCATTCAATTTATTTAGGTTAGGGTTGCTACGCATTTTGGGTGTGATCATAAAATCCGATATTGAAACAGCCAATGGATAAAATGTGCTTTAGCCCAATGCATGGTGACATGGGCGATGAATGCGCCAAGTATTGTAAATTCGATATTTTAAAGCTGTGAAAGATCTTGCCTTTTTGTGTATCCATTATTGTTTGTTTGTAATCTAGCTACTGCGTGACGTATGCTTGCTCCATTGGACGTCATGGACATTTTGCACGTGACGTCACTTGGCGGTATTTGATACTCCACGTGCACGATCTTATGGTGATGATTAGTTTCGGTTTCAGCTCGTTTGGACCCAAGGGATTATTCGACACTTTCTAGTAGAAATATAGCTGTTGAAAAAGAAGCTAGAATATTAGTCATTAACAAATAATAGCTTTTTATAAATGAATTTTATCTGCATTGTGAGATTTTATTTAAAATGTTAATAATAATTAAATACTAAAAATAATTTAAAAGATCGTACTTTTAAAAAGTGTGGGAGGTTTTTAATGAATATTTGTACTATTTTAAACTCAGAAAACTCAAAATCAACTCAATGATGTATTATTTATACATGTTTGCAATAACGTAATAATTTTAGAACACTAATATTCTTTTTATTAACAAAGTTTTGAAGCGAAATGCGATATCATCGTCTTCTAAACCATCTATTTAAGTATTATAAAGACAGTAACTCATTTCGAGCGGCTCTAATACTGAGAAACAGTAATTATAAAATGGATACTGAATGCATTTCAATAGGAGCTGGCGGATGTAAATACCGCCAGCAGACGAATTTTAGCCTCGAACTCAGACACCATGCAAAATGTCCATTGAACTGTTAATTTGGATTTTCCCGCATGCGTTATAGTTATCACACTCATGTTTACATTTAACTGCTGCTGTTCGCAGCGTGGAAATATCCTCAATTTTTGGTACCGCATATGTTAGCGTATTATATAAGTAGATGCGGTATACAGCTTTATATTAAACAAATATATATATGAGCGTTAATTCGTCATATCCAAAATAAACCAGTAACGTTTGCCATGAAAATACGAGATACGCATCCTCCCATTGTACATATATTTTCTCGTTTAGTGCATAAAGCTTGGACTTCTCGAGTTAGTTTAATTAAAAACAAGTCCTGCGTGTGTTCAGCGGAGCTTGTGCTTTGAGTGCGGGCCGAGCGATTTTAAAGCACTCTAAATGATCCTGGAATTCGAAATAAATTGACAGAGTGGATAATGGGAAAGGCCGACTCTCTTCCAGTTCTAAACGAATTTAATTCGAAATTTTGCAAGGATTTAAGTACGCCTTTCCAGCTTAGACAAATGGTAGGGGGACTCCAGGAGTTTTCGCCGAAATAAATCCCGGCTTTATTAAATTCGTTATAATTTTTATTTCTTTACAGTGATGAGTAATTCGACTTGTGAAGACCGGGTGTGCTCATAACCAAAGGTCTGTTATCGGCATTTTACGGTATAAGTATACAATTTTGTTGTATCTTTAAGATCGAACTTAGTTAAAAAATTACACAATTCTGGCTCACTGTAAATATATATATATATATATATATATATATATATATATATATATATATATATACATATATATATATACAGTGGCGCACCCAGGATTTTAGTTTAGGGGGGGCTGGGCTACATAATATTGCTGAACTCAGTCATAGTGATCTCGGTTAGTTACAACTCTCTTATAACGTCAAAATATTCGGTATCACTTGACTGTCCCATAGACACAAGCAATGTAACTCATTATAGAGTCATAAATAATTATCTGATCTTTTGAGCGACGTTGTAACCGTGTGTAACAGTGTTTCAACTAACTGTGAGCATTTATTTAAAAACTTTTTTAAATAAATATCTTTTTTGGTTAGAAATAATTTGAGGACAGTTAAAAAAAGAAAGAAAGAACTAAAAAAAACTTAATTCATTAGCGACAGTTTTCATATTTTTAACGCTTTTCACTTCTAACTTTCTACCTTTAGGGAGGGGCTTCAGCCCCCATAGCCCCCTCCGTGGGTGCGCCTATATATATATATATATATATATATATATCTAACAAGTAAAACACAAAACATACTACAAATAAGACATATCTCGCATAAAAATATAACAGATATTAGCAAGAATTAGAAACCAGATTTTGAAGCCAAATAAAGTGTAAGAATTATTGTGATAATATAATGGAACGGAAATTATAACCACTGTCACCATCGTCAGGGGCCACAAACAGTGGATTATAATTTACAGCAAACCAAATAGTAGGGTTTCGGTTGTGTGGCATATCAGAAGAGATATTAACTCCACACATCTGAGCCCTACCCTACTATATAAAGGAAAGAAGAAATAAAAAAGATAACAAAAATTAGAAATAGGAATTATAATTTTACATACCAGACCTTGAGCACATGGAAATTTCATTTGAACAATTGATATGTGTTGCCAATGCTAAGAATTGTAAAAAGTGAAAAAGTGAAAAATGGTGTTGCCACTAAATAAAAGTGTAAAAGTGGAAAGAAGAAAGTATATTAGTTGCCAAATACTAAAAGGTAATATTATTAAATTTTAAGAATATCCAGGTATATTAATATAAAAATATATATATTGAATAATAATAAATTAAAATGATTGAATAAAATAAATAGTATAGCAAAATTAAATATAACAGTGTTTAAAAAATATGATTATTATTATTGACAAAGTATGTATAATAAGTTATTGTATGACAGAAGATTAATCTAGTAAATAAGAAAAAAATAAAAATAATGTTTAGGACAGAATAATCACAATATAGGAATAATATATATATATATATATATATATATATATATATATATATATATATATATATATATATATATATATATAAGAGCGTTCCTTGGAAATAACGGGAAACTGGGGCAGTGGCGACTCTTCCATTTGAGCACATGAGCACGTGAACGCCCAGAGGAAAAACTAAAAAATTAACACATTAAAAAATTTAATTTAAAAAAAATATACACTTATAGATTTTGGGGAATTTAAAACGCGAGTTTTACTCTCCCATACCCCCCCCCATTAGTATTAAAAACGTTTATTATAGCTAACGCACTGCATCGTAGGTTACAAAAAGCATAGTACTTCAGAACTCATACGTGCGATCGGCCAAACGGCCTTCTGAACCGCCGCTCTCTGAGAAAAGACGCGGAGAGAGTTGCGGGAGAAATAAGGCGCTGCGGATATCACTCCGTTCGCACACTTTTAGTGTACTCCCTTGGTTTGTTATGTTCGGTTAGTTAATCCATTTTTTTTAAATTTTCTTATTTTTAAGATTTTTCACCAGTATTTTTTACGAACCAGTGTAAATTATCAAGATGGGAGTAAAATAAGTGTTTCGGAGCTAAAGCAATTACGTTTTTCAATATTATAATTTGAAAAAATTTGAAATAAAAAAATAAAGACAACACTTTCGCTAGAACTTATATTGGCGACGAATTGCAAGATCAAAGATGACTTGTTTTCTTTCAGTTGCTTGCATTGTTTTACTTTAACTGTTTGAAATGTAAATATATTTTAACTTGCAAGGCGCGTCGTATCTGCATATTTAGTTTTCGAAATTCATTTTTTGAACCTCCATTTAAATAACCAGCCGCCCACCACTGAACTGATGTACCCTAGAATTCCAAGAGAGAGGAACGTTACATTAAAATATACCAGGAACTTCACTAATACAGTTCAGTGGAACTTGAGTGAGTTGTTCAGTTACTGTAACAGGTTTTAAGACCATCCTTGAAGGTAGTATGCTAATAGTATAGTATAGTATATAACTGTATTTCCATCAAAAATTACAGTGGACTTAGTGGACAAATGGTGTTCTATTAGTGATACCGTGATGCATAGGCGTGGAAGTTATCGAAATAATTGTGGAGGAAGGAGGGTTTACATCCAAGTTACGTATTTAGATAACATTAAATTTACGTAAAATGTGGTAAACATGGCAGAAAACAGAAAGGATTTCTAAAAACTTTGGGACCACCGACAGCCGAGTGGATAACACACTGAACACAAATAGACAGATGAAGGTTCTGGATTCTGGTCTACCTCACGGCTGTTGATCGAATGATCTGGAGTTTAGGTGCTTTTCTCCAAACATAACGTAAATACTAGAGATGAGTTCGGGCTCATTTTTTGAAGCCCGAGCCCGCCCGAGCCCGAAGACTTTTAATCCGAGCCCGCCCGAGCCCGAGCAATATTATTAAAGTTGGAGCCCGAGCCCGCCCGAGCCCGAAATGTCAGCTAAAGACAAATAAAATGAACTACTTCATTAATAGGATACAATAAATTTTGGAGCTTCACACAACTTCTAGTCCCCCGTGCCGCTATTTTTTGAAATAAGTGCGTCTATTTATCCCATGAATCACTTTTTAAAATTCGTTTCAAGGAGTACGTTCAACAAAGGAGAAATTTTTCACGAGCCCGAGCCCGCCCGAGCCCGAACGCAATCGTGAATTACAGAGCCCGAGCCCGAGTCGGGCCCGGGCTCGGGCTCGGGCTTTCGGGCTCGGGCTGAGCCCGTCTCATCTCTAGTAAATACGTGTAATAACCCTTAAGTCCTCCGCCCAAGACATCGTCCTAGGCTGATAACTCCGTGTAGCTTTTTCTTAACACAACATAAAAAAAAATTTGAGAGGTGGAATCAGTGTTGCTAACTCCGTGGCAACGAAGTGGCGAAAAAAAAATGGCTAAAAATGATTTCAAGCTGCGAAAAAATGAATTATTCTTTACAGTTTACTTCTAAGTGTTTTTGCTGCTGAAATATGCTTGTCTGCAGGTATTTTTTGAGTCATTTGGACTTTCATGTCAGAGATCCAGCCACAAATTGGCTAAATTGGCAGTTCTAGCTACAAAAAAGTCCAGATCTAGACACAAAGCGGCTAAATTGGCATCAGTGTTGGGATCGAAATGTTATGGTGTATTCTGTTATGGTGTGTTTGGTGTTATGGTGTGTATGTATGTTATGGTGTTTAGTGCACTAAAAAAGATCGCTAATAATTCCATGCATACTGGAAAACCTGTTTGAAATTCTTATATTTAAAAGTGTTTTTGTAATAATTATTACAGAACTTTTGCCATAAAAAATTTTTAACTGTTAATGGGGCGATTTTTAGAAAAATCAAAGCAATCTCAAATGTTCATAGTTACCAATTCTAAAGATTTAAAAAAAAAGTACTATATTAAATAAGTAATTTCATTTGGTAGGGATGAATGAAAAAGTTTTTCCCACGAAAACGTATTTCAAGCAGAGCAAAAACTAAGGAATCAAGTGTATTAAAGAACAAAAGGCAGTTAATAAAAAAACTGTCGATCTCGTTATGAAGCAATTTATAGAAACAAAATGGCCGGACGTGTTACTGCCAGCTTATCCAATTTTTTCTTAATACATCTCCTTAGAAAGCTTTGTTCATCCCAAGCGCTTGTCATAACGACTTAACATAGTCCATTCTCGAGCCTCGTTGCCATCGGCGGATATGAAATGAGTGTCTATTTTCAAATTTTTTTTTCCCGATCTCGCAAGAAGAAATAGTTTTACAACGGTTTTGTTTCATCGGGAAATACATTTCAAATGGATTTTTATATCGTTTACGGGTTTTCGTTTTTAATTACTGTGGTTATGTTAGCGTATAATTGCCGTTGTCTGCCGGACCCTTGGGAAATAAGCGGAATAGTCCTGGTTGTGCCCTGGTCGCCATGGCAACAGCAGTTGACATTTATTTTATGCATTCAACACGGCACAGAGCAATTTGTACCCCTTTTTGTAAGGAACGAGTACATAAAAGTCTGTCAGATGAAAAGCAATAATAAAATCGTTGTACTGCTATAAATATACTTTTTCTTTTATCTTTAAAGGGGGAATAATGATCCAAGAATACACGAAGTAATTATGATGCGTATTCAATCCTCTAATCTACCTGAGATCCTCGAAATGTTAATTAACTGCACGCTAATTTAAAGAGCTGAGTCACTGCCCTGACTTTTAAATTAATTAGCGCAGATCTCACAGAGTAATGGATGAGTCTCCCGCTTACATTAAATTTCCAAACATTTTTATGTACCTATACGATGTCTGGATATGTTGATATCACGTGATAAAGGAAACGTTGTAAACTTTTCAGAAATAAGAGTGGAAAATAAAAGTACAAATTATAAAATGTGTTAACGTAAAGCTGATGAATCTTTATTCAATAAGCTCTATATTTTTAAAACTAAATGTTCGAAAGGTTTTCAAAGTATTTTCAAAGGAGCAATCGTTTTCATCATTTAATGTTTCATAGTATTTTTAGGCAAGGTCTAAAATTTTGATCATAATGGTCTAAATGTTAAATTTCAATTGCATTTCTGGATTAAAGAAACAATTTCTTTTTTGTACAGCTGACTTTTGATGCAGCAAGTTTAACTGCTTTTCTCAAAGCAAACATAAAAAGTTATTTTTAAAAATTTGATCAATTTTGAATTTATGTATATTTCTTTTAAAAGCATGTTATCAAGACTTGTCTTTTTCTAAATATAAATGCCTTTGCGAAAAACTTTCTTTTTTAGGAAAGAGAGTTTCTTGTCATCCTTGTCAACAATTTATTTCACAATTAGTTGACGTTCATGCTTCAACTACAGGAAATTAAAACATGCAAGCTGGATAAAACATGCAAATTAAGTTATTTAAAAGGAGTTTTTTACACAAACATTACTTAAAAATATATGGAATGTGACAGGTCAAGTCAGATCTTTAGATATGGAAGCATCACTCTAAGTGTTAAACAGATGGTAAGTTTTTATTAAAAACATTTAACGTTCAGTTATGTAAAACTAACCATTTTTGTATGGAATACTCTATACCTTGATAGATTAATGAACATTTTGATAATGTTACTTTAATTTAATAAATTAGTTGATTCTTTAAAAATGTTTTGATCCAAAGAAACTTTGGTTAATTCAACAAATATTTTATTGATTAAACCAAATTTGTGGATTAAAGTAGCACAACCAATTTTTTAGTTGAATTTTACAAAGATCTTTTAGCACCTTTCATTATACACTCGCAGCACAGAGAAATTCTTTTGACAAGCTAAGCAGTTCCGTTAAAGGATACTATAATTTGGATAACTTTAGGTCACATTGCGTAGGCTTACATTATTCTAATGCTATGATTATGCATATTTTCGTTTCTAAAAATATGTTAAGATACAATTTCGAATGTTGAAAATGAAAAGAATTTGCATTTAGTCTTTTCATTTGCAGCTGAGCATAAACCCAAAATTTATGCTAAACAATTTCCTAAACAGTATTGTAATAATAATAAAGGTTTCTTAAAGGTTAAGTATGAGTACGTGATTTACAAAAGCTAACTACAGTAAAAATATATTTAACTGGCGTATTTAGAATTATAACAAAGGTTGAATTAATAAAATAAGTATATAGTTTTAAGCAATTTTTTAAAATTGTTACAACATTTTTATGCTTCTTTAAGCAATCGTTTAGAAAACTATTTCCTCATAAAATGTAGACTAAAATATTAAAATGCCTCTATCCCTCAAAGCAATGAAACAAACAATATGTACTGTGGCACTCTTTCAAAATTCCATTTCACAAGCTCTTTCTGCATGAAACTCGCTTAAAAATCGAATAAATTACCGCAAAATCCTAGACGATATTTTAAATTTAAAATTAACGGCCGCATGAAAATTCCCCGAGCAATAACGAAGTAGTTAGCCAAGTAATATTCAATGAAAATTTTCACCCAGCATGCATCATAACTTGTCAAGTCGGCCTAATGAGCTAAAAGTTTAATAAATGTTCATAAAATTCCTAAACTTTCCCTTGGTCACCCCACGCTATACCATGCGCGCACTCGTTCACCGCGGAGTCACGTTTTGAATGTGTTAAAGTGATTTAAAATAAAAATCGATTACCTTAAATATGCCGCGTTATGAATGCCAGGCATCCAGAACCATTTACTTTTCGTAATTAGGAATAAATGATGTAAAGTCGTACGCCGAAATTTAATTCCGCGTGTGTTGAAAAGGCGTCCGCTAATTCAATTAAACCCTTACGAAATAAATTAGCCATTTTACGCGAATTTATTTAAGTGAATGTGATGCTGAGTGGGCAAGCTCTGGGTTGCCGGATGCTATTGGACTTTAATACTCACGTGTTCCATGCCCGGCTGGTTTAATGCATTTCCGAGATTCTGGTAAATGATGACCATGTAATTTCCAGGAGGGGGAGTCCGGCATTTAAAATTTTGCAGGCGCACCCGAAAATTAATTCGGCCGTAGAATGGTGAAGTTAATACAACCAGTTATTCTACTTAAGCTTTAGTAGGAACTTTCACTCAAATTCCAAAATAAGAGAATATATTTAATGCAAGAGGTTATTCAAAACGGCTTTAAAATGCTCTGGGCGGCTGAGAAATAAAATTTCGTTCACTGGCCAATAGCGGACACAGAACTGATATATATATATATATATAGTATTTATATTTTTTTTTTTAAGAGGGGATAATTTTACATACAAAAAATGTACAAGAACACTGTGTTTCAGATGTAGTCTTTAAACGTTTACCAGAAAAAACAGTTGGCGGGATTTGCACCTGGCTAACAGAAAAATACCATAGTTTGCCACCACATAAGTTAGTAAATTACATCGTTATACTAATAATAAAGCTTAAATACAAAGGAAGTATTAGTCAATGGAACAGGAAATCGCATCAACTTTATACATCGTAATGCTATTGATTGCGAAGTTTGAACTGGAACCGCAGGCAATAAAAGAATTTTAATTCCACTTATAAAATATTCTGGTACTATTTTACCATATCCTTTCAAAAACCCAATTTCTAAATATACCTGCATTTGCCATGACAGTAAATAAATCTCAAGGACAATCATTCGAAAAAAGGTCAAACTTATTGAGGCAGCAAGGTTTCATACATAGTCAGTGGTACGCCTCAGCAAGTATAATTGAATCATTCGACTTTTTAAGATTTTATAACTCCAAACATACGGGGCGGCCTTTAGCCGAGGACAGGTCCAGGCTCAATTTTCGGAAGGGGCCACTAGATTTTTTAGATTAGCTGAAATTCTTCAAAATGCAAACTGAATGTGCGAAATCCAAGGTCGGTAGAGGGAGATGACCCTATGACCCACTCGCTCTGCCTTTGCAATTAGCAAAATATGATAGTTTTTATACAAAAACACAGTCTTCACAGAAAAGTGTGGCGGTTGTAAAGCGAAATTGTACAAAAGAGGTCACTAAAGTCAGATAGTCTCTTAGCCAAGGTGGTCACTTTAGTAGGTTCCAGTATATATGGAATGGTGAGACATTCTTTGCGACAGGAGAACTTTATTCACACTCAAATTAAAAAAAAATTGATGCTTTATGGTCGAATTTCGACCACTGGCAGACAACTAGTAATCATAAATAACCATCCATACTTACTGCAATACTTGTTTATTTATTTTTTTCGGTACAGTACAAAACAAGTTGGTTCCTTCGTTTTGACTGTCTTTTTCTTATATTATTGTTCGTTTAGAGAAGACTGGCGGACCTAAAACACGGTCAATTGCATCCCCGAATTCGGAAAAGAAACACTTTAAAAAATAACGGAACAACTACTGGAAACTTTCCGTAAAATTTTACGGAAATTCTCAGTTTATATTTGAACACGGGGCAATTTCCGTACATCAACGGTCAGCGCCTCTCTGCGAACAGAATTTGTGCATGAGTTTACAGGAATAAAATTCCGTAAATATACGGAAATAGTACTGGCGTCTCAGCTGCCAGTATTTTTTCCGTATTTTCACGGAAATTATTTTTACAGTGTAGAAGTTTTTCTTCAAACTTTGGGGTTTTGGGAAGTTTTTCTTCAAACTTATGGGCTTTTAGAAGAATCCAAAACCCATAGTCATCATCGTCGCATTCACATACTTTGAAATGTTGAAGGAATTTTTCTAAGAAAGAATTAGCTGAGCTGGGAAGGTAGAGTTCAATAGAAATTTTATGAATACGCAAAAACATTCCTCGCTATAACCAGGGTTTACACGTTAAAAGCGAGTTACTTTCCTATAGACTTAGCATTGTACCAACCAAATATTTCCAAAATTCCTCGTTAAATCCGGGTTCTCCTTAAATCAGGGCTCATTATAAGCGAGTTCGGCTGTATAGGGATAAGAGCTAAGATGTAGTCCATATCCTATTTCTGAGATCAAAGAAGTAATATAAGTAAGAGTAAATGTAAATAAATAGGGAATTTTTGCATAGCGGTTTCCCTCACGGTAACGTTAAATGACATTGGACAGTACAGCTCATGCGCACGAATAAATTCCGCAACCTGATTGGTCAAAGTATTCCGAATAGCGCGTTAGCATTAACGTAGGAAGAAATACTATGCAAAAACTCTTAATATCAGTAAATATAAGTAATCATATTTAGAATCATGATCAGGTATGAGCCAATAAGAAGCATTTTTATTAACATTAAAAGAGGTCTTTCAGTTCAAATCTTATGTGATGTGAATAACAAATCAGGCTCAAATGGACTTGCAACCCATCCCCGAATGATTTCCGTTTTTAAGTATTGTGAAATCAACGGTTTCTGCGGCAGGGTGATTTCACTATATTTTAATTAAAGTCAAATAAAGAAGCGTCAAATATTAAAATCGGACTTCTGTAGATAGAATTTGTCTGCTGTTTCCCCTCTAGATTGTCTTAACATCCCCTAATTTTCTCAGTCTCCTACTACTACTAATGCATTTAAAATTTCGGGGGAGGAGGATGGGGGAAATCAAACCCCCATGAGCCCTCCCCCTCTGGCTACGCCCTTGTCCCTCTGCGACTTGCACTTGCGAAGCTGCGATTCAGGAACCAATCTGCACAAGCTTGTTCACCCCAATGTTCAAGCTTGTTCACCCCCAAAGCTTGTACCATTTGTTCCAGCAAAAGTTCTCTACAAAATATAGTGAATGCATTAAAATCTTTCGCACTTGCACCTAATATATATATATGTAATATTTTAAGGGATCTTTGTATAAAAAAATAATGGGACTTCTTTTCTAACATTTGAAATTTGAAACGCGATTTCTGTTCTCAAATCGTTACTTTGACTTAAGTTGGTTTACTCACAATACAAGAGGTTCGCTGCGCCTTTTTGCTCCACCCACGCCTCATCTTTGGTGCAAAATGGGGAAATTTATTTAAAGGATAAATTTATTTTTGCTTTGTAATCAGTCAATGAAATCTCCATGATTTTTCTCAGTTGACCACGTGGTCATGACGTAAGCTGTCAATCAGATGGTATGGCTCTCTCCTGCCTAGAGGATTCAGCATTCGGATATTTGCATAACTGCTGTTAAGGCACTTTAATTAGCCCCGGGTAGTGTCCGTATTGTAATTACGTAAAATGTCGTCTCATCTCTGACGTTTCTACATGCGTCTCATTTACGGTGTAAAAGCTATTATCGGGGAATAAATAATGGGCAAAAACAGTTTTTTCTTTACTTAAATACACATTTTTTTGTTTAATTAACAAAAGCTTCCGCTGTATTACACACACTCAGAAGGTAAAGGGGATATATTCTGTTTTAGTAGGGTTTTTTTTTCCCTATTTTAAATCGCAATATTTTGTTGATATATATATATATATATATATATATATATATGAGGAAAAAAAATAAAAAAAGGATTTTTATTTTGGTCGGTTAAGGCAGTTTTGCATTTGAGATCAGAGGCGTAGCCAGAAATTTTTCATGGGGGGTGGGTTACGACTACTGCAACTGACATATATGCATACATGTGTGTGATAAGGGAGTGAAGAATATACAATTTGTATGGCAAAAAATTCCTCATGGGGGGGTTATGACCCCCCTAACCCCCCCTTGGCTACGCCCCTGTTTGAGATAGTTTCCTAACGGAGGATGTCTGGCACATAGGACATTTTAAGTGACTCTAACGTGCATTCATGTTACATCTGGAGAAAACCTCCCAAAATTCCAGCCCGTTAGATTGACAGCCCTGCGGTAGGCCAGAATTTTTAGCCATCTATCAATGTTTTGTGTTTCATCCACTCGGCCATTGGTCTTCTATATTTATTGAAATTTTCCCGAAAAAAGTAAAGAAAAAATGAAAGTTTGTTTAAATATGTTTTTTGGAAAAGTAATTTGCTTACTTAAATACATTAAGATAACGAAAGATTTTGTTAAATGCTAAAAAATATTTTTTGTTGTTGTTGTTCCAGTTTTACACTTGACCTATTTGCCAAAGGGAGGATGTCTAGTACAGAGGACACTTTAAGTGACTCTATCGTACATTCATGTTACATCTGGAGAAAACCTCCCAAAATTCCAGTCCGTTAGATTATTAGCCATGCGGTAGGTCAGAACCTACAGCCATCTATCAAAGTTTAGTGTTTCATCCACTCGGCCATTGGTCTTCTATTTTTATTTAAATGTCCCCCAAAAAGTAAGAAAAAATAAGTTCTTAAATATGCTTTTTGGAAAAGGAATTTTGCTTACTTCAAAACATTAAGATAACGAAAGATTTTCTTAAACGCTAAACAATAAAACAAATTCTTTTCCAAAAGAATAAAGTGTGTAAAATCTAAACTTTTCTAATACTAATTCTTTTTAAAACTATTTAATGTGCACAAACTATTTCTCGGTTTCCAAAAAGAAAACGCTTCTAAACTCTCATCCTCTGATATAATGCTAAAGCATGCCACTATTCAAGTTATTCACTTATTTGAAATTAACATTAGACTGTGCATTGCGCGCTTTTGCAATTTTTAATCCTTTCCCCTTTATACCGACGGAAAAGTTGAGTTATTGCGTCTTTTCCAGTTCGGACTTCCAGCAAGCACTTGCCGAAAATGAACGGCCTCCATTTTCGGTCTGTGCGTGATCGTTCATACGGCAGAGTTTTAAATGCAATTAAATCTGAGAATCTGGAATTAAAACGGGATATAATTGCCCTCACCGTCCCCATTGGGAGAATGCCATAGAAGAACAGGGCGTATGTGTTGTTGGGGTGCAGTGGTGTTATAGTGTCTTCGTTTTTTAATGAAAACGCTGTTATAAAATGTCAAAATACTCTATTTCACTGGCCTGTGTGTGGATTACTATAGCTCACTGTTAAGGTTACTTGGTTGTAGAGTCATAAATGATTATCTGGTCTTTTCATTGCCGTTATAATTGAATTCAACTGTATATAATGCATTTAAACCAACAATTTTGTAAAGAATACTTTCAAAATATCTCAAAGATTTCTTTTAAAAATAAAATATTTTAAGGGGACGGTGGACATTTATTTTATTTTTTATTTTTAATTAAAAAAATATGAATTTGTGTATATATATGCATTGACGTATGACAATATTAAATACTTAAAAAAAACTCACAAAGTTATTTTTTAAATTACAAAAATGATTAAAAAAATGTCCCTTGAGCGCCAGAAAAGTGCTGTGCGCTAGGTGACTGCAGCAGAATTCAGAAACCTAAGCCAAGAAACAGCGACGGACAGAGGAGGGGAGATTTCTACCTTGGAGTATTTGTAAGTGAATGGATTTTTAGCTTTTATCTACGAAATTAAGACCTACCAAGAATATCAACTTGAAAATATTCTCTCGTTAGACAATGAATAATCAATATGATTAATGCAATACAAAAGAAAACTGAGAAAAGTTTAATAAATGCTAGCTCTACGTGATATAACTGCTTCATAAGCAATGAATGAGTCTTTTATAAAAGAGTAATTCACAAACGAAACTGAAGAAGTCTTGTAATACTGTGAGGGGTACACTTTTGGACACACTAATTCTTTAATCATAAAACCAACGTCTGAAAATTCACCAATGCTCATACTTTTTTTTTCGTTGGCTCGATATGATTATAAAGTGATTGGAAAGCAATCCATCTAAAACAAACTTATTTTAATGGAACATGAAGTCATGATGTAAGCTGATTAAATAAGCTGGTAGTGATTTTTCAAAGTAATGGTAATAATGAATCAATGAATTTTCTTTAACTTTTATTTTTGCGGTATTTTTAAGTGCCATCAGTAGATAAGCGGTTAAATATGCGTTAAGCGAAAATACACGCTCAGAAAAATTCGTCTTTATACACTAATTTATCCCTCATTTTTCAATGAATAATTTCCGTACTCATTGGAAACAAAGTATTTACGTGAATTCTTCTTCCTGAAATCTGAAAAAGATGAAAAAAATCGTTGAATCTGGAGAAGTTTTCTTCAATTGACAGGAGAAAAAAAGAAACGGATATTCGTCAATTAACGGAAATATTCCGGCAGCACTGCTGCCAATAACATTTCTGCGAATTGAAGAAATAATTTTTGAGAGCGCGTCTTTATACGCTGATTTATTCCTCATTTTTCAACGAATAACTTCCGCACTCCTTGGAAACGCAATATTTCCGTGAATTCTTCCCGAAAATCTGAAGGAGAGGGAAAAAATTTCGTTAATTCTGAAGAAGTTTCTTCAATTGACAGGAGAAAAAAGAAACGGATATTCGTCAATTAACGGAAATATTCTGGCAGCACTGATTGCTGCCAAAATTTCCTTGAATTGAAGAAAAAATTTTTGAGAGTGTAAGATGGTGTTTATATTATCAATAATTTGGCATGATTTATTTTTCTTGTTTTTTATTCTATGAAATATTTTTCTGGAGCACCTAAAACCTTGTAGTCAAAAACAGCAGTCAATCACATTTTTGTTCAATCCGCACAATTTTGGCTAGCTCAACAAACCATCTTTTTTGTTCCGCGTGTGCTGAGAAATGCGTCCAATATTGGACACAAAGTTATCTTCCGGCAGACACAACGTTTATACACAACGACACTCTTAAAAAAACCCATTTAAATCATTCGGACACATAATATTCGTTTGCATATCAGTGGACTTCCATCCACGAACTGTCTCTCAGTGTCAGTCCCCAGCTATTAGCGAGTGTCTATCGGTCCGGTACGTGCATAGCCTCCTTACGATCTCATTTCGCTGGGTTTGATGAAGAGGGTGCGATAGCAAGCGCTTTTTTATTAACTTCCTTGCATCGTTCCTGCGTCAGGGCGATAAGACAACTAGCGCACGTAATTTATCTGTCGGGCTATCAAATTGTCGTTAAGGCGGTGGTGCTCTTGTGTTGCAGTGCTGTTGTGGGCGAAATGGAGGAAAAAGAAGGAGGCCTTGACTTTGAAACACGGGGATTTGGTATATATGAGGTGTGATTTTGCGAAAACCCCAAAATATGTTCTCAAAATCTTGAGAGAGATTTGTTGAGATTTTCGTAACGGTAATGAAAATTTAAACACAGAAAAGGAAAATAGCTGTAACTCAATAAAGCTATATTGAGTCCTCGCAAGAAAAAGATGAGCTATACTCGGGGCACACCTAACCTGATAATGGAGGGAATGCTGCAGACCGTATGATTCCGCCGCTTTCAAATAGTTCTTTTTGTTTGCCCTGCTTTTTACAGAACTAAGACAGTGTATGTTAATAACTATTAAGTGTATGTTAAATAAAGTGTATGTTATAAAGTGTATGCATATTTGTCTTATTTGAATTCAATAATTAAGGCGAAATAGCAGTAATTATCTGTTAGGGCTATCAAATTGTCGTTAAGGCGGTGCTCTTGTGTTGCAGTGCTGTTGTGGGCGAAATGGGGGGGAAAAAAAGGAGGCCTTGACTTTGAAACACGGGGATTTGGTATATGAGGTGCGATTTTGCGAAAACCCCAAAATATGAGATTTTCGTAAAGGTAATGAAAATTTAAACACAGAAAAGGGAAAATAGCTGTAACTCAACAAAGCTATGTTGAGTCCTCTTTAGAAAAAGATGAGCTAGTTGCCCGATTTCCTGTTATGCAGGGTGGGGCAAATGAAAGTGGCCCGGAAGAGTGGGTACGATTGGACGTGAATGATTGGCGTGCTGGACTTGCTGGCTACGCTGGTCAGCTGATCTGCCTGTGTGCGATTACTTTTTGGTGGGGAAACCCTCGCTGTAACTCAACAAAGCTATGTTGAATCCTCGCAAGAAAAAGATGAGCTAGTTGCCCGATTGCCTGTTAAGGCCGCTGCAGATACCCAGAGACCGTCGCTGGCCGCTTGGCCAATTATCATTTGTAAACAATAAATTTTTCGCGCGAGAAGAAAGCAGGAGATACTCCGGACAATAGGTAATTGGGGACCGTGGATAATATTGCGGTTTTCACACTTGTGGTTTTCACCCCATCTATTGTACGGTAGAGGTTCGCAGCGTCCAAACCCGATCAAATTTCCCCGCTCAAATACATTGTAGCCGCGACAGTCTCTGGGTATCTGCAAAGGCCTTTATGCAGGGTGGGGCAAATGAAAGTGGCCCGGAAGAGTGGGTACGATTGGACGTGAATGATTGGCGTGCTGGACTTGCTGGCTACGCTGGTCAGCTGATCTGCCTGTGTGCGATTACTTTTGTGGGGAAACCCTCGCTGTAACTCAACAAAGCTATGTTGAGTCCTCTTTAGAAAAAGATGAGCTAGTTGCCCGATTGCCTGTTATGCAGGGTGGTGCAAATGAAAGTGGCCCGGAAGAGTGGGTACGATTGGACGTGAATGATTGGCGTGCTGGACTTGCTGGCTACGCTGGTCAGCTGATCTGCCTGTGTGCGATTACTTTTTGGTGGGGAAACCCTCAAGTCTAAGTTGTATTGCAACAACCCCATAGTCTTCAAGAACTGCAGCATAACATTTCTAGTGAGATTGCAGTGGTTCAGCTTCGATCTGCCTTCAGCTACTTGCTGACCAGGGCCCGAAAGTGTCAAGAGGAATGGTGGTCATTTTCAACATCTGCTACAGGCAGGTTAGCAAATTATGTATAGTATTTTCCTTTCCTCGGGTGTGTTACTTTGTAACATCGAACACTATTTTCTGAGCCACTTACTTGCCCCATCCTGTGTAAGCTGACTAATATAAGCTGTCTAAACCTAAGATCAAGCTGTAAAAAAAAAGGGGGAAAAGACTGTATGATGCCCCAAACTGGGATGAGAGGGCTATCCCTACTAGCAATTTTGCTCGGGCTACCACCGGCCACGCAGCCAGCCGATGACGGCCCGAGCAAAATTGCTAGTAGGGATCATCCCGATCAGTTTATTCTGCCTAACTGACAATGAAACCTTATCTCATAAGAGAGAAAAAAAAATATTGAAATAGCCAGTTCTAAGCTCCCTGGAGATTCCTGCGAGCCCATGGCGTCTGTGAGATCAGGATCCAGGGTAGATATATTATTTAATGCTTTTTATTAAATTGAGATCCTGAGTCAAATCTTTTGTCTGAAAATGGACACGCCCTTCATAATTTTAAAGGAAACTGATGGAAAATTGGAATTTTGAGAGGATTTTTAGTTTCATGTTGTATAAAAGGGGCAATCAAATGAAAACGGATTTGAATACATAAACAGCAAGGAGAGAAAGTTGATAGCATAGGAACGTGGTGACTCCAACGTCATTATGGAGGGCGGGAAAGGGAGACAGCGATGTCCAGTCTATTTTTTTTGACTGCCCAACAATTAACGCATAGTTATACGTGGAAACTTTGCACAAATTGAAGTGCGCCATCGAGTCCAAGGGCCCAGGAATGGTGACGCACTACCATCATTCCGTTGCACGATAAAGCCAGCCCACTTCTTTCCAAGGCTGTTTAGACTGAAGGTCCAGTCAACCATGCAGATATTTCACTGGATAGTTCTCTACAATGTTCAGATCACTCTCCTATTTCCATATTTTTAAAGCTCAGAAGAAAGATATTCTTGGCCACCGATTTGATTCGAACGGAGAGGGCCAAGCCTGTGTACAATTCCTGGTTCCGTGTGCAATCCTCCACAAATTTTCATGAAGACACGAACCATCTTGTTTTACAGTGGAATAAATATTGCTTCAGTTACTTTTGAAAAAAGACTTATAGTTTTTTACTTTTTCCCCGTTAGTCCTGCTTTTTACCCGAGTATCCCTTACTTATATAGGGTTATTCAAATTAACATTGACAAACTTCATATATTATTAGGTTACTCGAAGACAAATCGGAATCGCACCGCAATTTTCGGTCTCAAACGTCGTGTTCATGCGCGTGCTAATAATCATTCTGGGAAAAAGTCTTAAAAGACTTGTAAATTTTTCTACCATGGTTCTTGAAGAACTGTTTGACTTTCTGTAGAAAGCATTTGTTAAAAATTCATCGTTTAGAAGTTTATTTTAATTTTATGGATGAAATTGTTGAAGAAAAATTCGCTGTTCATTAAATTGAATTAATAATTTAGACAAACGTCGTCCGAAGTGATTATTGGCAGGTGCTTGAAGACGACGTTTGCGAACTCGCATTCTATGCGATTCTGATCTGCCTTTAAGTAGTCTACTCCTCTCTGAATTTTGCCAACATTAATTTGAATCATCCTGTATATATTAGGGGAACCTGAGAGTAATGTCTTTTTTTTTTTCTAAATTTAATTCAAACAAATACATTTTCACCAAGTTTTTAATTAGAAACAAGTTGACCCTAAACATAGAATTTATATTTGTTGTATCTTAAATCCATATAGAACTTTGTCTTATGATTTTATCTGTTACATTGCAAGTATCGAAAAGATTGTGCTCTGAAAGAAAGGATTTGTTTATTTGTTTGCGGGAATATGACCAATTATCTGCTCTAAATATCTAGGCCAATGGGGGGGAGTTGCCCTCCTTGGGGGGGGGGTGTCTTACTCATGGGTCCTAACTAGAGATAAGTTCGGGCTCATTTTTTGAAGCCCGAGCCCGAAGACTTTTAATCCGAGCCCGCCCGAGCCCGAGCAATATTATTAAAGTTGGAGCCCGGGCCCGCCCGAGCCCGAAATTTCAGCTAAAGACAAATAAAATTAAACTACTTCATTAATAGGATACAATAATTTTTGGAGCTTCACACACCTTCTAGTCCCCCGTGCCGCTTATTTTTTGAAATAAGTAACGTCTATTTATCCCATGAATCACTTTTTAAAATCTGTTTCAAGGAGTATGTTCAACAAAGGAGAAATTTTTCACGAGCCCGAGCCCGCCCGAGCCCGAACGCAATCGTGAATTACAGAGCCCGAGCCCGAGTCGGGCCCGGGCTCGGGCTTTCGGGCTCGGGCTGAGCCCGTCTCATCTCTAGTCCTAACCCGTATTTACGCTAAGTTTCGGAAAAAACCACGGAAATCTCCGAACGGTTAGGTCAGTGGAAGCGACTTGGATTCGGAAAGAAATGAAAATATTTCATTCTGTTCATTTCATTCAAACTAGATTTCCCTAAGCAGCACAGAACGTGCTCCAAACGTTTAGGGCTGTTAAAATGTAGCAATAACTATCATAAATGTAGTATAATGCTCAAGCATTTCTCATTTTTGTATCGAACTCACGGCTTCCTAATTAAGGGCGCGTTTGCCCTGACGTCTACACGAACCTACCTCCGTCCATCAGAGCCAGTGCGGTTATTTGAAAGAAAAATCCGCGATAGCTAAACCAAACTCTCCATCACTTTATCTGTAACTGTCACTTTTACGGCCGGTAAGAAGGTATACCGAGATTACGGCAGCGGATAAGGAAAAAAAAAAAAAAATGGCACACAATTTCGAATGAAATAAAGAGGATTTTGTAGTAGTATCACTACGGCCGCTAAAATTGCGAATATATCTCTGTCGTAGGGAAGCTAACGCAATTTACTTTTAAACGCTTGGGACTGATGCGATGTTAGCCTTATAGCTTTTGATTATGCTAAAAGTGTATATCGAGACAAGTGTGCTATTCATCAAACGGTATCAGCTGCAGATTAGGCAAGGTTTAGTGCTACAGGTTTTGCCGAGATGAAATGTCTTTTTTGGAAGTCAGGGTATATGGGCAGGGAATTTTAATTTTCAGATCAACCGCAGCATGTATAATAAATACGCTGTGATTTTTTTTTTAACACTTTTGAACAAAGTCAAAAAGTGCTCATGTTTTCCTTTTGCCCGTCCATCTGTCCGTCCGTTCGTAGAGAAATAGGCTTCAATAAACAGCGTAACGCTTTTTTAGCACCAGAGTGCTATTTCGTTTACGTCGTAACGGCATATTTTTTGACATTTCTGTAGACACAATTTGTGAACGTCGACACGTTTTCTTAGCAGTTTTCAATACGTTTGCCGGGGAGAATAAAATTTTGGAATCCGACGAGGTTCGTAATTGTTGATGATTTATCACCAAGTTTAGCACCAAAAATCCTGAAATTGAATCTAGCCTCACGATATTTTCGATGTTTGGCTCGAATCTGGCAAACTCTACAAAGGAGATGGATTACATCGGTCGAAGATTGTAAAACAGTTTTAGTAGGCGATTTTAATACAGATTTAGATGCTAAAGGAATGCTTTATGGAACATGGAAGACAAATACAGCACACTCATGAATAATGATACACTTTCAAACTTAATGAAATAAGGAAGAAAAACGGTGTCGACGCATGGATTATGATACGATTTATAGCACTTTAGTGTGTATTTAAAATATGAAAGTCTTTCAGATTAAAAAAAAAAATTACATTAATATTTTATCCCCCTATACCTCGTTCCATACTTTGTCACAAGACCTAACACCTCCCCCCCCCCAACCTTCGTAACGTAACAACTTTATGATTATCAATTTTATAAAAGCCTTGCTGAATTTCAACTCACAAAATGTATTGACAATGGAAGTCTCCCTTCAAGATATTGCAGTGCGGAACTGTAGCTTTGGTTTGCTGAAGCACATCAACAGTGGTCGACGTTCTGTCTTTGTTAACTTACTTTGCTGTTTAAAATGACGCGCCTGGCAGAATTATTTTAGATTTACGTCTTTTGTTTTGTTTTTTATATAGATCTGACATAACAGTGGAAATGCTTGGACGAATACACAAGCTGTAGGAAACTTTGGGAAGTTCATCTTTAAACGATCTACCTCCCTGTTCACATTTTGTTAAACCCTTGTTCCCTCCCTCCTTCCTTCCTTCGAGGGTTACGTCATTTGTGGAAGGCACCTAATTGCTCTGAAGATACATCCAATGTTCACAGAGTGCGAATGAATGTGAACACTAAGTGATAATTTCAAGAGATCATTTATTGGTTACTAATGATAAAAAAGTTCAGATAAGAGTTGCATATCCATGTTTTGTTTTTTTAATTGGAAATATTTCCTCATTTGGCGTTTAAAAAGTTTTAAAACGCATGTTAAGATACAATGAAGAATCTTTTACTGTTTTCTGATATTTGCTGGTCTTGAAACAATATGTTTATTACAGCCTAAACTAAGTTTATTTCTTTTATTCGAATTGAACTGTACATTCAACTGGTGACCCTCAAATTTCGTCCACTATATCCGAAGTTCACTAAAACCGAAGTGTCCTCATGTTGAACAGAGATACTGTATGTGAATCGGGACTAATGGTTTAGGTTCACTATAGCCGAAAGTTCCCTATATCTATTTTGTTTAAGGCAAACCTACACGAAGGGTATCTGCCTGGGGTGGGATAGTGCCTTGCGTGGAGGACTTTTGTAAAGGGGTGCTAACGCGCATTCACGTTACATCTTGAGAAAACCGCCCAGAACTCTTGACCGTTACATCGACACCCCCCAGAACACTGGAACTTCACACTTCGGCCATATACTATTTGCTGCGTATTCGGCCATGCTGGGGCCTCATTTTTATTCACATTAATTTGCACAGTACTGTATGTTTTCGACATGCACAGTGCTAAGGTACTCTATGTTGAAAATGGTGTTTATAATATAAATAGTTCCTTTACAAGCGATCTTCTGACAGAAGTAGTTTTAATTTTTTTTTAATGAAAGCTACACTCAATACTTTTCATCTTTGTCCACTTAAAATAAAAAACTGTAAATAAATAATTTCGTATTCAGTTTTAATACGAAAGTTACCAGTCTTACAATCCATCGTTGCCACTTGAGATCTCCAGTTCAACAATTATACGAATTCTGAAGTCATTTCTAGCGAGTTTGGAATAAAATTTAAATAATTAAATAATTTAAATAAAAAACTGAATAAATAATTTCATATTCAGTTTTAATACGAAAGTTACCAGAGTTTTAGAATCCGTCGTTGCCACTTAAGTTGTCTAGTTCAACAATTGTACGAAATCTGAAGTCACTTCCAGAGATTTTGGATTTTGAAAAAAAACAACGTAAATATGAAACAATCGGAGCATTAATTTATTAGCACTTTCCTAATATTAAGATTTTTAATGCTTTTCTAGATATTTACATCATTTCAGCATGTGCGGAAACCTTATTCCCAGTTCCCTAGCAGAGAAAGTGACGTCTACTGTCCTAAAATCCGAGCCATTTTGGGAGTTCCCAGCCGATAGACTATGTTAAATATTATTCCACGACTAAGGCGTTGTTAAAGAAAGGACTACAGCTCTGAAGTCACGAAATTTAATCTTTACGTTGAAAAAGAAATGTTGCAAAATCAATTAATTCTTTTTCCTTTCCCCCCCCCCCCCAAGTTCTTATTTGCACGAAAGCAATCTACACTCTCAGAAGAATTCGTCTTTTTACACTAATTTATCCGTCATTTATCAACGAATAATTTCCGTACTATATATGCAAACGTAATATTTCGGTGAATTCTTCTTCTCGAAATTGGAAGAAGCGGGAAAAAATCGTCTGATTTGAAGTTTCTTCAACTGACAGGAGAAAAAAGAAACGGATATTCGTCAAATAACGGATATGTTCCGGCAGTACTGCTGACAGTAAAATTTCCGTGAATTGAAGAAATAATTTTTGAGAGTGTACACCCACTCAAGTAATAGCCGTATTTACTACTTCAGTTTTGTGAATAGCTAATTAATTTTTGGAATAATAGAGAATCATAAAGAGATGTGAGAAGTTATTGTTATATATGAGGTGACTCAATTATTACGGAGAACAGAATTTTAAAAGTGAAATTGGCATAGGAATTTTGACTTAAGGTAGAATACTTTTTGAGAGGGTGTACATCTGTTATGTAGAGGTATTTCCTTCCTAGGTTTTCTTCATTTTCATTTAATTTAGAAATATAATTTCTAAAAAGTAAAAATTATTGCATGAAGTAATTTTAATCACGCGACTTTAGATTGACTTTATGAATAAAATAATTAAAAAAAAAGACTTTTTGAAATATATTCTTGTTTGTCCTTTAGAAAAATGAATTCTCAAAAAATTCTCATTAATGCAATATATTGCTATGGCTTACGTTGAATGACTACTTATGTCGCCAAATTTAATTTCATTCGCTCTACTCGTTATTGCGTACTGTGTGAACAAATATTTACGTATTTTGAAACGATTTTCGCAAATTTTCTAATGAAATTCTTTTACAAATTCAGCTGATGTAGTTTAAGTTGTATGACCACCCACCGAATCTTATTTCATTCGCTTTAGTCTTTATTACGTGATGTGCGAATTAAAGTTTTGCAAAAAGTTTTGCAAATTTTTGCAAAATCTAATCATTAATTAATTCGAGGCTATAGTTTAGATTCAGTGATACCCTAACTTGTCATCGAATTTCATTTCATTCGCTTTTGTCGTTAATATATGATGCGCGAACGAAAGTTTACGCAGTTTGTAAAAATTTTCGCAAAATCTCAAAACGTAATCGATTTTTAAAAAATCGAAGCCTATAGTTTAAGTTGAGTGACTACTTTTCATGTCAGTAAATTTCATTAAAATTAAATTCACTAATTCACTTCAGTCATTTTTACAAAAAAAAAAAAAAAAAAAAGACGTCACGGACAAAATGTCAGAACCATTTCCCAAGGGTTTGAAACGGATAGAAAGAAATGTAGAGACGAATCAAATTTGATTCACATACATCATATATACATAAATTGTATAAATTAAAAAAATTCTGCTACAAATTAATTGATTACTTAATTTGAATTTCTAAAACAAATGGAACAACGAAACATAAAATTGGATGCCATAGTATGTTTAAAACGCTGCAATAGATGCTGAAGCAACACTTCAGAGAGAGAAAAAGGGTAAAAGTTCATGTTTAATTAAAAGTTTTTAGCTACTAAGTAAAAGTCTGAGAACTGCGTAATTATAATTTTCCAACTTAATTCGGTACAAATTCTCGAAATAAGCCATTCTTAAGTGTCTGAAATAAGTTTCGGAAGGAATTTTATTAGAAATTAATTAAGCAAAAAAATTTTATTCATTTTCATTTTTTTTTTCTCTTTTCCAACGCAATTTCGATAATTAAGATCTCTTGTCGCATTCAAGTCTTAATCCTCATGAGGAAAAATTCATTTGGCGAATTGTTTACGAAATCAGGAGAGAGGTTTTATAAATAATTCCAGAATTTACGGGTCTTTTCGATCGCTAGCTTAAATTCTTTTCCGCACGGGGCTAGAGAGTTCAACCATTTTTTTTTTTTTAAACGGCGACAACTAAACTCGACGCTCTCCCATTATTAATCTCTCCCGCCAAAACTCCGTCGCAAAATGCGAGGCAGGGAAAGTTATGAAACGGGGAGGGCTCAAATTTGAATGAGGTCGCCAGATTAAAGGCTAGACCGCGAGGCTTAAGCTCTTTTCTCCATTTTTATATTTTACGGGGTGCAAGCAGGGTTTTGGGGGGTGTTTCCGTCATTCTTGATTAAGCCGGAATCTTTCACTGCCGACCGCCTCTGGAGTTGCGACTTCTCTGACGGAGAAAAAACGTAATCGCCAAGAGTGTATGCAGAAAGGTGCCATGTGTTTAGCTTGCGGGATATGAGGTAAGCGATTTTGCGTAGATTTTATCTGATGGGGGAAAGTAAAGTTGTGCTAAGGTGAAAAAATCCGTTAAAGAGGTTTTGGAAAAAAGAAAAAAATAATAATAATTGAATGACTTTTGAGTAAGTTATAGGTCATGCCCAAATGTTTGCTAAAATACTTTGAACAGACTCCTTATTTAATCAAAATGATTTCGTTAAATCATAAAAATTCGTTATTTCAACAAAATATAATCAAACACTCCGAGTAAAAACTTTAAGACCAACAAAAAATGAAAAAAATAGAAAGATCTTAAACTGAGGATTATAAAATATCGTTTCATTGAGAAATGGATGCGAGACGAGACAAGGCTTTTAGGCTGTTCTGCGAGGGGATTATTTTTAGTCTCGCTTCCATCCATGTATAACAAAAAAAAGGACAGAAAAATTCAATTGTAAATATTTTATGAGAAAATGCTATAAAAAAAATCCTAGATCATTTAAGCCTAAGCAAAAATTTTAAGGTCAACATAGAAAACATATAGAGGCAAACGTAAAACGTCTCCCATTAGCATAAGCTCTTCTTCTGAATCACTTCGCAGGGAAGCTGGTTTTGATCCCGTGAATTCCACCTGGCAGCTGAAGGCGTTATCTAACCGGACAAAAAGTCTCCGCTTGCCCGGACTTCAACTGCCGAGGTGTGCGCGGCGAAGGCGATCTCGTGCCCCCACACACTCTTTAGATTCTCCATTGGGTTGAAATCTGGAAGTATAGCTGGCCATTTAAAAGTTTTAACATTGTCGACTTGGATTCACTTTTACTCGAATGGACAGGGGCATTGTCTTGCTGATATTTTCAGTTTCCAGCAGCAAAAAATTTAACATTTGGTAAAAGATGACTTGCTGAGATACTTTGGTATGCTTGTGAAATCTTTCTACCCGTGAAGAACGCGTTTGAATGCATACCATTCTAACAAAAGCACCTACAGGTTGTCGAAGTGCGTGTTGTCACTTGGAAACTTTCTTTTTCGTTTTTTAAATCACGCCAACAGTAACTCCAAATTTCCCTTTATCCAAATTTCCCTTTTTTATATATATAAACAATCTCTCAGGTCATGACTTGCAAGCTACAGTTATTTTGTTTCTGCAGTAACTGAAGCATAAACAATTTCGCTTTGTTAACTTCCAGACTTTCTAATTGTTTTGCGTTCTTCCTTGACAGTTTTATGCAACCAAAATTATTATTTTTTCAACGTTATCGTAAGTTTAAGTATTACTGCTTTTGAAAACTGACTGGGGGGGGGGGACCAAATGAACTGAATGAACTGCCTGGGGTTTCTTTTATGATAGTCAAACATGACGTCACAAATAAAAAATTCGAAGAGATTTATATAGTCTATTGCAAACTTTACGTCCTATTCGCAATATGTGCTATTCTAAATAGCTCCTCGATGTAACACAGTTTGATATTTATTATTATTTACAAGATTTAACCATGAAGGATTTAAATTGAGGTATTGTTAGTAGATTTGTTAGGATAATAGGGATTTAAAGCGCAATATACTGTGTTAAAAAATATTTCTTGAAATTAAAAGTATTTGTTATATTCATAATTTTTCAACATATGCCTTACAACTATCTAACGGAGTTTCAACAGAAAATACTGTTTGAACGTTTCTTTAACAAGCATTTCAACCTAACATCGGAATAAGTCCCCTGGTTTAATATTTTTCTGAAGATGCAAGTGTGCAAACTCTTGAAAAAAATAAATTTAACTCAAAAAAATGGGAAAAAAAAAAATCATCACGCGAGGACAAAGCTTTAACACTTCCCTTGATATTTTTTCAAATCTTCCAAATTTAAACAAAATTGTTGACTGCATTCTTTGATGTACCTACTTTATAGAAGCAATACGGTTAGTCATTCTTGTACAAGAAAAAGCTTTCATTTGCCCTCTTTCATGGTTAGTTAACTGTTCACCTTTCCCGTTTTCACAAAAAGCATAGAAACTCCGTATGACATGAAATGTACGACAATTTTGAAAATTTAAGAGTTGTTACATTCTTAGAGATTGTTGTAATATTTAAGCAAGTATATGTGTATTTTTTAAAAAAATTACTGGTTAATAAGTTAATCTTCTATTTTTTTTCGCACTTAAGCAATTTGCATTTTTTTTTTTTTTTTTTTCCGAGTCTAAGAATTCTAGAAATTATTTCAGTTTTTGTTGGATTGTCGAGTTTAACAACAAAAACATCAGTAGCAATGGATTCTGCTACTGAAGTAACTGTAATATTAAAAAATAAAATTCCTATTCATTTTAAATCTGAGAGGATTAGGTGTATTGAGCACAGTTCAAATTTATGTTGTTAAAATTATGATGTTACCAGAAGACGCCTTTTTACTGTGGTAAAACTCAGTACTAATGTAATAATACTAGACAACCTGCGCAAAAAATGCGCAGATCGAAAAATCTCCTACACCAACTGATATCGAATTATTTGAGGTCTTTATTTTTATTAGGGATGGACGCGAGATGAAAAATCGGCTGTCTCGTCTCGCAAAATCGCTGAAAAACGTTGTCTCGTCTCGCAAAAATCCCTATATCACAATGTAAAATATGCCTGTCTCGTCTCGCAAAATAACTGCAAATCTTTGTCCGGTCTCGCAAATTTCTGTCTCGCAGTCCATCCCTAATTTTTATTATTAGGACAATTATCCTTGTAAGTTGATCCATGTTTGCAACACCAGAAAGTACAACAAGCACCAATTTTTCTTTTTTATCGAAAGTTTTTCAAATTTTGATGTTAAAGCTGATTATTTTAGTACTGTAATGCGTTTATGCTATTTTTTACTCAAGTTTTATTAATTGTATATATGCATATACTTCGAATTTGTTCTTATTATACAATGGGTAAATCTGCTATGGATGACCTTATGTCAGAGAAGTCGAAATAAATGTCGGCCAGTCCAAATAAATGTTGATATATTTAGCTGTTAGAACTTGTCGTCCCTTCGAATAACCATCGGGGGAGGGAGGGGGGGGGGCAACATACTAGCAAAAACCTGAGAGAAAATTTCAAACAGAAAACGTGAAACGGAAACTTGTCAGAATGGAATCAGGGATTCTGAAAAGGGATATTTCAAACTGAAAACGGAAATTTTTCGAGATTACAATACTCCTTTTACTTTTTTACAAGAAAGTAAAAATAAAGTAAAAGTGAATGGAACAAAGCACTAGTGTTCCATCGCACATTGAAACTCGGCTATCACAAAAAAAGCCTTACTATACGCCCGTCCACTTTCGACTTTACCGGCTTCGTTATTGATTTTCAATCTGGTTGGGTCCCAAGAGAATTATGATTCTTCCGCCTTCACCAATTACACAACGGGAGAAGAATTCACCAGACTCCTGGAACAGGACATTTCCAGCATCCTGAATTATTATTCGAATGTTTTCCCAGCCATCTTTTTCGTACCTTAGCACGGGTTAGAATTCTCACTGTATCGTTGTTAGCATTTTATAGAGAGGATGGCAAAATCCCGGACGGTTACCATAGGATTATTACTGTTCGTCACAATATATAATTTCATTCTGAAGCTTTCTCCAGAGTGTTGAAAGGATCACCAGACAAAACGATTGACGGAAATTTACAGTTTTACATACGCAATGTGTCCGACCGCTCACCGCCTTAACGAATGGGGCAAACGGCTTCTCTTAGACGTTGTGGACATCCCTACTGCCTATTGTCAAAGAATCTGCTAACAAAAGGTGTAAATCAACAAAAGTCACACGCGTAATTCCGGAAGCCTGATATTTGCATATTTTTTTCTTACTCATATATGCCTGTTCTTTTCTATTAAAAAAAAAAAGAAAAGAAAAGTGGTAGCTATCAATTTTGCATGAATTTGCATAAAGCTCATTTATATAAACTATAAATTTGATTGTTAGTGTCATTTTTTTAAGGTGACCTTCGGAAAGCATGTTGTTCCTTAACTTTAGGTGGCCAGTGTAGTTTAGATCATTGTAACGAGATTTTAGAATATTTTTGAAATTACTTCAAAAAGTAAACAAAAAAAAAATTACCCTACCGGAACATTCATCTTCATTTATTGAGTCGTATTTTTCATTAGACATTTCTTTCATCAGGAATTCTTTGTTTTGATGACGACATAAAAATCACATGATAGTACAGAATAAATTTTGACATTTGGACGATGTTTAAAACTACGTTAGAAGATGTTAAAAGTTAGAAACATATTGAAAATCTACTTCTTTGGGCCGATCGAATGTTTGTTCCCCCATCATAGAAAAAACTTCCTGAACTGGAGCAGATATCCCCAAAGACATCGCGAACTTAACCAATTTAGATATGTTGCGACATGCAGACTTCTAAAAAAAGTCAAGGCTTCTGAAAAATCTTAAAAATAGCTTTCCATTTCTCTGCATTAAAAATCTTCATAATAACATAAAAGATCATTAAAAAACAAAAATTTGAATATTTATCGCAGTTTTTCAGTCATTTTTGGACCCTCCCTTCAAATTCTGAGGGGAAGCTCAAGCTTCCCGAGCCTTTTCGGTAGTCAGGCCCTATTTGCAACCCAATAGTAATGATAAAACGGTCGGTCTCGTCTTGCATAACAGCAATAAGTCAACATCTCGTATCGTCTCGCATCAGTCCCTACACGGTAAAAAAAAAATCGGAAACGTTACCCCAAAAAATGGGGCAGCTCTTGTAGTTTAAAATTGCGGAAACGTTTCCGAACCATGCGGGTAAAGTATTTAGAAACGTTTCTGCATATGTCGGAAACATATTTACCTATTTTCCTGCATTTTAGGTAAGGTTTCTGGAAAAGATGGGTAACGTTTCTGTATATTTTAGTAAAATATTGAGTAACCTTTCCGTATATTTCGGAAAGGTTTCCGAATTATCGAGTAACCTTTCCGAGTTTTTTAGAAAAAAGTAACATGCACTAGATGAAGCGTTTCGAGTATCTTAAACTAGATGGCAGCACCAAACTCTATCGGAAGGAGCGGTCATGTCTAGCGACCAGAATCTAACGCTGGACCTTCGCATTTGGAGGAGAGCACGATACCACGACGCTGCGGTTTTCTTGCCGAATTTTGCTTTAAAAGTAAACTGACTGCTGCGAAAGTTATTTGTGGTACGGCTTGTTTTGGAAACAAAAATATTTTTGGAGTATTTTGTAAATGGAGAGAAAATACCATAATTAATAAATATAAATTAAAAATCTTAAATTTTTTTTTCTTCCACATAAATTATTTTCAGGAGATAATGTGCTGTTTTATTTAAGTATTCATCCGGCGACGTCGCCTGATGACTGGTAACAAATAAACTTCACAGTGACCACACAGTGAAGTTACATCACTCGCAAGTTACCAGACCCTTATTATCGCATGGGCAAATCGGGACTTTTCCCAGGGCCCCCAGTTTCAAATGTTGTTCTGAAATATTCTTTTATATGTCAAAATATTATGAAAAAGAAAACAAATTTTATAGATGGGGACCCCCAAATTCATCAATGCCCGGGGCCCCTGTTGTTCATAATCGGACTGTGCAAGAAGTTACAATGACAGTCCTGTGACAATTGTGACCCTCTGTGACGTCACAGCGACTCTTTGTGACCATCTGTGCTATTAGGGAAGACGCGTTCACTGTTATCTCTTATCACTGTCTGTCTGTCTCTTGGCACTTGGCGCATGCGCGCGAAGTCCCAAATAAAGATTTCCTTTACCCCGAAATATGGGTTATGTTTCCAAAATCGTGAGTTCGAGTAGAGCATCGGTAGGTTACGCTATACTTTCGGAAACCTTTCCGCTGTAAGTATGTAACGTTTCTGAATTTTTTTTACTGTGTAGTAAGAGCTTGAAATTTTGTGGCAAAAATTTTCACTTTCTGCGATCCTATTACCGTAAGGTGTGATTTGAGTGATGGGTAGGAGGAGAACCGTACAAATAAAAAGAGAATAAAGAAGTTTTTTGAAGAAAAAAGAAAAGTGATAAAAACTCTGAAAACTTCAACCTTTTGAACCCCCTTTTGAAGCACGAAGAAATAACAACAGGTTAGAGCATTATTGAATTACATATTGCATTTCCAAAAAACGCTTTGTTAGGAATCGATTATTTCCCGTGTATTGTAATCTGAATATCTTTTTCCCGAAATGTAGGTTAAGGAACAGCATTGAGAATGCGAATAAAATATTAAAAGCATGAAGTCATGTTCGGCGCATTTGTGATGTATTTTTCGCCGATCGGGGTGATAAGAGAAGGCGAGATCATCAGAGTGCACTGTCTGCTAACGCCTCTATTTTGAAAAGAGGAAACGTGATGCACAAATGTAGAAACTGTTTTATTACTAACAACGAAAGTGAAGGGTTTTTTTTTTCCTTCAATACCTTTCGTTTTATACAATAACTTGTGTTGTCGATTTGAAATACTTTAATATACATAGACGGAACTCAAGATGTGTAAAATCTGAAATATTCAACAAGACCAATTGGGCGTGCTGTTCATAAAAGTTAATGTCCTAACAAAATAGTCATAACTCCCTCCTATTCTCTCAAAAAGTTTATTTATCACTAGCAGAAGTACCCGTTCTTCGCACGGGAATGAATGGACTTTTTGATATTAATATTTGTTGTGATTACTATTTATTGTAATAAAGAGATATAGCAAAAGGGATATCGCGTTATATTGTGTTCAATAATCATGCATACTGAATTTCAAGGCAATCGTTTTTACGGTGCAGAAGGCGATGCGGCGTAGCGCAATCTAGTGGCGAGTTTTAGCAAAACGGATACGGCGAAAATATTCTTCGCATTCAGATATCGATGTATACGAATTTTCATGACGATCGGCTGAATAGTCTTGAAGTTCATGTGTTGACGCGACATCTAGTGTCAAGTTATAGGAAAATGGATCGTGCCAAACTCTTCCCCGTGTTCAAATATCTATGTATACCTATTTTCATAGCGATCATTCGCACAATCAAAAAGTGATACACTGCAGGGCCATCTAGTGGTTAATTAAAGTAATGATTTGCTACAGCGCCGTCATGTGGCGAGTTATAGCAAAATGCATAACGCCAAAATATTCTCATTGTTCAAATAGCTATGTATACTGATTTTCATAGCCACCGTTTGAATGGTCAAAAATTTGGCCTGCTGCAGCGTCATCTAGTGGCGAGTTAAAATAATAATGCATTGCAGTGCCATCTAGTGGTGAGTAACATCAAAAGTAACGCAGTTAGAATATATTCTTCGTTCTCAAATGTGTAAGTATAAAAAATTTTATGCCGAACGGTCGAACGGTATAGAAGTTGATGCGTTGCAGCGCTATTTAGCGGTAAGTTACAGCAAATGGATAGTGAAAAATATTCTCCGTGTTCTAATATTCGCGTGTACCAAATTTCACCGAAATCGGTTGGACGATATTCGCATAGCAAACTGCTAAACGGAATAGAATTCGACGTTCTGCTGCGCCACCTAGTGAAAAGTTAGAGGAAAACGGATAGCATAAAAACCTTCTCCATGATAAAAGACTTAGGTGAACCAAATTTCATGGTGATCGGTGAAACGGTGCTGGAGTTTTTCAACCTCCTACACACATACCAACATTCATTTTTATCTATAAGCAGTCTTATTATACGTATATACCAGTCTCAAGTAAAATCCAGTTTCAAATCTAAGCCTCTCCAAAGTGCCAGCATACGCCATTTTGCAAGAGTTTTTTCAGGGAATCATTCGAAGCATTGACTTAGCAGCAATCAAAATGGGAAATGGTTCGACCGCCAGGCATTTATTTGAAAAGTGGAATCCCTTAATACAGCCACATTTTTTAAATTATCAACTATAACATGTTTTATTCATCGTTACCTCAATGTACTAAATGCGAAGATTTCAATTTTCTGAAATTTGGCGGATTTCCCCCAAGTTAAATCATTGTACTCAATTGGCGAGAATTCTGAAGCTACATCGCTTGAAATGCCCTAATAACTGCATTATTTCTGCACGGATAGTTAAAATTTAATGCTGTATTCTAAGAAAACCTATACACTTGTTTTCAAAAATGCTATTCCCTTAAGCTCTCAGTAAATTGCGCCAAAAAGCCTAAAACTGTGCAAACCGCTAGAACTCACTCTCTAAAAATCGGCCTATCAGCCATTTTTTTTTTCGCCAAACTAAAAAAAAAATTACATATTAGTCTCGGATATCTTCGATCCTCATTGTTTTGCGTATAAAACATTTCATTCCTGCTCTCATTTCTTATGCGCACACGATATCATAATTAAAAAAATAACCTAAAAAAATATACTAAAAAAATCATTATTATTCTTTTATTTTTACTTTAAGAATTTAAAACATTTTATTCGGCAAAATCGCCTCACATGGCAACCAAGATGATTATTTCACACACTTTTTTCACTACAGGGGTTAATATTACGTAAAGCTTTCTGCGTGGAGAACATAAAAAATCTCTTAAATTCCGGGAACGGAAATTAACCATTCAGGAGGAAAACGTTTTTAAGTGGAGTTTCAAAGTTTTAAAGTGGACTATCATTTATTCTAATATTATTTTACATATCTGTGTAAAATTTCAGGCTGACAGGTCCATTTTTGTGGAATTGTATACTACCCAAATCAACAAATTGACAAACAGAATTTCATTTTTATTTATAAGATAACCTACACTTGTTTTTAAAAATACCCTCTCATTAAATTGCGCCAAGCGCTAGAATCATAGAAAATCTGACACACTTTCAGATTTTAAATACGCACTAAAGTGCTATATATAAAAAGAGTTATACTCCATGGGTCTTCCCTATTTTCGTTTCTTCTTTCATTAAGTTGGAAAGTGTATCATTATTCATGAGTGTGATTAAACAAAATTAAAATTGATATTTCTAACATCCTTTTTTCTGGATGTAATACATTAGATGCAGAAAAGCTACTCAGAAAAATGCACAATTCCAACTGAATGAAAATTGCAAAAACTTATACGCAGGTGTATTCATAACCCAAATAGCAGACGATTATAAATTACGATAAATAGCGCCAAGCGTTAGAATCCTCCTCAAAATCGCGAGAATGCTGAAGATAGATCGCTTGAAATCCCTTAATAACTGCATTATTTTCGCACGGATCATTAAAATTTAACGCTGTATTCTAATAAAACCTTTGCACTTGTTTTCAAAAATCTATTTCCTTAAGCTCTCAATAAATTGCGCCAAGCCGAAATCTGTGCAAACCGCTAGAACTCACTTTCACAAAATCGGCATTTGAGCCATTTTATTTTTTCGCCAAACTAAAATAATTTACCTATTAGCCTCGGAAATCTTCAATTCTTATTGTTTTGCGTGTAAAGCATTACATTCCTGCTCTGATTTCCCATGCACACGATATTATAATTTAAAAAAAATAACCTTACGAATATAAACTAACAAAAAAAAAAAATCATTATTATTCTTTTATTTTTACTTTGAGAATGTAAAACATTTTATTCGGCAAAATCGCCACACATGGCAACCACGATCCTTATTTCACACTTTTTTCACTACAGGGGTTACAATTACGGAAGGCTTTTTGCGTGAATAGCATAAAAAATCTCTTAAATTCCGGGAACGGGTGGACTTTCAAAGTTTCAAAGTGGACTACGATTTATTCTATATTATTTTACATATCTGTGCTAAATTTCAGGCCGATAGGTTCATTTTTGTGGATTTGTATACGAACGACATTTTATTCGGCAAAATCGCCACACATGGCAACCACGATCCTTATTTCACACTTTTTTCACTACAGGGGTTACAATTACGGAAAGATTTTTGCGTGAAGAGCATAAAAAATCTCTTAAATTCCGGGAACGGGTGGACTTTCAAAGTTTTAAAGTGGACTATGAGTTATTCTATATTATTTTACATATCTCTACTAAATTTCTGGCCGATAGGTCCATTTTTGTGGATTTGTATACGAATCAAATCCACAAACAAACAAACAAACAAACAAATAAACAAACAAACAAACAAACAAACAAACAGAATTTCATTTTTATTTATAAGATTATATATCAGATTGTTGTGAATTAGCAATTAGTACCTCCAGTATTGATCCCACCCAATTCCACTAGATGCGAGACCAAAGATGTTTTTCAGTTTATTCTAATATTTGCCATTTTGAGATAGGAGAGCTGGCCCTGCTTTTATTGTTACAAATCTACCTTTCTTAATTAGATGAATATGAAGTGATTATTTTTGCAAGCGCGACACCTGAGCATGTAATAAAAAATATAAAGTTTTTACATGCCTGGAGAACATCACGTGCTATGGAGTTTTCGAACCCTGGTTGGAAGGAACCTGGGTGTAATCCTTAGCGAACGTCTGGCTTCACATTTTCCAACAGAGCCAAAAAAAGTTACTATACCTTCGCTTTGTCTTCTTATACGTGATCATACTCAAAGAAATATGTGTACGTCGGCACAAAATGTATAAATATTAAAAAAAAATTGAAAATGGCTTGTGTACAGAAGAATTTATTTTTAAAATGAATATCTCATTTCTTTGATAGCAAGCAGGATATGTGAAAATAATGTTTTGGACCCCTATGCCCCATAAGTTACGAATTTTGAAAAATTCTCTCAAAACTAGCATCTCCTCTCAAAAACTCACACCCGTGCCAAATTTCGTATTATTAGCTTCAGTAGTTTTGTCTAAGCAAAGTATTGACATACGAAAAAAGAACATCATTTCCTGTACACCTAATAAATTTACCCTCCTAATGAATTAACCTCAAACAGAGTACTAAGTATTTTTCAAGCCACAAAAACTCTTGCTTGTTTTGAATTGTTTGTTCCGTCCAAAAACTAACGATTTCTTTCTCGTGTTGGACCAAAATAACCCTCCAAGGGCCAAAGTTGCTCTGGTGGCTAGTATAAGTTCTTTCAGTAGAGTTATTTTCATAATAGTTTCTAACTCCATTTCGTGTTTTTAACTCTTTCGGAGTTAGCTGAAAACTAAGAAGAACACTTGGGAAAGCTTGTTTATTTGCCACCACAGTGAGATGAAATGTTTCGCTGCACTAAATACGCCAATCTGACTCGTCTTATGCATAAGAATACATATGGATTTTAAACTATTTTAATGCCAACCACAATGGGAAATGCTGATCGTTTATGCTCATGCGCAAATCGCCAAAGAATTGCCAGAGAATGGAAAGTCGCCATTTTCGGAAAATATCCCAGCTGTTTCGTTCACTCAAGAAAAGAACTGGTATTAAAATATAAAATGGTGCAATCCCGGTTAACCTACTTCTCCGCCAATAGGGGGATAAACAATTAAATGTGGCTATCTTTCTGTTCATTTTGGTAATGCAGAAAAACAGCGATTTCATAGAGCCAATATTATTGAAATTCTTATTTCCTCTATAACAGAACGATCCCTGCTATTTATGCCGTTTCCAGTAGAGACCACGATAATCAATCTTGTGTCGTGGAACATTTGTCCGATATTCATAAAAATCGTGGAATTTCCGATTGGAGGAGGAGGGGGGGGGGAGACGAGTAAGTCTCTTTTATCATTCGTATCTTCCCCGAATTCAATTTTAATATAGCTAGTTTGAGGATTTACGACAGTTCCTAAAAATTTCTTTTGTTCAGAGCATCAGGGTGTATTTCGTTACTATAAATTTTTGATTCTCCAACTAGATCATAATCTTTATTATAAATATTTGCCATTTCTCCTTTAAAAATCTTGTGCACCGGCACAGGTATCTACCTGAATGTGCAGTTACGATTACATTATCTCGTTTGGACGGGGAAAGATGTACATTAATTTAAGAAATTCGTACTCAAATTGCGGTTGTAGGAAGAAAGTTCGGGGGGGGGGTATGATTTATTTGATATTTGGGTTCAGGGGCGTAGCCAAGGGGGGGTTCCCCCCCATGAGGAATTTTTTGGAATACAAAATGTATATTCTTCACTACATTGTCACACCTACGTATACATATATATGAGTTGTATAGTAGTTGTAACCCCCCCCCCCATGAAAAATTTCTGGCTACGCCCCTGTTTGGGTTCAATTACAATTTGTGATATTTTTATTTGGAATACTCAGGTGAGTAATTACAAAAGCAAGTATTATGAATTATTAGTCTTTAATTATTGGGACAAGTATGTATTTTTCAAATAAATATTATTTGTGTAAAATAAAATTCATCAGTAACTAAGATCTTTTAGCTTACTCTTAATTTAGAAAAGTTAACTGTAAAAGTCCAATAAAATAATTGTAAACTAATATTTAAAGTCAAAAGACAAGTAGAAATTGTTATATTAACTTTATTAAGGAAATAATTTTTTTATTAATAGCACAATAAATAAGGCTGTATAACATTTGAATGAAAGTATGTATGAAAGAATGAAAGTATAGTATTATTATTTTTTTGTGTGGGGTGTGTATGTGTAAGGGGGGTCTGTTTATAAAGAGAGCTGACCACATAATTTTTTAGAGATTAATGTTTCTATTATCAAAATCATTGTCGTTATCACAAAATACGTTAGCGATGTCTACAAGCTACGATATTAAACTTTAACAGGTCTAAAGATGTATAATTTAAATGAGTTTTGTAACGGTGTTTGTCAAAAGCTCCATTAAACGCAAAGTATCATAATAAAAGACCGTTCCAAATATCTAATAACACTGCAGAATTCTGTGCAACATACATTTTTAATGCTTTTCAAAACTGTTTACTGCTTTGAAAGTCACAATTCCGTACATTGCGTCAAATGAAAAGAAAAACCAGACGTTAATTGTGCTCTGCTCAGCTGCTTAATTCTAAATGCTACAGCGAACTCGAGAGCACTCTTGGTCAATTTATCGTGTTTTGTCGTTACATGGTTAATATTTTTGTTACTACTCGAACCATTTTGAAACACGCTAATCCGCTTTTCGATAGATATTTATTCAGGAGCATAAACGTAAAAAATTAAAATACTCCAAATCCGTTCCTTTTCATCAAAATCCCGAGACTTGTGACTCAATTTTTCAGTTAATTAATTTTGCTCTTACTAACCCCGGTGAAGTAAATTCGCTGAACTTCTCCCAGCGATCACTTAGATGGCACTGCAAACAGCAAATGAAAAATTAAAACGCTCTCTCAAAATATCGCAAAACTTCGTTGACTGAATCTCAGAATTTGAATTCCTCATCGTTATTAAATTATTAAGACCGGCAACTCTTTTTCGCGAAGTGGGCAATAACTCCACCGAGAACTTAACATGTTTGCCATAACGTAATCATCTGCACAAAACACAAATGACTTAATAACGCATCCGAAGGCATTTTTAACTTAATACTTATTCATTCACACAGCGCACTTAGCTTAAATCTATTAAGTCTTCATTTTTTTTTTTTCATTTTTGGAAAAAAATTCCGGCTGGGAGCAATACGTCAAAAGCCGAAGAACGAACGTTCAATCTCTCTCTACTAAAGTCCTCTATTAAGCCTCCTTGCAAACCTTGGCAAATATTAAAACTCCTTGTCAGGGGGGGGGGGGTTCTTTTCTTACTTCAAACCCTAACAGCTCGCCAAATTACGAGAAAATTAAATTTTCCCGCGAAAAACTTTAACGTTCATTTACTAGGCATTTTACTCTTTTCCCCCTTCCCTACCAAGATGCTTCTTAATGAAATTAGGAACTTACGCCTTTTAAAATTTTCCTAAGGTGGCCCCTTCACGCCTTAATTGCTTAGCAATTTCGGGCTCAACTCGGATCAGGGTAGGCTTTTGTGCGGAACATGCCGAAAAGAACCACTGGAAAGAAAGAATGTTAGAAGCCGAGCTTGCAAGTTAATCAGTTTGCCGGTGTCTCTGTTTAGCGTCGTTTACCGTATTTTTACAAAACACGTTAAAGCAAAGAACGCGAAGCAGAATTTTTCAGTGTTCAAACTTTCATGAAATGGATACATCTTAGAAATAAGTCTGGTGATATTTAATCGCTGTTCGCATCTGTAATGCATTCCAGTTAAAGTTACATTTAAGTCGTTGGGCTTTAAATTTGTGTAAGTCACACAATGACTTTCACACAAATGACTTTCACAAATATTCAGTATTTAGAGGAACAATGTAATGTAGGGAAAAGGTACACCCTCCAAAAAAAGTATTCGAGCAAAAGAGAAATTTCCTTGGTTTCGTATATTAAAAATTATTTACTACTTATTAAAAATTATTTACTTTGTATTTCTTCGACTTAAAAGCAGGGACGTAAATCTCCGGGGGTTGGAGATTTTCTCCCCAAATTTTAATGCGAGAGGAGAAAAAGGTTGGGAACCACTCAGTGTTGTGAGATTAGGGGATTTGTCACTAAATTGGAACGGCTTCTGTATTTTCCACCGACGGAGACTTTTCACTCTTTGGTGACTTACGCATGCGTATAATTAGTAACAATTTCTCATTAAGGTTACTAATTATACATTAACTAATTATACGTTACTAATTAAGAGTAAAACAATGATCCATATATGTTTCCTTTGCTTGAAACTACCACAATGCCGTTATTAACAACACCCCAAAATACTTGATCTCGCAATATACATCAGATAATCATGTTGAGCCTTTAATTTAGCGAATTTCCATTGCATCCTAGGATTTATCGCTAATTTTAGCGACTTGCTGAAGAACGTGCAGTTATAGCAAGTCTTGGAGAAGTTTAGCGATCTTTTCAACTGAACAATGAGACTTTAGTCAAAGAACATCCAGCAACGGTGGAACCCATGGGCGCCGGCAGAATATTTACCAGGGGGGGGGCAAAGACTACTCAAGGGTGGGCAAAGACTGCTCAAGGGGGGGGGTAAAGACTTCTTCAACGTTTGGTTACCATGTTGGAAAGTGCAAAAAAGCAAGGGAAAACACTGCATTCAAAATTCCTAGGGGCCCTATGCTGCCGGAGCCCATGCTGGAACCACTTGCTGTAAATGCTTGTGGGGATGGAGCCTTGGATATTTCAGCTAATTCAAATCCCTGTACGGCTTATGTTCAGCTCGACACACCGTAACACGTCTTACCTTACTCAGTTCAAGCATCATTTTCATGTTTATAGCGCGTTTCTGCTTTTCGCCTTCCCTGAACATTCCGGCACATGCGCGTTTATCAAAAAACGTGATTGAAACGTGAAATAATTGTTTATGGGACCCTCTGCTTCGTTTATCCACTTTAGCTATCAGGGCGCCGCAGTTTGGAGGTGGCGGAGGAAATGCCTCTAAAAATCGGTATCTCGACCATTCCCGAAGCTGTTAATGGTGAGTGATGCCTCAGATAGGTATATAAGCATGGCCGTCCCTACTTTCTTCTTTTCGTCTTATCTTCGTAGAAGGTATCCCTCGCTCCGGCTTATCCACTCACATAAATTCATTGTCTTCAGTAAATTGGAAAGTCGCTGCGGAATTCTCAAAGTTCGTGTTTTGACACAGTAGCTATGCATTATGGGTAAATGTCACTCTTAAGTGTATTTAAAACGGCGATAGCCCGATTTTTCATGGCCAGCGCATTGCTTTTATTTTTTACGACCATTTCTTTTTTTTTTTTTCTTTTTATGTTGTTAGACGGGACGGACTAGTTTCTCTTATCAGTAGGTTATGCAAAAATGGTTTTTTATTCATACTTTGTATTTCTAGTGACTATATAATGTCTGAAAAGTGGGGGAGCGAAAAGTTAATTTCGTACGAAGTCTAGAACGTTGCAAGTGATAAGAGGCTAAAGACTTTTAAATGTAGTGCAATTAGTTTATGATGGGATTTTGCTATTTAAATTGCAGTAAGCGTTTGATTGTCAAGGTTCCGTTTAACCCTTTTAACGCGCAGTGTTCCCGCTCTGGGAACACCAAACTCTGACGTTTTGACTGTTGCCAGTTACGAAGAATTGATTTGATTTCTATAAAAATAGTTGCGGGTGTCATAGCTCCACGAGAATCCCTTACTTTTTAGCACGTCATTTCCCGTACAAAAAATGGTCACGATTATTTTTAACAGCACTGTCATCTGCTCAAAAATGGAAGAATGCGAGAGCAGCTGGTTAGATTGCCCAATGCTGAAAAAAGGGCAGTCGTTGCCATCGCTCGACTTAACTATCAGCAAGATGGCGGACGATCGAAACGTTCATCGCGTGCCACAGATCTAGAGACCCTTTTTCACGACAGCTGGCTGTGCCGCCACAGCCAGCTGCCTCATCTTGCTGGTAGTTAAGTCGAGCGATGGCAACGGCTGCCCTTTTTTCAGCATTGGGAAAGGGTTGCGCCTCAAAGGGTTAACCGTTTTGTGGATTAGCCTCGATTCAGTTCAAATATTCAGTATTTAGAGGAACAATGTAATGTAGGAAAAAGGTACACCCTCCAAAAAAATTATTCGAGCAAGAGAGAAATTTCCTTGGTTTCGTATATTAAAAATTATTTATCATAGGATATGAATTAGGCTATGTATAAATATGACTTTCCATATTTCTATCAAGTTGTGCGTTTTTCAAAAACTCAATTATTATTCGCAAATCTAAAATAGGAAATTTCTCTCTTGCTCGAATACTTTTATTTGGAGGGTGTACAATCACAGATAAAGAAGAGGTGCTTTAATACAGTTACAATCAAAGGAAGAAAACAGTTCAACTAATTTTTGGAAAAATAAACACATTCGCAAGTACACTAAATATCGGACGTTTCGCCCCAGGGGTATTACATTCCTTCAAAACTTAAAAAAAAAAAAAAAAAAAAAAAAAGGAAATAATGCACATTATAAGATGAGCGTTCCATTTTTTTTGCATTGTAACAGACTACTTCGACAGGCTGAAACACTAGTCTAAAGCAATACTATTTTCAATAGTTAGAGTAACCACCAACAAGGTGTGGGATAAAGTAAACGGTATTTATTTACAGAACTAGTTTATTGATTCATAAATAGGAAATTAATTATACGTAATTATGATTGCACATTATGGCTAGGGATGGACGCGAGACGAGACAGAGATTTACAGCATTTTTTGCGAGACGAGACAAAGCTTTTTCGGCTGTTTTGCGAGATGCGAGACTCCAATTTTTTGTCTCGCGTCCATCCCTGATTATGGCAATCAGCAAAAAATGACCGAAATAAATTTGCTAGCTTTGTGAATGCCTCAAATTTGAAGTTTTGATTAATTATTATGATATCAAGTGAAATTGTCCGGAATTTAAGTCTCATGAACGTAGCTTTTTATGCAAATTAGTTCCGAACAGTGTCTTAATTTTTTTTAAAACTAAAAAACACGGTTTAGTGATAAATTGAACTGACTAAAAAGTGAAAAATAATTCTTAATATAGAAATAAATGAATGAACGAAAAATAGTATTATTGTGAAAAAAGCGTGGGTCGCTTTGTGCTATATTTTTTGTACTAATCGTACCGATCGAATATTCTCAAGAACTGATATATGGAGCACCCCACGCTTTTTTCACAATAATACTATTTTTCGTTCATTCATTCATTTCCGTATTAAGAATTATTTTTCATTTTTTAGTTAGTTCAATTTATCACTAAAGCGTGTTTTTTAGTTTTTTTAAACTATATTTATTTTTCACTTTTTAGTTCGACATGCTATAAAAGCGTGTTTTTTAGTTTTTTTAAACTGCATTTATTTATATTTTTTAAATTTTCGATATCTCTCATAAGACACTAAGGAACACTAATTATGGAAAGTACAAACTGTGGGATAATTTATTTTCACTGTGTACACCAGTGGCGTAGCCAGGATTTTATTTCGGGGTGGGCTGGGTATCAATTTAAAGCTAAAGTTCAATTGTAAGCTAAGTAAAGGATCCCATTTCGGGGGGGGGGGGGGCAGCAGCCTCCTTAGCCCCCCCCCTCTAGCTACGCCCCTGCTGTGCACCAAAGTATTAATTAACCTGCAGTTAAATGCTACCTTCCTCACTAAAAAGGAGAATAGGTATGTAACAATATTGAGGTAAAACTTTTAGATTTGCCATATGGATTTCATAAACGTAACTACCCAAACATACCATTGAATACAGTTTCCAATAGCGAGAGAGGTTCTACTCCATTGTGCTGAGCCGAGTGCCGAAATGGTACGCATGCATAGACCGCGCGCTTGCTCCATCTCTCTCGCTCTCACGCAAAGGATCTCTAAGAAAATGACTAATCCTGACGATCCTAATCAGGACAATGGGATAAACTTATCAAATGATTGTATTGTCATCGGTCCTTGATAAGTCTAGAAAGTTTTAATTAAATCTGACTATTTAAAGTGGGTCAAAATCGAGTTCAAAGGATTCGATTACAAACAAACATACTGGTGAAACTAATAAAAGCGTGTTAAAAAAAGAATAAACTGCATCGCGTAAAAATTTTTATTTTTCCCAAGACGTGTGGGTGGGAACAACATTCTATAGCTATAGTGCCCCTCCTATAATTAAAGTTTTACAAAATAATAATAATAATAATTCTTATACTTTTTAACCCCAGGGGAACTGTATACTTTAGCAATTTTTAGATTCCTAGTGAAATTTGATTATCTCCAGTTGTTCTGTCATCCAATTTTTCGTATAAATGGGAGTTTACTGTATTCAGAATATGTATTCTTAAGCCGATAAAAATGCTATGCTCCAAAATACATACTATCTGCACATAACAATACATAAAGGTAAAATAATTGTCAGGATTTGTCTACTGTACTATTCAACAAATTTTGCAAAAAGTTTGTTTAAAATTTTCTTTGAAATATTGATGGCATTACATTATTTTGTTGACCAAACAAAACTTGATTTATTGAATCAACAAACGAAATAATTCTGTTAAAAGACTGTCAAGCAATATTTTCTTTTAATCCACAAACCAAATAATGACGTTGATTTCACAAAATCGGTTGAAATTACTCGGAATTTTCCTTGAATCAAATGAAATAATTCTGTTGATTTCACAAATCTATACTGTTTAAATTGTGCTAAACAAATTATCCTTGAATGAGCAAAGGAAATACTTCTTTTGATGTCACTAAATTATACAGCTGAAATTGTCCCAAATAAATTTTAGTTTAATCAACAAACGAAATAATTCTCTTGATTCTGCTAAAATACTGCGAAACCAATTTTTGTTGAATCAAACAAACACCAAATATATATATATATATATTTTCATTTGAAGAAACGAAACAATTTTGATTTCACAGAATTATTCAGTTCAACTATACAAACGAAGTCCAAACGAAATAATCATGTTTATTCTGCAAAATTAAACGGCTAAAATTTTGACAACAATATTTTTATTTTTACAGTGAAATAATTCTGTTTAACTCTACAAATTTATTTATTTTTTAAATAAGTCCAATCAAATTTTATTTGATTCAGCAAAATTTTGTTGAATTTATTTTTTTATTGAAGCCTTTTACCCATGTAGAATATGTCACGTTATTTAATATTTCCAATGTGACTATTGTGTAAAGATTTGTCAACTTATCGGAACTAAATTTATTCTGTACTTTGTCATTGAAAGTTAGTCAACTTTCTCAGTTTAAAAACTTCATGCATCCCACAACATGTCATTAGCTTTCTCGAAATTTACTTAACAGCTATGGTAGAATTATTCCATTTTTGTTTCATTCTACGTCGCAGCAGCGATTCTTAAACACGCTTTCATCTGAGTTAGCAAACAATGCTACAAAGGTAATAATTTGGTTGTTTCTCAGAAAGATAAAAGATGTAGCGAGCATTTTTTCTTCTTCTTTGGGTGTACCCGAGTTCTTTTAAAAGGTCAGTGTTTGAAACCGCCTTCATACATTTGTATCACCGTCTTGTTTAGTTTCTTAAATTACTTAGCTGATATAATTATATAATACATTAGTTTAAATATTAGATGCTTTATTATTATAATATGAAGATTGATTGATAAAGTTTGATTGATGAAGAAAGATTGATTGTTTTAATATTTAATATTTTTTATCCCTAAAGTAGTTTCCTATTTTATAAAGGTAGCTTACAGAATTTTATTGTATAAAGTGAAAACAATATAATTCTTCCATTTTGGGATAAATTTGCAGTGGTAATATTATCAAAATATTTTTTTTTTCAGTGAAACCGGCTTTTGTTTGTATAAAATGACACGTGATATTGGATCTATTATGATAAAAATATATATAATTATCACATAAATCTTACTAAACATTACTGAGGTAAGATCTACCTAAAAAATAAGATTAGTTAAGATTACATTAAATAACTTTATAATGAAACACGCATAGGAACAAAAAAAAAAAAAAAAAAAAAAAAAAAAAAAAAATCTGCTTACGCACGTTTCGGGTGACACAACAGTTTCCTACTTTTAGGAGTAATTGTTTCATCAACTTTAACATAGAGAAGAACAGGAAGGCAAATACAAAATCTATAAAGGATAGAAAATAAGAGCTGGGAAGAAATAGAAAAGAAGAATTGCATAGAGACAGAAAGTATGTTTCTTGGTTGTTTTATTTTCTTCAATCTATTTTATTTTATTCACTTATTTTTCGTTCATGTTTAAAATGAATTAAATTACATCTATATGTACCAAAATAGTAAAAAAGTGATCTTAAATGATCCGATGAGGCACCTGAGGACCCTTTCTTTCTCAAGGATTTCTACGATCTGCGCACGCAAACAGCAGTCTTCTAGCAGAAAAATAATTCTGATTTGTATCAGTGAAAACTACACTGGATATATTTCATGTATTGTCCACATAAAATAAATTATGTCCGATTTCATTTTTAACATTAAAGTTACGTTAGTCACAGAATCCTTTACTTAACTCTTTTAGTTCAAATGATGCCAATTCGAATCAAAACATTCAGAAGTGTTTTTCAGATTTCCTTTGATGTATTTGTAATTGTATTTTTATTATATAGAACAGTACACCAGATTACATAAGTATACAATTACAAATATATTTCAAGTAAAAAAAAAGCTGAAAAAACCACCAATTTGCTTGTCTAATACTGAAGACTTAAGCTATTAGATTCAACAATTCAATGAAAATTGAAGTCACTTCTAGTGTTCTTAGACTTGGAAGATAAATATGCATGAGAATGAGATAAATTTATTAGCGCGCTCAAAAATGCTCAGATTTTTAATGCTATTTTAGGATTTTAAGATTTTATTTCCTTCCAATATGTGCAACATTTCCACGAAGCCCATTATTTGCGATAACGCTGACAGATCACTTTAAGCCGATTATCCGTTTAACTCCTTAGTAGTGGTTGTGATCTCTAATGTCGAAAAAAATCAGAAGTTTCAAAAGTAACTAACCTAAATACTTCCGTTGTGACATTGAAATGACGGGGAGGAACAGGTTAAACCTAAGTTTAAGATTTAAAAATGACCCAATAAAAAGATATCCCTCCACCTTGAAAATAATTCTTCGTAGGTTACTCATTTAAGGCAATTTTAGTTAATAAAAATAAAATTGATAAAACTGTAAAATTTAAAAAATGCTACTTTCTAAATCAAACTTTAATGTTTAAGAGTACCAATTAATGATAAATGTACTATATCCACCCCCCCACCCTACTGCCTAAAAATTTTAAGTATTGCAATGAAAGCTGGAGACAGTAAATTGAATTTTGTAGGCTTTAGGATCTCAGCACAGGCGCCAACTTGTTAAATTATATAAGGAGGAAAACATTATTGGAATATTTGAGAATTTAACTTCCATTTAACACCAAAAAAGTTTCATAAATTTTTAAAATTAAATTCTTCAATTTGAGTAATTTTAATGTGTTTTGCTTAAAGTCAAACTTGGTGCATCTTTTATTCTTCTAAATATGTCCTTTTGTCATGACAGACAGATGTAGTAGTTGACCTGTTCAGTGGCGCACCCAGGATTTTAGTTTAGGGGGGACTGAGCTGAAAATACTGCTGAACTCAGTTATAGTGAGATCGATCATAGTTACAACCCTCTTATAACGTCAAAATATTCTGTACCACTCGATTTCCATATACAACACAAGCCCACAAGCAAAAACTCATTATAGAGTCATAAATAATTATCTGATCTTTTCAGTGATATTGTAACCGACTTTAATAGTGTTTCATAAACTCTCTGTAAGTATTTATTTAAAAACTGACACCTTTTTAGATAAAAAAAAATCTGATGTGTCCAACACATGACTTCCTTGCACGTCCATTAGATCAAAAATATTTTTGACGCACTTCCTCTAAATTTATTTGTTTGAAAGAGATAAAATATCAATAATAGTAAGGTTTAGCAATTTCTAGCCAAATATTTCGATATCGCCAAGCTGAGTTCAATTTGAAAGATTTCCTTCTGACACTTTATGTGGCGATATTTCACCAAAAGCCGACAAACTTGAGATAGTCAGCGAGATTTTGGGGATAGCCAAAGTAGTCAGTGAGCACAGACCTTCAATGAATTGAATGCATCTATACACCTCAATGTATTCAAAGTCATTTGGCTCACCCTGTAAATAAATTCTCAGTCGATTGCTGTCAAAAAAGATATTGAAAACAGTTAGATATTACAATAGTTCTAAATACAAAGTTAAAAAATCTACGGGTTAAAGTTTTAGAGTTATACAAAATAGGAAATAATTTTTGGCGCCAAATTTGGCGATATTTCGGCGCAACTCGTCAATGTCGACGACATTTGGCGAGATTTTAAGCATGAACCAAACAATGACAGATTATCGCCAAATTTGGCGATATTTCGCCAAAACTCGCCAAGAACGATTACAAATGGCGATACTTTGGGCATGGACGAAATGACTGACTATCGCCAAATTTGGCGATATTTCGCCAAAAATCGCCAAGGTCGAGGACAGACGGCGAGATTTTGGGCATGTACCAAACAATGACTGTCTACAGTTGTATTATAATGAAGATGTCCATAGACATTAAGGTACTGAAATTCTTTTCGGTGGTCCTGTAAATAAACTCTCCAGTAGATTGGAACCAAAAATCGAGATGCACAACTAGATGTTACAACATTCTTATATATGAAATTTCATAAGTTTTTGAGATTTGAGAGTTAAATATGCACACACGTACACCAAAAGTCGCCAAGCTTGGCGACTTTTGGCATAGTTCTTGAGGGAGGCACGTGACCGTGGTCGGACCATTACCTAACTTATGTGGTAGGACGGTATTGTGCTTGAAATGGATGAATGTCCCTAAAATTGCTATTGACCGTAATGTATTGGAAATCTTTTGAGTGTTCCTGTAGCAGAACTATAAATGATAAAGACACTTTTTTTAATAGAGAAATTCATTTTCTAACTCTTTACAGCATATATCACTTCTGAGTCGTTTGAAATAGCCCAATACCTCTAAAAAACGCTTTGATGAATTTCGGCCCATAGAGCGTAATGTATTTCGAATCTTTTGGGCGGTCCTGTAGATAAACTATTCAGTCGAATGGAACCGAAAGGAGAGGTGCACAACTAGATGTTACAACAATCCTAAATATAAAGTTTCAACATTCAACGCCTAACAGTTTTTGAGATATGCGAGTTTAATGAATTTCGGCCCATTGAGTGTAATGTATTTCGAATGTTTTGGGCAGTCCTGTAGATAAACTATCCAGTCGAATGGAACCAAAAGGGGAGGTGCACAACTAGATGTTACAACTATCCAAAATATGAAGTTTCGACATTCTACGCCTAATAGCTTTTGAGTTAGGCGAGTTTAATGAATTTCGGCCCATAGAGCGTAATGTATTTCGAATCTTTTGGGCGGTCCTGTACATAAACTATCCATTCGATTGCCACCAAAAGGGGAGGTGCACAACTAGATCATAGAACAATCCTAAATATCAAATCTCAACATTCTACGACCAATAGTTTTTGAGATATGCGAGTTACATACATACGTACGTACGTACGTACGTACAGACGGCATGGAAAAACTGGCCACAGTAGACTCGCCACTGGTCAAAATGAGTTGCAGACGCGTTAATAGGATCGTGCATGCTAGCCTACGATGAGATACATCGAAAAAAATTTTTAAATTCAATTTAGAGGTAGTCAAAATCGGTTTTTATGTCGAAATTTGGCCCCCAAAATTTTTCGGGATCACATTACTTCCTTATACTACGTACAAGGAAGTAATACTTTAGAAATAATTTGAAGACAATAAATAATAATAGTAATAATTCATTAGTGACAATTTTCATTTTTTAAAGTTTTTCACTTCAAACTTTCCACCTTTAGGGGGGGCTTCAGCCCCCATAGCCCCCCCGTGGGTGCGCCTATGGGCCTGTTTTAAGCTTGCAACAGTGCTACAGCTGACAGGACTTACGCTACAAATATCATTTGTCTGCTAAACGTTGTCTCCTGTTCTTTAAGCATTAAAATTTTATTCTTTTAAGATAGTTGTTGTTTTTTTCTTTTTAAATTTCTTAAAAATAATCGAAAGCTTTCAAATTAATCACATAGAATAAAGTCTAAACTTAGGATGTAGAACACTGAAGAAAAATACTTGGAGTAAATACTAATGACCGCTAGTTAGGTATTTGATGAGCTTCTTGGTAGGTCAAAAATAATTAGGTCCAATTCCTACAAAAGAAATATCTTGTTTGGTGGCCTTGTCCTGTTAGGGAATGCCTTCTATCTGTGGCTTCCTTCAAGGGGGGGGGGGGGAGTGGTTATAGACCTAACTTTGTATTAAAATGCTTAATATTTAAGCTAAAAATTGAAAATTTATGGACATTTTGTTAAGCATTTTTTGAGAAAGGGGGTGGGGTTAAACCCCTTGCATACACAACTGCCTTCTATCTCCAGTAGCACTAATAAGTAACTTTCGTAAATTTTGTATGAAATCACTTAGATCTGATTCCTACAAAAGAAGTATTTTGTTCTGTCTGAGAATGTTTTCCATCCCTAATAGCTTTAACAAGTACCTTTCCTATGAAATTTTATTTTGGTTGCTTACATTGCACTTCAAAAAAAATTTTGGGGGTTGAAGCCTCTTCAGTTTCTACGAAATCGACGCCATTTGGGTAAATCATTTGCGGGGGGGGGGGGGACAATAATGATAAAAAAATCCTTTCGCATTATCACGATTGGCTAAAGTCGCAGAACAATCATCCAGAAAAGCGATACATAAAAACGATCCCCTTATTCTACGAAAGCGCAGCAGTCGAAGCGAATAGAAGGGGTGAAAAAAAAATCGCATTTGTCAAACAAGATAACATCTTTATTTTTCACCCCCCCCCTCTTCTTTTCGTATCTATTTTTTATAATGTTTTATTTTCTTGCGCAACAGCCACCATACTTGTTGAGCTCCATAAGCAGGTAACAATTTCATTAGGAAACAGGTTTAGAGGAAAGCCGCCAGTGTAGGGGCGGGCTAAATTGCCACTAATCTGAGAGACAAGCGAAGCCCCCCTAGGGGGGAGGAGATGCCCTCTAAACAAACATGACATTAGGGTCTTCGGCGCCACTTTTCGCGAGCGGGTCTGTCATTTGCATCGGGGGATCCCGTCACAAGGGTTGCACGAGGGGGGAAAAAAAAATGGTTTGGCACATTTTTTTTCTTCTCTCATCAAACTGTGTTATTGCTGTGAGGGTGGATTCGCCAGATTCCTCGCCAATTTTCAAGTTCCTTCGAAGGTAGAGTAATGGGTTTTTTAACGAATAAATGAAACGTAAAGATGAAGCTATTCTCTCTTTCTGTACCCGTGATTGCTTCCATGATGAAGGGTAGAGGGCTGAATTGTGAAGGTCCGATGTCCGAGCCCCATCGTTCGGCTGTCGATCTAATGGTCTGGTTTTGGTTGCTTTTCTTCAGATGTAACGTGAATACGTGTTAGAACCCATTAGAAGGTCTTGCGACCAAGGTACCTCACATCCTAGGAAGATCGCTCATGCGTAGCGTTGCAATAAATGCACAAACCAAACCAAATCAAATCATGATTGCTTCCAGAGCCTGACTGAGGCACGAGCAAATGAAGCAGCTGCCCGCGGCCCCCAGTGAAAGGTGCCCCCCCAAATCAAGAGATGGCACTATTGCCAATAGAAAATATGTGCATGTGTGTGAAATATATATGTATATATATATATATATATATATATAATATACATGTATGATCAACATACAGAAAAACATAGTGCATGCTTCACATGTAGACCTCCCGCTATGCAGTACATCTGGTCATCCAGTAGACCACCTTATAACACGGGAGATCCGTTCCGTGTTCGATGAATCCGCGTTGTACGAGTCATTTAGATTACACAAATGCATCAGACGTATCTCATCTTCAGCATCAGCATCCGTGAGCATCATTCTCATTCTTTTATCTTGTTATACGAGCATTTTTTTAGCTTGTTATACGAACGCGATCACACCTTTCTGCCGTATTGCACGAATACGTCTTATATGAACTCGTGTTACAGAGATCATGCATCAGTTTGAAAGGCTCCACCAAAGTTCTGTACACGGGGCTTATGTTGGTTTAGTCGGGTTCTGCTTACAGGCATCGGCCAAAGCAATGAGATGAAAGGCTCACGCCATAATTGCAAAGACGAGCACGGAAGGGGAATCACTTCCGCCGAGTCTTTTGCAACTGCGAAAGCTATCAGATTAGAGAATTTATTGTATATTTACTGTAAAATACTGACGAATTTATTGCAATAAATTTTCTTTAGGTTTAAATCCATAAGAGTTCTTTTGTTTATTTTACATACCCTATTTTCGAAGAAAAAGATGTCTATAAGAACTTCAACATTTAATTTTGTTTTGATTGAAATTGGTTAAGGTCTATACGAAATACACTTTAAACAAGATCTGCGTCTGCCATAGACCTTATCTCTTAAAACACTTTTGCTACACTAGCACAAAAAAATATTTGGTTGTAAGATAACTTTCTTATTTTTGTTTTTTGAATAACGCCCAATCCAGAAAACAAGAGAAATTTTATTTTACTCCGGATTCACGTATTATGAAGAATAAGATTTTATGTATGAAATCGACTTAGGAAATATGGCTTACACTCCAGTAGTTTTTCAGAAGAAGTAAGATCACCTACACAGTTGTGTAGGTCAGGACTTAAAGGGTAAATTCCGAGAATAATTCAAAAGTTACCTTGTCGTAGAAACGAAAAAAAAAGTAAGAAGGCAATACAACCGTGCGAGCCAAAAAATATTTTGGGAGACAAAAATATATTTTTTTGTAGGACCGGCACGCTTAAAATTAGTGACATGCGTCCTCTGGGGTGGTTCCCCTAAGGCCGCCCGGGCCCGAGGGCAATTCCCCCTCCTCTGCAACTCTATACCCCCCCCCCTTCAGTCCAAGATGGTTTAAGATCTGGGAAGGAGTAGTCCCTAAACCATGGCTTAGTCTGTACGGTAATCGGGCCCTGGCAACCATTGAAAACGCTTTATGCTTTAAATCTAATGCGAAACTATACCACAAACTATGTTTTACCGGTTCAACAATTGTTGCTAACACATCGTGAGTCTCAACTAACCGCAATCCTTTGTCCTCTGATGATATCGCCACTTCCAGTCCTTACCATTCAACTGTTTTGTAAATGTGCGGCCATTAAAAAAGCATTAGAGTAACTAAAAGGAGTCTGTCTTATCACATCCCATTCGATATTACGACTTAACAACTTCGTTTCCATGAGTACTCCTTTAAGGCCTTTATTTCCATACCGCTTTATCTTGGGGGATAGAGTGTAGTTAGATATAAGCACGATTAAAAGTGCACTTTAGAATAATGATCATCTCATTGAATACTCGTTTATATCACACCTAGTTTTAATGAAAAGATGTTGTAGGATGTCGGCGTGAAAGTTTATGTGAATGTGAACGAGAAATTAAATCGGTTTCTTGTTCTTTATCTCTTTTTTACGTCCCGCAGTGATTTAGTCACTAAACTCCGTTCCCGTAAGAACGCGGAAAGGGAAGCATCATCCGGTGTGGATGGTGCTTGTGAGGGTGAACTCCTCTCTCGCTGGTCTGGTGTGGGAGACCGTGTACGCTCATGGGAGTGGCTGCGCGTAAAATCCGTCGTGGCTCCAATGTCCTCCCTGTTCAAATGATACTTCTGGGGGTGCCGATTTCAGGTGGAGGTTGGTCCCTCGTCTGGGATTGGTTCAAAATTAGGAACTAACACCCATACGTGCAACCCCCTCGGGGGTGCAATGGCACCCATTTCCATGGAGAGTGCAATAGCATATCCATGGATACGAAAACAACAACATCTCTATTTACACAGTGGACGCTGTCCAAACAGTACCTTTTTTTAAGTGTTCAGTGGACTCGCTCAACAAAGCCATTTCACTTACGCGAATTACATTTTCAGCGAATTTTTCATGAGTATGTATTTTAAAGCTAAAACGAACTCCTCGCCCGACATACGAAATTTTTGCAGGCGAAGAAGTGCTAAAATTCATTTATTGATTACTGTACGCGGGAAATGGCAATATGTGCTTATAGGGAATGGTTTAAAACTGTTTAAAGGATGTTTGTAGGTGTCTGAAATAACTGCGCGTGTGTCTCAAAAAAGTATGTATAGGCTATCCCACAACGCGAAATTTTCATTTACGCGAGGGTTCTTGGAGTTCATTCCTCGCACAAGTCAAGAGTCTACTGCGCTGAAATAAGGAATAATGGTGAATAGGTTTCCTTGTATTGGCTGTTTCAAATGTCGCTAGACATTTTCATTAAAAATAATTTTCTCTTGTAAATATGATACAAATGATAACATAACGATAAGAATAATGTATTCCCATATTGTTCGCGTAAAAATGATTACTTTTTTCCCCAGGTCATTTAAGAAATGTTTACAGTTGCTGAAATGTTAAGAGTTGCAGATGTATCTGTCTGTCAAGTTAAAAGGCACAATTGCTTTCCAGCAAGACGGTGCAACAAGCCATTTCGCAAGAATTGTTCGAGACGACCTCGATGAACAATTCCCCGATAGATGGGTAGTTCGTGGGTCATGCAGCAGCACAAATAACAGCACATAGTATTTACGGGGAACATTGAATCACTGATTCTGTCACAATTCCGGCGGAACCGCTTCAAAATAAACTTTCACCGCTATTACTCCAAAAAGATTGGAAAGTTAAGCCCGAAAACGTAATAAAATCCCAGACAGCACATAAGCTTAAATCAAGCTTGACATTTCTTTGAATTTGACGTATTAATACAAGCTTGACAGTTCAATTCATTTTAAGTTTGCAGCAAGCTTGGAATAGTCATTTTAACTGTCAAGCTTGAATACAACTTGATGACTGCTTGATTTGGAAAGCCACATCCACCTAACAAATTGAAGGGAGAGCGTGCGGTGATGGCGCCATCTGTCGCTGTAGGCGAGATGGAGAATGCGTGTATGGGTGGTAGAATGAGGCGCAATCCGGCTCGGCCAAAAGGTACCCGTTCAACCGGCCTTCAATTGTCAGGTGTTGTGTGCGCGGAGGTGATCGTGCCGCCACAAAATAATTTATCATCAGTCATAAATGTACTTGACCATAGAATTTAAAAAAAAGAGTCTATATTTCCAAATATGGAAATTCTTCAAAATAAAATACAATTATACTACGAAATTGATTTCAAAATCAGTCGTTTGTCCCGATTTTGGCCAGTATTGCCCAACATGAGTGTCGCGATATTGAAAGTTTTAAAACGTGTGCTGCTTTTAAGTTTATATTATGCTTATTTCCCTATTAGTAGAGTCTATAAATCACACATAACATTATATTAATTTTGATTCATCCCATGGAAAAATAAAAGAAAGAAATCGGCATCGGGCACTGATAGATCTCGCCAGAAAACTGCGTGACAACCATGAAAGTCACTTCAAACTTTAGTCGTGCCAGCGCGAGGCAGATTGGCGGAACGGATAGCACGCTGGCCTCCCAACCCTTAGGTCCCGAGTTCTATCCCAGCCGCGGACGCTTGATGGAAACAGATTAAATTAACTTGAAATTTCTACATAAAGGGGAAAATGCGTGGGAAAATTAAATATGTGGAGCGAGTTCGCCTACGGGCGCCCCGTCGGCGAACGTAAGAAGTCGGCGCAGTTTTTTTTTTTTTTTTTTTTTTTAGAAAATTTTTTAAGCTTGAAATTAAGCTTGCTATGTCAAGCTTAATGCAAGCTGGGCAAGTCTAAGCTTGAACACTTGATTCAAGCTTGCATTAAGCTTACACGCTTGAAATTTTCGAGCTTAATTCAAGTTTATTGACTTGATAAATCAAGCTTGCTGCAAGTTTGATGCAAGTGTGCTGTGTTGTCTGGGATGTACACTGTTGGCGCAATAGGCTTAAAAATTTTCAGAATTATATATTTTAAAAATATAGAAAACAATCTGTGCTACTTTTAAGAATATGAAAATTAATCTGCTGCTGATTTTTATCAATATTTTGCTATTTTTAACTGCAGAAAATTACTCTAATGGTGTAGAAAAGACAAAAGTTGTGGCAGTTACGTCGTTGTCTATAGGATGCGCAATTTTTGCGATTCATGGAAAATTTTACTCAAAAAATGTAATAAATTGTGCACCACTGGACCGATTCGTTAGCAAATTTCCACAAATTCGTTAAAAATTTATAGTGGGGGAGGGGGATGCATTTCTTTAAAAATCTGAAATTTCACCCGTTCCCCGAATTTTAACTTCGAAAAATTTCTCCACTACAATAAAACATTTCGTTTGAAAAAGCTTCTCGAGATGATCCACACTATCGTCTGTATGAGGAGTTATTTATTTTATGTGGGAAAGGATTAAATGTAGTCAGTGTGGACAGTTTATTGTCAGTTTATTGTTTTCTTTTTTTTTTTTTTTTTTTTGTATCGGTCGTTGTAGTTGTCTTTACAACAGGCTTTATCTTTCTTCTAGTAAATTTATATTAAAATGATAACACTAAGTAACAAAAAAAAAAAAGGCTTTTGTCTGTATCCTTGGTCCTAAATAGCCTATTCTTACTAGTTTTGGGCCGAAAAAAAAAACGAACATAGAAATGAATTTTTTTTATTAGCTCTTGTTTTAAGATACACGAACCCCACTGGAGAAAGATACACAAGAGCCCACCCTCCACACAAAGGTAAATAGAAGGAAAAAAACAATCCTGTTTAATGAATGTAATGCAATAGATCATGTTTCATTAAACAATGCTGATTTTTCAGAAGGCAGGGGTTAATTTTAGCTTACTTCTGTGAACGTTTCCTTTTGGCCTGCCTCTTGTACTGAACAGCAAGACGGAGCATCTCTTGCTATAGTCCAGAAGTAGTTATCTAGCGACCTGATACCTGCGTTCCATTGAAGAGATATCTTGATGAAATCTTTCTCAGTACCCATCGCTTACAGCCTCCACAGTTTTTAGGGAAAAATTCATCAGGATGGAAGATGAGGAACATAAAGTGTCAGAGGCATATTGAATAGAAGGTCACACAGCTTTCGTAGGAGTTTTTTCACCAATTGTTGGTAGTTTTCGTCTCTTCTGTTGCCTAGAAATCCTCGTATCACACCATTAAGGGGTTCTCCCCTACCCCTCCAATATTTTATTAGGTCCTTTATAATTGTGAGTATCTGAGAGCCCACAGACAACCTCCTTAACTTTTTCATAACTCAACCTTGGCAATTTGCTCTAAGGAATTGGAAAGCCTTGTTCGTGGAAACCACAAAGATCCTCGTTATTCCCAGCTCAAAATGCAGAACTGGAAGCAGAATCAGGATGTTATTTGGATAGAAGCTCATTTTCAACATTTTTCTTTCCGGAATTTAGATTTTTTGAAGACCATTTATATTTTATGTGGTGGGATTTACTATCTCAAGAGTCCCTCAAGCACAGAAAAGAGCAATACTTAATATAGCCTAACTTAATTTTCAGGAGTACAGTAATAACTTTTTTAAGTCCCCACGGATCTGCCATTTGGGATTTTTGTATTTGATTGACTCAAGAAGTTAGTACATATCTGTAGGTCTGCTTCATGTGAACGGAATGTCCAACTAAGCCTGAAAGAGTCTACAAAGAACCTCTACTTAAATCATGAGTTATGTTTGGAGAATTCGTCAACAGTTGGCACCATTAATAGCAACCAAATATTCTTTCTTTTCAATGAAGAAGATTCTGGTGAAGAGTCCGTACTTCTTAGACGAGTACTGACTTCTTAGATGCGATTGCTTGTCTTGATGCCAGAAGCTCAGCCTCCTCCTTCGGCAAGTCAGGATCTCTTGCGAGGTCACTCAGTTCTGTCTGACTTAATCTGTGGGGCTCATTCAAAACATTTGCCTCGAAATCTAGATCATGGGAAGTCCCAGGTCCAGTGACTTCTTCTTCCTCAGCATCATCCTTTTCAATCTCACAACTTTGAGGTGGTTCAGAGTTCAGAAATTGTCAGATTAGCCGAGTCAGGAACGGGCCGAATGGCTGATGGAACCTGTTGATATCGTACGAGCAATAGTAGCCGTACAAACCGACCATAGTCAGATTTTACTACCCAAATCGGTTCTGTATCTTGGTAAGTAGAGCTAATTTCAAATTTTTATAGTGATTTTCGTGTTTAGCTAGAGGAAAATGTTTCAGAAGGACGGATACATTTTTGGTGTTGGCTATAGTGTAATCTTTCTTAAATGTAAAATGCAATATCTGTATTGAACAGAAGAGACATATGATAATTATGTCTTGAATATTGAATGCACAGACTGAACATGTATTAATAAATAATTTGAAGGAATGTACTAATTTAAATATTACGAGACATTTATGATACTTCATACTTGCCAAGTTTTGTGCATAAATACTAGAATGTTTATTTTACCTTTATTATATATATATAAACTTAATGTCTGGTTACAGCAAGCAGACATTTATCTTCTGATTCAGCAGGAAAAAAAATTACTTTACAACGTGAAAATATGTATGAATTTTGATACATTTTTTTAGAAGAAAAAGTTTTCTAACTAATAAGTATAACTTGAAGAAAAAAACTCTTTTTAAACACCCATTGAAAGAGGAAATAGTAAGAGTTTTTGAGAATGACCCTTATATAAGTTTCAGGAAACATTTCTGTCGCTAATTTTATAATTTCAATTACATATTTTGTTCAAGAACGTACGAACGATTCGTTAATTGACAGATATATATGTGATACAAAAGTATAATTTTTTTTATTCGTGAAATTTCGGTAGTTTTATTTAAATTAGTTTCTTTTTTAATTTAAATTATAAATAAAGCGAAAAAATATGTATGTATATACCTTATACGCCGGCGTATAATACGCTCTGGCATATAATTACCAGTAAATCTAAGATATGTCTAGATATGTCTTAATTGATATGTCTTATTTTCAAGCAACTGGTGCTGCATAGCATGCATCATATTTTCCCTACTAAAATCCATGAATTATTACAGAATGAGATGAAATAAAACCAGAAATAATTGTTAATTCCCTCAAAAAATATGGAATATCAAATGCACTAAATGAAAAAGAGGATGACTTTTATGGTTAGTAGTGAGTGACAGTGAAGATGACATTTCCGAATATATGAGGATATATGAACTTTTCATGCTATCTGACACTTAAGATTAAGTTTGTTAGGAAAAATACAGGGTGTGCCAAAAAGGTGGTAACGGACTCTAAGTCTTTATCTATTAGAGATAAGTGGGCAGTGTAAATTGAAAAAATGTTCAAAATAAGGTCGTAGATGAGATCCCGTTAACACTTTAACGCGCAGTGTTCCCGCTCTGGGAACACCAAACTCTCACGTTCTGATTGTTGCCAGTCACGAAGAATAGATTGGATTTCTATAAAATTAGTTGCGGGTGACATAGCTCCACGAGAATCCTTTACTTTTTAGCACGTTATTTCCCATAAAAAAATTGTCACGATTATTTTTAACAGCACTGACATCTGCCGAAAAATGGAAGAATGCGAGAACAGCTGGATAGATTGCCCAATGCTGAAAAAAGGGCAGCCGTTGCCATCGCTTGACTTAACTACCAGCAAGATGGCGGAAACGTTCATCGCGTGCCACAGATCTAGAGACCCTTTTTTGACGCAGCTGGCTGTGCGCTGCCCTTTTTTCAGCATTGGGAAAGGGTTGCGCCTCAAAGGGTTAAGAAAAAAATTCCTCTCGTTTATTTACAAAAAGTTAATTTTTTAAATTTGTATACGACCCCCTTACCAAAACATTCCCAGTTAGTAAAATGTGTCCCATACACTCATGAGGGGATGCACCCAATATGAGACTTTCATCATACAAAGTCGCTGAGATATCTTTAAAGAAAGGTGATCGGGGGACTATACATGATCTTGAATGTAAACGTACAGGTACACTCCTAGAGTGGGGGGGGGAAAAAACAAAAAATGTAATTTCTGTACGATCCCTGAAATTCGAAGTGTTTTTTTTTTTCCTTCGAGAGCCATGGAAATGTGGTTTAGGTCAGAGTTATATTTATCTTCTTGTATCTGACACTTTTTAAGATATAATTCTGAAATTTTGCATGCCATTTCATGAGTATATGGGGCACATTTTACCAATTGGAAATTCTTTTGTAGGGGGGGGGTAGTATACAAATTTAAAATGAGTAATTTTATGAAAATGAACGAAAGAACTGTTTTCTTTTGAAAATAAACGAAAGGAATTTTTTCTTAACGGAATCATTTTTTTCCTTCCTTTTTTTGAACGTCTTTTCAATTTACACTGCCCACTTATCTCTAATAGATAAACAATTAAAACCGGTTATCACCTTTGGGGCAACCTGTATATTGTATTATTTTTAATATGGTTAAATATATCGATAAGTTCAATTAAATAGTTGATAATTACCTTTTGCTATGTTTATTTATAAATTTTTCATATTAAGCATTATATATTCAGTGCATAACACACTCACGAAAAAATTTAAGTAATTTTTTGAAGTTGTAAGTGCGCGTTGTACGCCGAGATGGATGATATATTTAGAGAAGGATCGGATAATTTTAAACATAAAAGTGGTATTATAGTACTAAAACGTTTAACCGTTTACAGAACAGTGTTCTCATTTGGGAAAATCGAATATTTTAAAATATTCGTTCACCATTTTTTAAAATATCCGTCATCGATTTTTTTTAAATTCGTAATCCTTTTTTAAAATACTTAAAAAAATAAAACTTTTAATATCCGTTATCGAATTCGTTCATTTTTTAAAATATCCGCCATCGAATTTTTTAAAAATATTCGTCATCATTTTAAAAAATATTTTAAAAAAATAAAATTTTATTAATATTGATTTGAAAAAATTAGCAGATAAAGTTAAAAGGTGACTTGATTTTTTGAAATGGAATTTACATTTCTATCATTATTGTGAAACTGGAAAAAAAAAAAAATGAAAATAGCCATTTTCATAAATTTTAACAGAGCTATCTTGATACACCCCCCTTTCAAACTTTATTCATACCTTTTACTTAAATTTAAAAATAAAAAATTCTTAATATTTCACTTAGTGTTTATACTTACCCATCCGTATATTCAGTTTTTAAAACCCAATGTAAATTATAATCAGAAATGACCCATGCTCCCAATTAAAAACACAGTGAAAATTGTATAAAAAAAAATTATTTTCCTCATTTAAATGACTAATATCCTTTAATTAACGTATTAGAAGACAAAATATGCGAAAAAAAAAGAAACTAATTAAAAATATGCCAGGATCTCAATGCGGTCTGTAAAAAGTTCAGAAGCGCCGATTCAATTCCCTTTGAACCGCCGTCATACCGCTATCACCCATTTTCAAAACCACAATCTCGAGGCCATAAACCGCCAAATCTGGCGGTGTCTCCACTTTCATTTTCGTCAGAGCTCTCTCTCTCTCCTAAAACCCGTAATCAGGGTGCCCCGTATTTCCTTTGCTCATTCGGCCGCAACATTTAGTACTTTTCACGTTTGCTTTCCGTTTTTCTTTCTCTTTTTCAGCAAGTATCTGGATACTTAACTAGTCTCTTCGCACATTTTATTTGTTTCCGCTCGTTCTGATTGCCGGGATTCCGCAGTTTTTTTTTAAGAAGCTGACATTTTTTTTTTCATGTATATATATTGTACTTTAAGGCATTGCTCAGTGAAGGATTTATTTTTACGAGGAATTTCATTAAAAAAGCGAGGGGGTGTGTAGAGAATATAGGATTGCAGTGTTATCAACTTGTTCAAGTACGCGTTGAATTTTATTTATTTATTTTTTTTATCATTCTATTCTATTCTTTGATTTTCTTCCCCGTAAGAAAAAGTTTTTTCTTTTTTTTTTCTTTAAGTCTTCAATTGAGATGTGCCAACATGAGCTACAGCAGAAAATAACTGCGTGTCATTTTTATAGTAGTCTACTTTGTATATACTGTGGGGATTTAAAATTGGTCAGACGAATGTAAAAAGTGGCAGAGCTGAAATAATTAATTTGAAAAATAATGAGTTATATATATATATATATAATAGCTAACTTACGTAAAAGTGAAATCCCAAGATAATCCATTGATAAAGTGAAAAAAAATATAAAAATAAAAAAGTAGATAGCACATGGTGCCAATTAACGGGCTTATACCATATAAGGGTTTAAATATAGCCTTTTAAGGCAATGAAAGAGTGGATAAATTGGATATAAAGCGCCAAATTAGAACTGGTGGGCTTTTTAAGCCTAATCACATGTAACCGCAAATAGACGGAAAATGGAATGGATATTGAAATGGTGTGCTCTATCATCAGGCGCCACCGCACACACATTTGAATTGAATCTAAAAAAACAATAATAGCTAGGTTTCTGCAAGTTACCTGACCAAAATTAGATATATATATATATTTTGCAGAACTGTGTATGTGCGCCTATAAGGGGGGGGGCAAGGTAGGGCACTTGCCTCCCACCTAGAGTTTTAGCATATTGTCTTATGAATGCAAACGAAATTGCATCACAAAGCAATATCAGAACTGAAATTGTTAAAAATTTGAAGTTTGCCTCCCCCTAGAAAAATTTCTGCGATACCTGTTTTTTATCTAGTGACTTTTTTTTTTCTTTATTTATTTGTTTGTTTGCGTGACGGGCTGAAGGGTTACTAAGCAACAAAATTGTTTGTCCTAAAAAAATATGTACAATAAATCAAAATGTACCTTTAAAACAACTCTTTTGAACTGAGTCTTTTGAACTTGCCTTTTGAACTGAGGGGGAAGGGGAATGTCTGAAGCCCCCGATCCACCACTGTTCCGAGAAATCACGTCAATTTAGTGATAGGCCATTCTTCGAATGATTTTCGAAATCGATTAACGAATTTCGAATAGTATCAATAATCGATCAATCGAATAGTGAATATTCGCGAATTCGCTATTTGAATAGTATTCGCGATTAATCGTTTTCGCACTTCGAATAGTATTCGCTATTAATCGCGATTAATCGTTTTCACTATTTGAATCGTATTCTCGATTAATCGCGATTAATTGTTTTCACTATTCAAATTGTATTCTCGATTAATCACGACTAATAGTTTTCACTATTCGAATTGTATTCTCGATTAATCGCTGTAAATCGTTTTCACAATTCGAATAGTATTCGCTATTAATCGCGATTAATCGTTTTCACTATTCGAATTGTATTCGCGATTGATCGTTTCACTATTCGAGATTTCGAATACCGTGTGCTTTTCGAATAGACTTTTCAAAATCGATTGATTCGAGTGGATTTAATAATCGATTAATTTGAAAAGTTTTATTCATTCTTCATGCCCATCACTGTCACTAAAAAGTGTTTTAAAGAGGTCTCTTCACATGCTGTACACATTACAGTAAAAAGCGGCAGAATTGTGCCAAGTTTCAGAAACTTGTCTCAAAAATTTCACAATGTTTCAAATAGAAAAATAATGGAATATAGATTCATCGTTTATTAAGGGGGTAATAATATGTATATACCAATAAGATGTATGGTTCAGCTTGTGGAGAGACATCTCAAAATCTCCCGATCTCCTGGCACTGATTTTGAGTTTTTGTGTTATGGCAAGTCCGCACGAGGAGCATCTGCCTACGGAAGTGGGTCGCCTTGGATGGAGGACTTTTAAAGGGGTTCTAACCCGTATTCACGTTGAATCTTGAAAAAGCTATCTGAAACTCCAGACCGTTAGATGGACATCAGCGCGTAGGTACGAACCCGTGACCTTCGGCCAACTACCAAGTTCCGTGTCTTATCCACTCCTGAGCCTCTGGCAAAGTTATTTTCAGTAGCCTTTAACCTGTATTTAGCGGAATCCCGTTGCTGTACACGTCAAAACACACAGCTGGCTGTGTCAAAAAAGGACTTTAGCAGTGTAGCAAGCGATGGGTGATACGATCGAACAACATGCTGCTGGTGGTTAACTCGAAGAATGGTAACGGGTGTTCTTTTCTGCCTTTGTGACTATTTAACCGTATTTTCTGAGACTAGTAGTTGAAAGCGTTCTAAAGAGGTGATTTCACGGCTCGACCACTCCGTGTCAAAAGGATTAAGGGGACGGTGGGCGTTATAAAAGGTTTTTTTTTTAATTTTTGACCAAAAATTATGAAATTTTGTGTATATATGCTTTGAAGTATGAAAAAATTAAATACTTAGAAAAAAGCTCAAGAAATTATATTTTTAAATTAAAAAAAATGAATTTCTATAAAAGGTCTCTTGCGCGCCAATTTTTATTTTTTTCCTTCAATTTTACCTTGTTATTATTCAAAAATATATTCCGAACAAATTTTCTTATTAGTTTAGAGATTCATTAATAAGTAAAATTTTAGGAAGTATTTTTATACGTTAACACTGAATTTTCACAAAATTTTCACGTTTTAATGAACTTATATTGATTTTTTATAATCTTAATAACCACCAAAATTAAAACGGATAAGAAAATTTATAGTTATATGTATCTTGAATCTCTGTAATGAATTTTATAAGAATTCTTCAAAAATTGTGCCGCAAGGAACATTTTAAATACACAGAACTATGAAAAATATTCATTTTGCACGAAAGACACTTTTTCGGACTTTTAAAGGGTCATTTATGTGGTCGTACTTACATTTTTTAAACGCTTATAATTTTTTTACTATTTAAGTTAGAGACATGCGGTTTTCCGTCTCAGATATGGTAAAAATCATAAAATATTAATACATTAAATAAAAAAAATCTGATTTTTTGGAGGATTTTTGGTAATGTCATAGCCCACCATCCCCTTAAAAGGAAATATTGTAGTACCAATCCGGTCGCAATGAAATTTCACTGTAACGAATTTTTCCGTATTACGAATTTGATTTTCGGCGAATCCGTTTTAGAGGGATTTTACTACAAGGGAAAGATATTGCTCAACATATTTGGTAACAAAAACACAATATTAGAAACAATTTAAATGCAGAGCATGAAATCCAACTGCAGATAACACCAGTAGAACTAGACATTGATAATTTGTGTAAATGAATACATATGAGGAAGCACACCATAACGATAATTTTATTTACATAGAGTATATCTATGACTTATTGACCAACTCTGATATTTTGAAATAAGTTTTTCTTAATGGGGGATTGAGTTCCCTAGCGATATAGTTCTAATGGTTTCATGATTCAAAATTAGAAAATCACTGGTTTGTTTTAATTTAAGGTCATCAAAATCAGAGAAACTGATTTAGTTGTCATGAACTATACTGAACTTAATAAAACTCGGACAATTCGTGCTAGTTAACGTTGGGGGTAAACTCGGAAAGTCAGACAATGGTCCTGTAATCTGTTTTAATAATTTTAAAACGATATAATCTAATAATTAAAGGAATTTGCATTTTATAACACACTTTTTTTAAACGAATTTTTCAGTACATGTTAAACTTCCTCAAAAACTATCAGCGTCACATCTAGGGATGGACGCGAGACGAAAAATATGCGTCTCGCGTCTCGCAAAATAGCCTAAAAGCTTGTCTCGTCTCGCAAAAATCCCTATATCGTAATGTTAAAAATGTGTGTCTCGTCTCGCAAAAAAGCTGTAAATCCCTGTCTCGTCTCGCAAAAAAGTCGTCTCGCGTCCATCCCTAGTCACATCTTCCATCCTTACGTGATGATTATCTAAATTTTTCAATCAGAAACTCAGCTCCAAAAATTTTAATGAGGAAAGGGGGAGGAGGCGACGTATATTATCCCCCCTCCCCCCCAATACACACAATAATCAGCAGGGGGTGACGGTTATGCTACTATTAGATCCCATGTAAACTTGCAAACATCCTTTTATTGCTAAACTAAATAAGATTTTGGCCTTTCACTGGAGCTACCCATGCATGACAGCAATGAGAGGGTAACGCATGTATAACCCTCCCCTAAAAGTGACCCAAAGAGGTAATTTTCGAGAGCGGAAAGTAAATAATAGTTTTTGTGCGGAAGTAGAAAGATCAAACTAAGTATCACTGGAGCTTGGGAGGCGAAGAGAAATCCTTTACTTTTTGTACTATGTTGGGGGAAAGAAAAAAAAAAAAAAAAGCGGGCAAGACGATATAGTACACATTTTCATACTGTAAAAATTACCGTTGTAATACTTTGGGAGTAAGGAAAATGGCTTTCTCAATGCAGATTCTTTCGTGTTTAACACTTTTTAAAGTATATAGTGAATGTTGAAATCGGCCATTATTTACTCTCGTATAATTTTGAACGTTATTACAGACTAAATTAATGGGAATGAATTAGCCTGGCATAGAGTTTTTAAATTACATTTAGGTTTAGTGTATTATTAGTACAAGGAACTTAATTAAGGTGTAATGTTAAAAACTTAAGTGGAACATGTTTTAATTTAAATTAAAAAAATCGCTTTTATACGTGTAATTTATTTTTCGTTGGGGGGGGGGGGAGCATGCTTTTGTATTATTTATCAGAAAGCGCATCAAAAATATTTGGAAATTTATAGTGATTTAAAAGAGTATAGTGATTTAAAAAAATTCAGGTTAAGTACAAATGCTCCTACTAAGAATGTGACTACTTCAAAATTTATTTTTTAATATTATGAGCTCAGATTCACGCATGATTTCTCATGTAATTTTTCTTTTGTGCTAAGGGCTCTGGTAGAACAAAGATAATATATATGCATACATACATACGCATGAAAAAAAGAATTAATCGAAGTCAAAAATAAATATGTGGACGCTGTTTCAAAAATTTAAAATTATGTAGAATGGTAGAAACCGTGAAAAACCATGAACATAAGCAAACAGCTAATTCAACATGAAAATAAAAAACCAAAATAACGCCTGGGCTGTTTTTTTTTCTTTATCAGAATCTTTTTCTTTTTTTTTTAATATTTTTATCTCAGTCTTTAAAAAGAATTACTTATATTTTCAAGCTCGTCATTCTTTTTACTTTCCGAACATGTACCATGTAAGGAAAGTATTGTAATCATGAAAAAATTCGACTTCGAGATTTTGGTGTTTTTACACGTTTTGAGGGCTTCTGAATCCATTTATGCTATTTGTACGAGATGTATGTATGTATGTATGTGTGTATGTGTGTGTGTATGTGTGTATGTGAGTGAACACGATAGCTCCTGAACGGAGCATTCGATTGAGCTCAAATTGGATATATATGTCATAAACCACCGTCGCAAGACCGGTATTGATTTTGGTGTGTATAGGACTTATAGTTCTCCTAAAGGGCTACGACAAAACTTTCTTTTATGTTATGGCATAATGGCGTATGGGGAGAAATTCTTGAAAGTGCGCAAGCGTTTAAACGGTGCATTCGATTGAGTTTCAATTTGGTATATATGTTTGAATTATTCATCGATTAAAATTTATTTAAGTGCTTGGTAATGATCTTAATCGTAAGTGTTCGGAAAGTCGAGTGGAGTCACTCCAGATTTTTTTTTTTTTTTATTATTCAAACCTCAGGAGGTTGCCAATTCACCACCCGTTCTGCACACCCTTCCAGACACCACGTTTTTGTGTGTGAGGGTGTTTTATTTAACACTTCAACTGTGTTGAAAAGTATTTTTGTAAAAAAAAAAGCGCTGAGTCGAGGAATCGAGCATATAGCGTCCAACTAGTGCATATCGATAAAGGAAACCGACACGATCGTATCGGGGGGAAGGGGGGATTTCTAAAAAACCCAAAGGACCTCCTTGGAGGTACCGATAACATGTACTTAGCTCTGTGAGACTTCACAAATTAGCAGTTAGCGGCGGAAGTAGAAGAGAGGGGGGCGGTTTTCGGGAACGAGTTAACTCTGACTCGTTGTTAAAAGGGCCCCTTGACAAGTTAAGATTGAGGCCCTCTGTGGATAGAGGGGGGGAGGGGATCGATGCCCCATCATTGTCGTGGGCACAGGCGCCGGGCTGCAACGACCACAGGAGTCGCTGCGCTGCTTAGACAAAGTCGGATGATTAAAACTGGTGCAGGTAAAGAGAAAGCTTTTTTTCGAATGCACGGTGTGTTTTGAAATGTTTTGATCAGAGGAGCATCTTTCGAACTGGTGACTTTAGCATTCTGCTGCCAATTACGAAAATATTTCCAATAATACATTCTCTTACCCCTTTAGGCTATAAATTTTATGAAGGACTGCATAGGCGCACCCACGAAGGGGGCTATGGGGGCTGAAGCCCCCCCTAACGGTAGAAAGTTAGAAGTGAAAAGCCTTAAAAAATGAAAATTGTCGCTAATGAATTGATTTTTTTTGTTCTTTCTTTCTTTTTTTAATTGTCCTCAAATTATTTCTAACCTAAAAAGACATTTACTTTAAAAAGTTTTTAAATAAATGCTTACAGTTAGTTTATGAAACACTGTGAAAAATCAGATAATTATTTATGACTCTATAATGCGTACACTGCTTATGTTCTATGGAACAATTAAGTGGTTCCGAATATTTTGACGTTATAAGAGAGTTGTAACTAATCGAGGTCACTATAACAGAGTTCAGTAGTATTTGTATGTAGCCCAGCCCCACCTAAACTAAAATCCTGAGTGCGCCACTGAAGGGCTGTATATTAAAATAAAAGAAAATGAAAGAAAGAACAGAAAGAACAAAATGTGCAGAAAAAGAAAGGCGGGAAATATGAAAGTATTTCAGAATTCGCGCCTTTCTTTTTCTGTACAGTAAAGAACTTTCTTTTTTCTGTAAGTATTTTAAATGCGTTCTAAATAGGGATGGATGCGAGACGAGAAATGGCTCAAGTCTCGTCCCGTCTCGCCTCGTCCTTTCAAATCGAAGTATCGTCTCGTGATCCCGTCTCGCACCCCGTGGTCTCGTCTCGTCAAAGTGCGAGACCGCGAGAAGTCTCGTCTCGTCTCGTGGTCTCGCGTCCATCCCTAGCTCTAAAGTCTTATATGTTAAAAGCGTATCATCGTAAAGCGATAATAGGGTCGACGCATGGGAAATCACCCTCACTTTTCAATGTTCAAAAGTAACAATCCATAGAAAAATGATGGAGGAAAACCCACTTCATAAACCTACAGAAGATGAATAGTAGCTAGCAAGAGTTTGCCTATGAAGGTCATTTAATTAATTAGATATGGTCATTTAATCAATAATGACGTTAAAATCCAGTAATGTAGCCTAATTAAAAAAAAAAGTCAGCTTCAGTCTCCCAGGACCTTTTCTGATTCCCCCCCCCTTTTTTTTGGCCCACCAGTCGACTAAGTGGGAAATCATATCCATGCGTCGGCCTTATTGGTCTTGTTTGTTTAAAGTATTGCAGGCCATATTTGTCTTCCTTGTTCCTACAATACTTCTCTACAGCTGTAAAATCGCCTATTAAAACTATTTAAGCACAAGCTTTGTCAGGAATATTCTAATTACCGTGTTTACTCGTGTAATAGTCGCACTTTTTCTGCCAATTTTTTATGGTGAAAGTCTAGGTACGGCTGCTATGCGGGGAAAATCTACTTCACAATATTGCAACTCTAAAACTATTATTTCTGCTTCTAAACGTGGTGCGAGTATTATGCGAGGACGACTATTATGCGAGTAAACACGGTATACGTCACCTGTACAAAGACTGTTTAGAAACAGAGCCTTATTATCGCATGGGCAAAAAGGGCTCCCATTTTCAAATATTGTTCTGATATACATTTTTTATATCAAAATTTTATGAAATACAACTTTCATAGATGGGGGGACCGCCAAATTCATCAATGCCGGGGACCCCCGTTGGCATAATCAGGCTCTGTTTAGAAAGCGTATCCTAATCTATGTGCCGTATTTGTCTTTCTAGTTGTTTAAACACTTCTTTAATACTGAAATCTATATTAAAATCTCCCATTACAACTGCTTTACACTCCCTGCCAGGGTTAATCTAACTATACTTCACCTTCACACTAATGTAGACACTTATGTACCTCCTTTACAATAATGCAGACACCTTTGTGGGAACTAATTAATATTCCAATTAAATAAACAGAAGGGTTCGGCAGTTTCGCCAAACTAGGTTCAGTTTTTGGACTTAATTTCCGGCGCCAAATTTGGCGATAAATCTCTAAAAATGGCAAACGTTGGCGACATTTTACAGGTTATCTAGCAATCCTGGAAAAGTGAAACTCCGTTTAGACGAGCAGACAAAAAATCCTTGCCTAAAATTAATAGCACTCAAAAGCTAAAAAGAAAAGCAATGAGAGAAATGTTTAAGCTGACTTTGCATACTAATCATTTCAGCTAGCAAAAGTTAGTTTGTTAGTTACTTAACTTAAAAGTTTCGACCCTTTTTTGACGCAGCTGGCTGTGCCCGCGCACAGCCAGCTGTCGTCGAAAAAGCGTCCCTAGATCTGTGGCACGCGATGAACGTTTCGATCGTCCGCCATCTTGCTGGCAGTTAAGTCGAGCGATGGCAACGGCTGCCCTTTTTTTCAGCATTGGGAAAGGGTTGCGCCTCAAAGGGTTAAACCTTGAAAAAAGAACTGTTTAATTGTTTCGAAACAGGAGACATGCGATGGCTTCGAATTTTTTCTATCGAGGGTGTTAAATCGACCGAAAGACTTTCAAGTCTTCTATCGCATGGGGTGACAAATAGCTGATAAAAGAAATGGCCCCGGCATTTTTTTCTTTTTTTTCTACCACCAAGTTGACTTCCTTCATTCGTTTATGGTGGGCTGGCTGCCTTAACAAAGTACTACGTTTCAGTAATTTCTCAAGGGGAGTTGATGAGCATCCTGAGATCTTCGCTACTATTAATGCACTCTTAAAGATGTACAAAAAAAAAATATCGGTATCGTTTGAAACGATAAAAAGCAGGAGTGAAAGACAGAAAAAAGAAATGAAAAGAAAGTAGTGCGTAAATGCTACTATTATGGTGTAAATGTTTGTAATTGCATCTGTGAAAGAACTGAGTAAAAAAAATAACTCTTCTCATTTTATCCCCCGAATGAAAACTAGAAATGCAGCGTTGTAAAAATTCAGATTAACACTTGGAATTACGTACACGTATGTATACAGTGAAACCTCTCTGGAGCGACCATCTTCCGTTCCGTGAAAAATCGGTCGTTAAGAGAGGTGGTCTTTGAAATAAGTATAAATATTCACTAGCCAAGGGCAAAAAAATCGAAAAAATATTGTTTGTTTCGTTATTTATGAAAGTGCATACTAATACAAAAGGAATTATACATACAACTCGGCTGTTCGAACTTCGTCAGGGGCAGATCCCTTTGTAACCCCACCCCCCTCCTAATTTTTTAGTTTCATTATTGCCATATTAAAATGATATTAATTGACTATGTCATTTTATCTCTCATCTTTCGTGTATTTCGCCTGGTAACCCTATGTTGAAATTTTTAGGATTGTAACCTATTTATAGAAAAATACTTGGGGATGCCTATTCTACAGCTTACGAAATATTGTAACAATAGATTAAAGCTGTTCTGAACTAATAGTATTTAAATGTTTGTAAAATTATGTCGCATACTTTTATGTCGCTTTTTATGTCGCATTTTTGGACACGTTTTTCGGACAATTTTCAATAAAGGGGTGAGAGATAAAATGACATAGTCATGAAAACATATTTTTAAATTCAAATGTTGATAAAATATAGAAATTTCAGATTGTTTCATTCCCTTTTCTCTTTTCGAGAGTACTTCTCTCTCTCTCTCTCTCTCTCTCTCTATATATATATATATATATATATATATTTAACACCTGTCAAAAGAGCATTCATCTCGATATTCTTCATGTGTTTTAAATTTGCCATTATAATATCTATTTGCTTTTTGGGTTTTCCCACAACCAAAAGTAACCTCAACTTCTTCTCCGAATTTCCTTTTTCGCGTGACTCGATCACATCAACCAGTAAAATCACTCATTTCTTAGACATGCCCCTTCACTAACTTAGAATATTTGTGCGTGAGGTGTACCTGTATTTGCACCTGCTGTCGATTTGCAGCAGAGCGAGTAGTTTTGGAGTGATGGTTTTTCGTTTATTTTATTCCCGAAAACGTGCAAGAAGATTTTCGGGCAGGGAACCGGGGCCGGTCGCTTGTAGGGGGTTGCGTGGTCTCGTCTAGAGGATATTTTCACATTAGGGTAAAAAAAATCGGTGCCTTAAAAAATGGATCGTTGGAGGAGGGGGTCGCTAAATAGGGGCGGTCACTCATAGAAGTTTCACTTATGTACGTTATTGTACATGCATAATGTACAGAAACAGCCTGCATATATATTTGAGACGTCAGATATTTCAAGTAAGTTCCAGAGTTAAGGCAGGTAATATGGTTTATTAAATATTATCTTTAAGTTACAATATAGAGTGAGAAGAGGGGAGGGGAGACGGGTACAAAAATCAGCGTGGACTCATTAAGCAGTTCCAGTGGCAGAAGTCTCTCGATTTTCGATGTGCGGGTGTATTTACGCTCGACACACCACGTGGTTTGCGAAGACATAACTCCGCCTCTCTCTTATCTCTAATCGAACCACACACATTTACCAACATGACCCGCATCATGGGCTACAAAGGCGTGGGGACACGTGTACACTCTAAAGAACTCAGAATCGACGGCCTAATGCCTGACAAATAACAAAATAAGTAAAACATAGCTCCAGAGCGCGCGTGGCAAGTATGACAGGAAAGCAAAACTTACAGTGAAAGTACCCGCTTGAACAATACCCAAACTAGTACAACCCAAATTACCTTTTTATACATTACATATATATATGAGTATACATATATACATACATACATATATCTTTCGAATTTTGTCATTTTTGCACAGATACAAAATTCTAAATATCCATGGAGTAATAAATTTTTTGATTTAGGGAAACATTCATACTTAGACAACATATCCAAATACAGCAAAATATATGAAACCAAAAAAAAGAAAAACAATTATGCGGACAAGATTAAGAGCGGATTGGAATGGAAAGAGGTAGTAAGCATCGATTAAGCTCGTCAGGCCCCACAAACCGTATACTTACTACCTAAAGAAAACAAAATAACAGGATTTCATTGTTGAACAAAGAAAGTTAAATGTGTAACTACGGGGATATCCTGTTAAAAAGCACGCATGAAAATAAAAATAAATAAAAATATGGAGACGACATGGCCACATGCATTAAGCATGAAAACATGTCTCAACCATCGGGCTGTTGGCAATTGAAGAGGGAAAAATGCATGTTGCCAGAATTTTAGGTTAAAAGTTGAGTAAAAATTAAATATTAATAAATAAATTAAGAGTGAAATAAGTAAAGTTGAGCGATAAGTAAAAATTAAATATTAATAAATAAATTAAGAGTGAAATAAGTAAAAGTTGAGCGATTAGTAAAAATTAAATATTAATAAATATATTAAGAGTGAAATAAGTAAAAGTTGAGCGATAAGTAAAAATTAAATATTAATAAATATATTAAGAGTGAAATAAGTAAAAGTTGAGCGATAAGTAAAAATTAAATATTAATAAATATATTAAGAGTGAAATAAGTAAAAGTTGAGCGATAAGTAAAAATTAAATATCAAATAAAGAAATTAAGAGTGAAATATACTAAAAATATCAGTAATATTAAAAAGAATAATAGCATGAGATAGATTAGGTTTATAATATTTTAATGGGAATACATCAAACTACTCCTATAGCTCACTATTTGCATTATATGCCTACAGATTTGTCATAGATTATATTAATTTAAAGAAGAGCATTTGAATATTACCAATGATAATTTGTTCATTTGTAATTTTTCCTTTTTACTTTCCGAACATGTACCATGTAAGGAAAGTATTGTAATCATGAAAAAATTCGACTTCGAGATTTTGGTGTTTTTACACGTTTTGAGGGCTTCTGAATCCATTTATGCTATTTTTACGAGATGTATGTATGTATGTGTGTGTGTGTGTGTGTGTATGTGAGTGAACACGATAGCTCCTGAACGGAGCATTCGATTGAGCTCAAATTGAATATATATGTCATAAACAACCGTCGCAAGACCGGTATTGATTTTGGTGTGTATAGGACTTATAGTTTTTCTACAGGGCTACGACAAAGATTTCTTTTACATTATGGCCAATGGGGGGAATTTCTTGAAAGTGCGCTAGCGTTTAAACGGTTGATTCGATTGAGCTCAAATTGGGTATATATGCTACAAACCACCGTTGCAAGACCCGTATTGATTTTGGTGTGTATAGGACTTATAGTTTTTCTACAGGGCTACGACAAAGATTTCTTTTACATTATGGCCTATGGGGGGAATTTCTTGAAAGTGCGCTAGCGTTTAAACGGTTGATTCGATTGAGCTCAAATTGGGTATACATATTATAAACCACCGTTGCAAGACCGGTATTGATTTTGGTGTGTATAGGACTTATAGTTTTTCTACAGGGCTAGGACAAAGATTTCTTTTACGTTATGGCCTATGGGGGGAATTTCTTGAAAGTGCGCTAGCGTTTAAACGATAGATTCGATTGAGCTCAAATTCGGTATACATGTTATAAACCACAATCCTAAGACCGGTATTGATTTTGGTGTGTATAGGACTTATAGTTCTCCTAAAGGGCTACGACAAAACTTTCTTTTATGTTATGGCATAATGGCATATGGGGAGAAATTCTTGAAAGTGCGCAAGCGTTTAAACGGTGCATTCGATTGAGTTTCAATTTGGTATAAATGTTTGAATTATTCATCGATTAAAATTTATTTAAGTGCTTGGTAATGGTCTTAATCGTAAGTGTTCGGAAAGTCGAGTGGAGTCACTCCAGATTTTTTTAAACAATAGACAACTTCAAATTTAAGCACACATATTATTATTTTTTTGAGAGAACAATAAACATGTACTAATTAGAATCCAGAATTTTTCCACCCCCCTTTTTTTTTAATTATCCGTTCTTCATCTTTCAATTTCTCCACATACTCGTTTTTCTTTCTTTTCTTTTCATATACAGTAGAACCTCGATTAACCGAAACTCTCCGTTAACCGAAGTCTGTTTCTTCTTCACTTTTTTTTTTTCGCTTTCTACTATCATCCAAAATTGTCCTTAACAAAGATGCATTTTAAAAGTTTTTTTTTTTTCCCCACATTCCTTTTGTATGCAACTCGTCCTTTCCAGACTACGAGTGCAGATAAATATTTTGAATTCCCTTTTATAGAATTCCTTCTCGCAAGCTCAATTCTCGGTATGAGTGTTCTCTTCCCCACTTTCAAACATCCCTGTTCTAAACTGGCGCAGATGAAAATGCTACAGACTTTGTGAAAGACAGTGTTACCGAGTTTTTAAGCCTTTTTAGCACAATGAAAGGTTTTGAAAATTGCCGGGATAGAGAAATCACAGAGCGGTTGAATTGTGACGTGGAAGATGCAGGCTTCCAGTTGCTCAATGAATGAGGAATTATCAGGTTGTAACGAAAGTTTTCCGCCATATCTGCCTAAAAAACTAGCTTCTAACTCCTTAGATAACTGTTTTTGAACTTTCGGTACCAAACCTGCACAGTGTCACATGATACAACAATAGTACTTAAAGATGTACTCATAATTCGTTGATATTATGTAGCTGACTTTTTGCAACACAACTGGAAGTAAATGATGGTTCTAATCCTCTAGAGTGATAGTTCCATTTGAGACACCTTATACTTAATGATAACTATATTTTTTACAGATTTCACAACACAGTGTTATAAAGTAAACCTCTTTCTTTCAAATGCCAAAAATCGTTTGACAAAATAGGAGCCAATACGCCAACGAGAACTGTGTGCTGACGATGTTTGCGGTGGCTGGAAACTTTCGTTACAACCTAATAATAGCAGAAGTCCGAAAATCTCCAAAAGAAGAAGATGATGGTGATGATGAGAATGATTCTGGAGTAAATAAGTTCAGTAACAATGATGCTTTTAAGAGTTTCTCAAAAGGCTTTCTTTTCTTGGAACTACAGGAACAGTGTGATTCCTCTGAACTCATGCTTTTAAGAAAACTTCGGCATAGAGCTGCACGGCAAAGGATGGCCAATGTACACCAGATGAAGCCTCCATTTAAACGCCTGGTAGGTTTTTGTTTCAGAAATAAATTTATTTTCATTTATAATTTTAATTTATTTATAGCAGTTAATAGTCATAATAATAGTTCAATGACGATGAGTGGCGCACCCAGGATTTTAGTTTAGGGGGGGCTGAGCTGAAAAATACTGCTGAACTCGGTTATAGTGAGATCGATAATAATTAAAACCCTCTTATAACGTCAAAATATTCTGTACCACTTGATTTGCCTATACAGCACAAGCCCACAAGCAAAAACTCATTATAGAGTCATAAATAATTATCTGATCTTTTCAGTGATATTGTAACCGACTTTAACAGTGTTTCATAAACTCTCTGTAAGTATTTATTTAAAAACTAACATCTTTTTAGGTAAAAAATACTTTAGAAATAATTTGAAGGCAATAAATAATAATAATAGTAATAAATCATTAGTGACAATTTTCATTTTTTTAAGTTTTTCACTTCTAACTGCACACCTTTAGGGGGGGGGGCTTGAGCCCCCATAGCCCCCCCGTGGGTGCGCCTATGATGACGATACTATATATTAAACTAGATGATTATTGATGAATTCTCGATTATCCGAAAATCTCGATTATCCGAAGTAGGTTCGGTCCCATTTACTTCGGATAATCGAGGTTCTACTGTATTTTGATCTATTTGGATATGCTGTATAAGTATGTAAGTTTTCCCTAAATCAAAACTGTATTATTTCATGGATATTTAGAATTTTGTATCTGCTGAGTGGATGCTACACTGATTCATAAGTTAACCCATTTGTGCCTGGATATTTTTGCGAATTTCTTCGAGTTTTACTGATAACAGAAATAATAGATAAATTTCTGATGTCAACTCCTTGAACAAGGGATAATTTCTTTTAAAATCACTGTGCATAAAAATCGAAATATCAACATCCTACTGGGTCATGTTAAAATATTTTGTAGAGTTGAGGCTCAATACTCATGAATAAAGGCTAGGAAAAATAAATAACGTTTTCGACTAATAGCGAAAATGCCGTCCCAAAAAAGGGACACTAGGCATAAATGGGTTAAGTCTTTTTACCACATATAATGTTCTATAGTACGATGTAGCTTATAGCGCTTTTATTATAGAATACTGATTTTATTCTTTTGTATTTTATTAATTTTGATGCATACAAAACCTTGCCACAATTAGGCATTTTTACTACTTATTGAAATATATATATAGGGTGAATCTAAACTCTTGGGCAAAACTTTAAGGGGTGATAGGGCACATAATAAGGAATCAGAATCACATAGCAATGCGGGTCGTCTTCGTGTAGCTGTTAATAATCACGGAAAAAGTGTTGAAGCAACAGTGCGCTTTCCGACCTTTGTTTCCCCAGAAACTAATGTATTTTTCTCCGAAAACAGAAGACTAAAATGGATAGTTAAAAAAGTTTATTTTATTTCATGGATGAAATTTTCGGAGACGAGCCTATTGTTTATGAAACTTGGTTAAGAAATTAGACGGACACTTCAATGCTTTTCCAAAAGTGATTATTACTGGGTAAGTTAAAACTGCATTTTTCACCACAGATTGCTATGTGATTACGATTCCTCATTGTGTGCCCTATCACCCCTTAAAGTTTTGCCCAAGAGTTTAGATTCACCATATATATATATAAACTAATAAGTAAAATACAATATATACTGCAAATATGACATACGTAGTATTTGAATCTATCTGCCATTTCTGTATTGTGAAATTATTTTTTAAAATATATATATACATATATATCTATATATCTATATATATATATATATATATATATATATATATATATATACACTAGCTGAAATACCCGTCGTTGGCGGTGCGGGTTTGGGAGTAGCAAAAGGATCGGTAAAGACTATAGTTGAGAACTTCTTTCTATTTCAAAAAATTAAATTTTATTCTGGTTGAATGAGTTTTTCAAGTCAAGAGGTCATTCCTAACCTGTAACTGAATTTTGTTTGGTTCACAGATATTTTAACATTATTCCCCGAAAACATTTTGAGCGATTTTCACAAAATCTATAAAAAGAAAATAAACATTTTAAAAATTTATTTAAATTTTTGAAAAAATTCCGATTTTTGTTGTTTTTGTGCCTATGCTGATCATGCTGTATTCTCTTAATCCATTTTTAAGGAATGACAGAACAAACATTTTTACGATTTTCACAAAATTCCAAAATCTGTCAAATATTTAAAACTGTTTAGGCATCTGAAGTTCAAATTAACTTGCATCTAACATAATTCAAAATTTTATTCTATCCCATTCCCATTTTTCAGGAATAGTGCAAACATGTACAGAATTTTCTCAAAATCTCAAAATCTATACAATAAATAAATAAATTCTTTGACGCAAAACGTTCAAGTGACCACCAGTGACTATACTAAATTTTATTTCACTCGCTTCAGTGGTTTAGACGTGATCGATAAATATTTTCATATTTTGAACAGTTTTTGCAAAATCTTTTCAAAATTTTTAAACAATTTGACACCTGTAGTTTTAGTTGAGTGACCACCTATCATGTCACCAAATTTAATTTCATTTGCTTTAGTTGTTATTACGTGCTCGCAAATAAATATTTACGCAGTTTGAAACGATTTTCGAGAAATCTCAAAATCCAATCAAGATTTTTAAAAAATTCGACGCCAATATTTTAAGTTGAGTGACCTATCAGTTCACCAAATTTCATTTCATTCGCTTCAGTTGTTTTTAGGTGATGCACGAGGAAAGAAAGCGTCAATGACAAAATTACAGACAGACAAACTTTTCTTTTGAGGGTCGTACTGGATTCCTAGGTGCTTGAAACAGATAGAAATTGCAAAGTTCTTGAATTCCAAGAAATGTACAGACACTAATTTTACTTATATAACATAAAACAGCTAAACTTACGAATTATGTATATCGAAAAATGTGGTAACACATATTGTTTCACTTCCAGCGGGAATTGGAAGACCAGCGTCCTGATTTTTTTCGGACGGTAACAAATTTATTTTCCGTTTCAATATTGTTTTCCGTCGGAAACAGAATACGCTGGACGCTGAGAACACCTCAGCGTCCAGCGTATATTGTTGCCGACGGAAAACACTTTTAGAATGAAGGATAAATGAGCTTAAAGTCGGGCAAGTGCACTTTTGGATAATTCGACAGCATAAATGTGCGTTTTATTCCTTCCATCCGTAGGATTAACGTGCAAATGAATAAACATCATGTGCCAGTAAAGTGTTTTTTCTTACTAAATCGATGATGCTGACCAACTTTATAACTGATTTTTTTTTCCGCACCTCGGATAGTTTCTAACGCTAACTCCAGATTTAACCGCCAGATGGCGCGGAAAGAGGCTCCCTTTTGTAGCGCGTGGCAACTTTGCTATACATAGATCCTACTGTTATGACTCGAATTCTTTCCATTCAGAAATTATTGTTGTGACAACGGACTTTAGCACGCACACTGTATGCATTTTCAGAGACTGAACACATATTAAGATAGAACATTTTTGATGAAATTATTACAATTATTATTATTATTTTTATTTGAAAATAAAATGTTTTGCGGATTGCGGGACCCATAAAACTCCGCGTCCCGGTTCTATGGTATCAGTATCCCCCACAGGGCCGGCCCAAGGGGGTAGCGAATGTAGGCGATCGCCTAAGGCCCCGCGCTTATAGAGGCCTCGCTCCTGGGCTATTTTATTGCTGTCTCATAAGACATGATATCGAAGAGGCCCCGCACCCCCCTCGGGCCGTCTCTGTCCCCCACCCCCACCTCCCAGACAGCTCCCCTGATTGCTCCAGTTACTAAAGATTTAAAAAAAAAAAAATACTCTTTTCCAATTTTTAGAAGCAAGAGTTCTGTTACTACTTTTATCACTGAAACGTTGAAACGTTTGCCTAAATACCAAACCTAACCAAAATAAGAAGCAACTCTTATATTTTTAGAAACACGTTTATTACCGCTTCAATTCGAATCCATCGCTAGCAGTCTTTTAAAAAGGAGTTCGCTAAGAAGTGAACGATTTCCCTTCTTTCTTCGATTGTGCCAACAAACCACTCAACTCCTCCAGTCCACGTGAAACGAGCTGCCTCCGAAGAGTCTTGTCTTTCGACGCGAATTGGGCGCGGCTCGATTTATCGCCCAAAACGGCGATATTTCCGAAGTGGCGCAAGAAATGTTGTCCAGATTTTTCCTGACTGTTAAGTACCTCTTTCTTTCTCTCGCTGAAGGACCGCACACGAAGCCTAACTTAGTTTTTGTCTTTTTTTTTTTTTATTATTATTATTAGTATTTTTTTTTTTTTGTGGGTGCGAATTTTTTCTCGTTTTTTTTTTTTTTTTATCTGATGATCTGACGACGGATTTATGATATGGGTGACGTTATTGCAGATCAAGGCTGGCGTGATTACGCTTAGAGTGTTTTATGCCGATAAACGAAAATAAAAATCCGAGATGTTACAGTTTCCAGTGAAAGGTATATGTTTGTATATCGCGCTCTGTACACTAAACGGAGTCTACCGGAGTCATGTGGGGCTTCCTACAGATCTTTTTTTTTAACGAAAAGCAGTAGTTAAATACATGGCTGCTTCTAGATATTTGGCCTCCAATATCCAGAAAAAAAAAAAAAAAAATCTGGAGTGACTCCACTCTACTTTCCGAACACTTACGATTAAGATCATTATCAAGCATTTAAACAAATTTTAATCGATGAATAATTCAAATATATATACCAAATTGAAGCTCAATCGAATGCACCGTTTAAACGCTAGCGCAATTTCAAGAATTTCGTCCCATTGGCCGTAATGTAAAAGAAATCTTTGTCGTAGCCCTGTAGAAAAACAATAAGTCCTATACACACCAAAATCAATACAGGTCTTGCGACGGTGGTTTATAATATATATACCCAATTTGGGCTCAATCGAATGTACCGTTTAAACGCTAGCGCACTTTCCAGAATTTCCCCATAGGCCATAATGTAAAAGAAATCTTTGTCGTAGCCCTGTAGAAAAGCTATAAGTCCTATACACACCCAAATCAATACCGGTCTTGCGACGGTGGTTTATAACATATATACCCAATTTGAGCTCAATCGCATGTCCCATTCAGGAGCTATCGTGTTCACTCACATACACACACACACACATACACACATACATACATACATCTCGTAAAAATAGCATAAATGAATTCAGAAGACCTCAAAACGTGTCAATACACCAAAATCTCGAATTCGAATTTTTTCATGATTACAATACTTTCCTTACATGGTACATGTTCGGAAAGTAAAAGAAGAAGAAAGCTGTATCATATCAAACTCATCGAATATATAGGACAAATTTGGACGGGAACAAATTTGAGTTCGAAACTTTGGGAATAATCTTTAAAAAAAAAAGCTACTGTTAAGGTGATTTTGACAGCTTCTATAAAAGAACTTTAAATTTTATTTCCAGCCTTGAAAGGAACCTGTTATTGAAGTTTATGTATTTATTGTAGTGTTTCATACGGATGAATGTCTCTAAACCAGCGGTTCCCAACCTTTTAACTTCGCGCCCCACCAAACAAAGGCTAACTTACGGTGGCGCCCTTCTCTCTCACAATTCTCAGCATATATTCAGTTTTTTATTCTTCAAAAACGATCATTTAGTCGATTTTTTTACAAAATAATGTTACCAGTAAAGTTTGAATGTACATTTTAAGCGAAAATATATATGGTTTGAAGTAAAAATGAGAATAAATAAGATGATATTTTAAAACATACGTTTGCCTGTTTTCTCGCCCCCCCTCTGCAAACGCTCTAATATATTAAATTTCTTTGGAGTGCTCCTGTAGAAGAGATGTAAATACCACGAACACGCTTTCCGCTGGCGAGCACTATTTTGTAATCATTAATAACATGCATCAATTTTGTTTTGTTTGAAATCGATGCTTATCTCTAAAATATGCTTTAAACGATGACAACCCTTAAATCCTAAAGTACAAATGTTCTTTTGGGCGCTCCTGTAAAAGAATTATAAATGCTACCTACACCAATTTCAAGAGTGTAAAAAGTACATAGCAATGGCATATATAAATTTATAACATGTATGACAGACTAACAGACCGACAAACCGAAATCATAATCGCTTTTCAATTTTATTGAAAAGCGTGAATAAAGTGATATAATATATGAAACTAAGGAAAAGTAATGTTCTATTTCAATGGTTCCCAAACGTTTTTGTCCTGGGAACCACCTTCAAACCGAAAAATTTTTCGCGACCCATTGTTACATAACGATAACCAATATAGGCTATATGAAATACTATAGTTTACTATAACATACTATAGTTTAATTTTCCCCCGCCATTTTCGCCACCCGCTGAAATTGCTCCAGCGACCCTTAGTTTGGGAACCACTGTTCTATTTAATAAATATTCCTTAAGATTGACTGCAACCAATAATATCTTTGATGGAATGGGGAGGGGTTATGTGTATATTAAAACAAAAGCATGTTCAGAACGTTCACTGACAAAACCAATTACTTACATTTTACAATTAAATGAAATATGGCATGACATGTTCAAAAATGTAAAAATCCACATTTAATTGATTTTCGACGAATTTTTCATAAGTTAATTATAAAGTACTGGAAAATGGCGCTACCTAATATTAAAAAGGAATTAAGATACATAACTTTTATTTTTTCATTCTTTTGGATCTATTGCCGAGAACAAGCTTGACCGGGCCAGAGATATTGGCATTATAGGGACGACTAGCAGGCAGATCAGCGCTGGTCCCTGTGAGAAGTCTCCTAATTTAGAACCATTCCAGATGAGACCTAATATGCGGTTCGTCTCCCTAAAGGTATCGTTTGAACGTGATTTTACTTGAAGCAGCTCCATGTAGCTTATACAGTCCCACACCAGTCCAGCCGAAAGAGGAGTTCATCCTCCCAATCGCTGACCAAGGGTGGAGCCGCTTCACTTCCTGTCTTCTTATGGGAACCAGCTCATCCGGCTAAATCACTGCGGGATAGAATTTAAATAAATTTTATTTCGCGTTTTTAGTGTTTTTACTATTGTTATGTGTTTTAAAAACATTACTATAGTATATATACTATAGTATATATAGTATATATGCATTTAAATTCATTTTATTTGAAACTTTTGTATTTTTAGTGTTGTTATATTTGTTTAAAAAAAAATATTACTGTAAAAATTACTAGGTCACTGCGGGATAGAATAATAAAAATGAATACTAAAAATGCGAATAAGAATTCTAAAAATGCGAAATAAAATAATTTTATTTCGCATTTTTAGTATTCTTAGCGTTATATTTATTTAAAGAAAAAAAAACAACAACACTATAACCTTATAAAAAATAACTATCACCTTATAATAAAAATTGTTATTATAATTTTCATCTTAGTTATGAATTACTAAATCATACTTCCAAATATAATAATTAGGGATGTGTATAAATTTTCTTTTTATTATTACAATTAGTATATTTCGAAACTGCTTAGAGATAGATGCGAGACATTGGGATGGATACCGTCTCGCCCAGTGGCGCAGAGAGGGAGGGGGAGCAGGGGAAAAATCCCTAGGGCCTCAGCTTGTGAAGGAGCCCCACTTTTGCTGTTTATATAATACTTAATTGTGTGTTGACAATTTTGTAAAAAAAAAAAAAAAAATCCAAATTCAGATTATGTCCCCGGATGTTTCACATTAATTTTTGAATGAAATTACAAAAAGCCAGCTAGAGCATAAACCACCAACGACAGAAACGAGGAGTGTTAGTGATTGAGTCTTCTTTTGCAATAAAAGTAGACATTGACGGTGTTATTCAGCGGTTTGCCATGACTCTAAAAGTAGAAAAGATTTATTTAACAAGAATTTTTTTTTCCCCTAGACACATTGTTAAATAGTGGAAGAAAGGGTATAGCCAGAGTAGTCTGGGCCCGCCCAACCTCCGAAATTTTGAATTTTCCTTAACAAAATGTTAAAGACAAAGACTTTCTATGAGAAATTTTGAAATTTCCACTTTTTTGACCTTCTGAATTTTTTTTTGGCTGCCAGCTTGCATAAAAATATTAATTTTTTCAATACTGCGGAAACATGCCATGCAAAAATGTTAACGTTTCAAATACAGTTTTTCTAAGGAGGTAACGAAACCTTCCAAACAAAATGTTGGTATTTTTTAGAGCATGGATGTTTATTAAAGTATAATACCTTTTTAAATTAATAATTTTAATTCTATTAATTATTTTTCAATTACTATTACTTTAAAGTTTCTTTAAATGATTAATAATTTTAATAAGGAATAAATAATTGATCTAATACGACATCAAAAGAATTTCTGGATAGCAAAGGTACCCAAAAGATTTTATCCCCGGGGCCCCGACTTGGCTCTCTGCGCCTCTGGTCTCGCCTCGCACTTGCTAACCTCTGTTTTTGAGAGCTGGTGCACGTAAAATACGCCATGGCTTATGTCCTAAATATTTAAAGCTACCTCTAGGAGGAAAAGAAATCACGTCAGATGATCGAATTTTAGAGTGGGTACAGCGAAAGCAATTTCGTGCACTCTAGCATTAAATTTCCACATTTTTGGGGCACTGTGTATACATATAAATAAATTAAAAAAATTATGTAATGATTATCGATTGATTAATGATACTATATGAATAAATTAATGATCTTAAAATCATTGCAAATTCACGGTCTCCATACTGCGAATCTCAAAGATTAACAACAACAACAAAAAAAAAAAAAATAGCTATGTGCATCCCCAAATTTACAGTTTGGAAAACTTCATATTCCGTCAACTAGCTCCAATTCTTCCCTTCTTTACAATTTAAATTAATAATAACATGAAGCACTGACCAAAACAAAATGCTCTTTTGAGTGACGGAAATTGTAATTCGCTATATTGGCTGGTTAGTTAAGAAACCCCTCCAAAAGGCAGTTAACCCCCACCATGGCCGAGTGGATAAGACATTGAAAATGGTTGACGACTGAAGTGTGGAGGTCCAAAACTTCTGGCCTGGTCTATCGCACGTCTGTCGATCTAACGGTCTGGAGTTTGGGTCGGTTTTCTCGAGATGTAACGTGAATACGTATTGGAACCTCTTAACCCTTTAACGCGCAGTGTTCCCGCTCTGGGAACACCAAACTCTGACGTTTTGACTGCTGCCAGTCACGAAGAATAGATTTGATTTCTATAAAAATAGTTGCAGGTGACATAGCTCCACGAGAATACTTTACTTTTTAGCGAGTCCTTTCCCGTAAAAAAATGCTCACGATTATTTTTAACAGCACTGACTTCTGTTGGAAAATGGAAGAATGAGAGAACAGCTGGATAGATGGCCCAATGCTGAAAAAAGGACAGTCGTTGCCATCGCTCGACTGAACTACCAGCAAGATGGCGGACGATTGAGACGTGCACCGCGTGCCACAGATCTAGAGACCCTTTTTTGACGCAGCTGGCTGTGCCGCACAGTCAGCTGCGTCAAAAAAGGGTCTCTAGATCTGTGGCACGCGATAAACGTTTCGATCGTCCGCAGCTGCGTCAAAAAAGGGTCTCTAGATCTGTGGCATGCGATGAACGTTTCGATCGTCCGCCATCTTGCTGGTAGTTAAGTCGAACGATGGCAACGGGTGCCCTTTTTTCAGCATTGAGAAAGGGTTGCGCCTCAAAGGGTTAAGAAGTCCTTTGACCAACCCTCTCCTCCTCCCATACTTGGTAGATAGCCATTACCTAGCTTTATCATGACACAACACAACACACAAAAGACAGTAACTCCATGCTTCTGAACACGAAATCTGTATTCTTAATGACCAATCTCCAGTTGCACTCCATAATCAAGCCGAAAAATCTCTATATCTTCCAATATGGACGGCGGTGGTTCATCATATAGTGCTTTAAACAAGATTGCCTGGAACAACTGCTATGAGTCCACTGGGATATACCCGAATACAAAAGCAGAGATAACCAATTGTGTTCCCTGAGGAAAAAAGCCCTTTTTCGAATAGCCTCCACCACCAGGCGGGCGGCAGGTAGGTAGCTTTTTTCCACCCCTCCCCCCATCCATATGCTCTAATTAATAACGGTCAAAGAGCTCGGTTTGCAGTTGTTAGATATAAATATAGCAGCAAGTGCCCCGCTGGGAACAGGAGCGATTACCTGAGAGTGGAGAATGGATGGAACTCAAAGTGGTCAGTTGGTCATTAAGCAGACATGGCGGAAGCATTTTTTTGTGCGAGAAAAATGATTGGTCATCCGCTTTGCTGCGTGCGATTACAGCGATTTGCCGTTTTAATTTTGTTGATAGATTTTTCTTTTGTTTTTTGGCAGTGCTGGTAGAGAAGGGCGGTTGCGAAACTGATGAATAGCGGGAAGGCTTTTTGGCCATTTTGGGAGAGGATGTTCTGTGTCGATTTAAAAAGGTAAAAGAGCTTTTTATTATAATTTAAGTTTCCTGGTGGTGTATAATGGTTCTATCGAACGAGAGTACTTGTCGAGCATGCTTCTTTCGAGTACTTGTCGAGCATGTTTGTTGAATTCGCCTCGACATTCACAAAACGTTGATTTCTCCTTACGCAACAAACCGTACCATACAAATGGTATTTTTGGACCATTTCTATAGAGGAATGGTTTAGGCAGTCCAGTCTCGTTTTTCTTGCAAATGAAAATATCATTTCTTATTTCGACGGTGAGGCAGGGGGACTGTCTAGGGAGGAATGTCTCCCCTCTTTTCCAACTATCTAGCCCCTACTATCAGTTATGCTAATGCTTAGACTTTTTTCAAATGCCATTGGAAACTCTCTACGGCAGCGGTTCCCAACCTTTTTTCCGATATGCCTCCAACAAATGATAACTTACGATGGCATCCCTTCACATTCTTCAGTTCAGCTACAGTGTTTATTTCAACAATGAAGATTTAGTAGTCTTTTCTACAAAATAATGTAATCGGTAAAGTTTTAGCATTTTTAGCGAAAATATGTTTTCTGTTATAAATAAGAATAAATAAGATTAGTTTTTAAAACATGCACTGTCACTTATCTTTACCTTTTTTTTTTCTAGTCCTCCCCCACCCCCCCTGCAAACCCTCTGCGCCCCAAGGGGAGCGCTCTCCACCAGTTGGGGGGGGGGGGCGCTGCTGTAAGGTGCTTGTTTGGAGCTTAATAAATAATCGCAGGTTGCTTTTAAAACCTTTCTTCGTGTTTGTCTAATTCTAAGCAATAAAAGACACGCAGTTACATCACCGTTAGATACCGAAGTGTGTCTCTATCGGGAAGCTGACATCATTTTTCCGCCACTTACATCTTATTGGGCTGGCAAAAAAAGTAATTGCGTTTTTCCGTAGGTTAGTACTTCGCCAGGCCAAAACTACGGAAGCTAATAATACGCAATTTGGCACATACATAAGTTCTTTAACATAGGTGCTAGATTAGAGAGATTTTTTCAAAATTTGTAACCTTAGGAGGTTAGGCGGCCAAAAAATTCTTTTCACATATCTTGCTTGATCTCAGAGGTAAAAAAAGGCATCCGTAAAATTCTTGAAGTAAAATACAGCACTCACGAATGCCTAAAAATCAGTTTACGGTCATTTTGACTATAGTCCTCCAGGGAAGATAGACTTGATAAATGGGAGCAGTGGCGGATCCAGAAATTTTTTTTGGGAGGGGCTAAATTTTTTAAAAAGCTTATTTCACCCAATTAAAATGTATTATAAATCAAAATTTTAGTCTAAACCAATGTATTAGGCTTTTGCGAGGGGATAAGTAATAAAATATGATCATTTTAGCTATTTAAAGTGTATAATAAAGCAGAATGTTACCCTTGAGCAATCTCTTTTGGGGGGGGCTGAAGCCCCCTAGCCCCTCCCCTGGATCCGCTACTGAATGGGAGGATGGCCATTTTTCATGGCCGAAAAAAAAAAACCATTAAAACTCTTTAAAAAGTATGAAGCTTATGTTTAGGCACTGCTTGTTCGTTGTTCGTAATTATAATATAATTTATTTGTTTGAATCGTTGATAATTTATTTGTTTTAATTTTATACCGGATGACCAGAAAGTTCGTAAAAACTTTAAAGATTCATTGAAAAAGAACAAATAATGATAGAAAATTGCGGTTTGCACAAATAGAGGTTTAGAGGATGATGGGAATTTTTTTTTTTTAATGGAAAGAGAGTTTGTAGTTCCAAAGGTTACCGATAGGTGTTGCTGACATGCACAATGGGAACCAAGTAAGAAACCTGAAATCTCTGTAATCCTTTCTATGCAAACTGCAATTTTGTATCATGATTTGTTGTTTTTTAATGAATTTTTGAAGTTTTCACGCGCTTTTGATGCATCCAGATTGCATCAAAGTTTAGAAATTCATTAAAAAGGAGAGATTTCGGATTTTTTTTATTGGAAACTTGGTTCCCATTGTGTATATCAGCGCCATTTATCGGTAATATTTCAAATTATAAACTTTCTTGTCCTTAAAAAAATCCCATCATCCTCTAAACCTATTTCTGCAAACCGAAGTTTACTATCATTATTTATTCTTTTTCAATCGAATTTTAAGTTTTTAGGGACTTTATGTTCACCCGGTATAAGGAAACACAATTATTTTTTTGCCCACCCAATAGGATTTAAAGCCAATTTGTTTATACTGGGTAGTTCAAAAAGTAAGGTATTAAGTCCTTTAATCAAGAAGTTTATTCAAGAATTCCAAGAGATGCATAAACATTGCAAGGCATTTCGTACACATTATTTTTAACATCACCTGCAAGCACATCAAAGCATTTGCTCAATCTTTATACTAATCTATCGAAACCGGTGTTGAAGAAATCAGGCCAATTATCATTGAGCCACGGAATGAAAGTGTCTTTAACTGTGACATTGGTTTGGAAATGACGTCCTTCCAGATGCTTTTGCAATACATCGAAAAGATGAAAATCACTGAGGACAAGATCCGGACTGTTAAAGAGGTTGTTTCAGTACGTTCCATCGGAAGTATTGTATACACGTGACACACGTGACATCTAATGAATATCTAATGGCATTTGATTGATGTGATCGTCTGTTATACTTAGACATGGAATTTCCTTTGCTTTTGGAAGTATGTGTACTCGTGAGATCTCTTATTGACTTTCTTTTTGAACGGCCACGTCAAATGCGTACTACTTATAGACAGATTTTCCCTAAACTTGTGTATCAAGGTATTAATGCCATTTATTGTTAAACATCAGAATGTTGAACACTTCCGGCGTCCACAAATGTCCAAGAAGGTTCCTTATAAAAAGGGTTCACGAAAAAAGATTTTTTGTCATTTTCTCAAGTGCTTGGTGTGTTGTTGTATTTTGCGATTAATCGTTTAGTACTAAGATTTATGATTTCATTAATCTTCAGCGAAAATACGCCCCTTTCTAACCACAAATCAGGGATTTATTGCATCGACCCCTCTTTCCCCATGTAATAAAATCCCCCCTTCTACTAATGAGTCGTAAAACCGACCGCAAAGTGAGTGGCGGGTCTAAATGTGCAAAAAAGGTTTTATAAAATAAACTGATACATTTAAGAGCTTGAATAAGTTTTTTTTTTTTTTTTTTTTTTTTTTTTTTTTTTTTTTTTACTATTTGGGAACTGAAAAGTATTTTAGTGCCTTTTTCATCTGGTTGACTCTGAAAGGTCATCAGCTACAAAATTGAGAGCTAATTAGCTGGTCAGAAAGGCCAAGAAAAGTCGACCAAAATCCATACTCCCAATACGCCGCAGGCAGTGTGACGTTCTGTGAACGTCTTTTGAACGTTTTTTGTACTACTATTGGGGATATAAAAAAGTAAAACTAAAAAAAGTAAGCTTTTTTTTTTTTTTTGAAATTGAGAACTGAAGTTTTCTTCTTCCTTTTTTCCTCCGGTTGACTCTAAAATGTCATCAGCTGTAAAATTGTGAGTTAATGAGCTGGTAAAGAAGGGCAAGAGAGTCGGGAAAAGTCTACCAAAAGTAGATTGCACCCTTCCAGGCAATGTGTTAGGAGTAGGAAATTCCCCTTAATCAGTGTCAATCAGGACGTTCTGCATAAAGTTTTATATCCAATTAAACAACATCCAAATTGGCACTTCATTTAGTTGGAATAAAATAGTGCTTTGAATTAAAAATGTATTCCTTTGCAGCAATATGTACGGACTTCTAGAGAACATGAGAAGATATTTTTTTATTATTTAAAAATAATGTGGATTTTTAATTATCTGAGTATCAACATTAAAATAAACTTACAGAAACACATTTGTTGACATCGACAAGAACTGATCTTTCAGGTTCTGTGCCGTATATTCTAAGTGTACGCATGAAAAATTCAAAAAGGATGCTGAATTCGTACGTACAATGTTGTGAAATGACGAACTAAAAATTCCCGAGCTAAGACGATTGAGTAAATTGCTATATTATGCATGTGTAATTGAGGTTATTTCGGAGTAAAGATCATGCCCTTTATCCCTCTGAGTAATTTGAAAGAATTCTTTAGTGTAACACATTCCTCTTGAGTTTTCTGCACGAAAATGGAATTTGCGGGGTACCATACGAGGTTATTGTTAAAGATGTGTTTGCAACAAAAACAATAGAACATAACAAGCGTATATTGTTATCAGCGTTCATGCATTATGCATACGAAGAAGAAATAACGCACAGGTAAGTACTTCGAATTTAATATTTCGAAAGAATTGTGTATTAAGCTCTATTAAGTGATTTTCCATGATAATTTCAAGAGGCTTTCTACCACGATCAATGTGTTAGTAGATTATTTTATGATTGTGCGACTTTGAAACTTTAGGCATGAAGTTGAAAACCTATAACAGAATATCTTTTCCGTGGAATTGAAAGCAATGGCTGGTACCCGAGCCATTTTGTTTCTTGCAGGTCGCAAGCCGTTGTTATCAGGCGACGGAATTAAATTTTTAACACATTTTTTTCCGATTTATGTCTTACAATTTCAGGAATTTTTTCTTTCACTTGACCCTACAATGCATATTGTTGCCAATTGACTACACTCTCATTTTCCATAGAAACTTTTGTAGCTTTTATCTAAAATACGCATTTAAAATAAATATAGGAGAAGCACGAAGATAATTTTTAGTTTTAGTTTTAAAAAATGAATGGCAGCATTATTTTTCGAGCAAACAAGCATGAAATCATAGCGTGTGCATTCAGTTCGCTGAACAAATTTTTGATTGCTTGTAATTTTTATTGCTAAAGGAAAATAAATACATAACTTTGAAAAAACAGTTGTATTAGGACTCAATAAAGTAGAATTAGGCTATACTTTCTTTTGTTTTAACTAAAGGCGAACATTCTAATTTTTCGAATTTAAACATTTTTCATGATTTTTCTGTGAAACTACATGCTGAAATTTAAAAAAAAAATATTTTTTCTAGCAAGTTTAAAGGAAGTTACAATTTTATTTCAACCCATTTTAAAAAATCATGCATTTTAGGGTTAAAAGAATAATGACGATTACATTTGTTTGAAAAACCTCCGATAAAAAGTACCAAAGTTTATTAACTGTTTATGTAACCGCAGTGGTTAGTAGAAAAATTGTTTTATACATGTGATGGATTTTAAAAAGAAAAGATCTCTTGTAAAACCTATAGGCATGAATGCGAGGAAATTAAAAAGATATTTCATCTCACGTGGCAATGGCAATACTGTCTCGTCTCGTTTCGTCTCTCGTCCGTCCCTAAAACCTACAGATATTTTTCTAGTAACTATATTTTAAATACTTGACTTTCTTTTGTAAATCAAAACTACGAAAATTCATATCTCTTATTCCGAAAGCCTACAGATATTTTTCTAGTAACTATACCTTAAATACTTGACTTTTGTAACTCTTATTCCTGAAGATGTCTCAGTAAATCAACCAATATTTTTTTTTGTGAGTAATTGAAACAAAAGTGTAAAATTCATAGTAAGTAATTACAACTTTCAAAGTTAATTATTATGGAATACAATGACTACATTTCTGTTATTAAAATTCTGCTGAAAATGTGAATGAATTTATGGTGAAAAGAAATTCAAAACTCCATAATTTAGAACAAAATTGAAGTCCATGAATAACCTTAGGAAAATTATTATTATTATTATTATTATATACAAAATGGTCTCTGAAACCGGGTCCACTAATGATGGCGTAAAGAGGAAAGGCTTTTACACTTTTAATATAGGTGGCGTTGGCCTTGTTCCGTGGTACGAATTGCACTGGTCGTTTCATGTTTCATGAACTTATACGTAAGTTGCTCTTGATATACAGGGTGAATACAAATGATGAACCCTATTTTTAAAAAAATCATATTTTTGAAAATACTGCACATATTACAATAAGTGATACATGAATGTAAAGAGAAATATATCAATTTTTTTTTACACATTAATGATCAAAATATGCGGTTGACGGTGATTTACCCTTAATCAGATGGCCACCAAGATCCCCAGGCCTAACACCATGTGATTTCTTTTCGTGGAGTTACGTCAAAGGCAATGCACCACTTATGCCGAAAACAATACTACAACTTAAAGAAACCGTTGATAGAGTGATGCTACAAAATGCATAAAACCAACTGGATTACAGATTAAACACAGGCTGTGTAACTATAGGGACACACATAGAACATTTGTAACTGAAAAAAAAAAGCATGAATGTAAATAGAATTAGTTTATTTATATTTACATTCATGTATCATTTATTGTAATATATGCAGGAGTATCGAAAATATTTTTTTTAAAAACGAGTCCATCATTTGTATTTACCTTTACACATATGCACTTTTGCTTTGCTTTATTTATTTATTATTAATTTTTTTGAAAAAACCTTAAATTTTTTATGAAATTATTTTGAAAGAATGTTAGGGATGTATTAATTAGAACATAACACTAAACATTTACAACCCAAAAAAATTTTTTAAAAATGAATCACTTGGAAATTTTTCTTATTATTTCACTAAATTACCGAATTCTTCGAATAAAAAATTTCAACGAAATAATTCTTATAAAATATCCATGTTCTTCCAGGTATGCAAGCTATTTTTCTACAAACATTTTTAGTTAAATGGAAGTACAAACAAACCATTTAAGAAAATCCTTACCTGTCCTTTACTGATTCTCGTGAATTAAAATAAACAAACGGATGAATGAAAACAAATTCAAATACCCCATTTTTAAACTCAAAAAAAGAAAACTTCAGTTACCACTACTCTAGTTATATTTTCCCTTTCGCTAAATATAAATTGCGAAATATGAGTATAATTATATTTTGTTAAATTAGAATACCAATACATGTCTCCATTTTAATCTTACGGATATATATATATATATATATATATATATATACATATCCTGCATTTTGAAATTACCAGTTTTAAAAAAAGGATTGTTTAAAAAATCATGATAAAAAAAATCTATTTCGAGGTACACCTTTTGAAAATAAATTAAAGAACTAAGAATAAAGCTTCCGTCAATTTTCTTGATATTTTTGTTTGAAAAAATCGAGTAAATCGACACAGTTACTAGAAAAACGCTTGTAGATTTTACTAGCAATATTAAATACATTTTTTTTAGCATTTATGCTATAATTGTTTTAGAATTTGGTACTAGAATAATTGATTTCACGACCCATTTTAATGTAACAAGGAAATAAGTTTGCTATTTCTTGGTTATTTGAGCAGCTGATCAGAGAAAATAGTTCCATTGTATCTGCTTGCATTATTCTTTATTTAAGCAGATTTCACGCATTTATTTAGATTTTTGCTAATAAAGTACTCTAACTTTCCTTATATTTCAGTATTGTAAAAAGTTGAATCGCAGAATTTTGTGTTTCTGATTCATAGCATAAACAGTCACTAGCATTTTTAAAAAATGCAAATATTATAAAAATACATTTTCTCAATTTTGTGGCATGTTTGTAGCTAATGCATAAATAAATATCTAACGTTTGTGTAAATATGTTTCTCAGTTTAAAGATAAGTATGCAAATAATTTGAAATAAAAATTTTACATAAACATTTTTTTATTCTGGTTGAAACATGCTGGTCGACATTTTAAAAATGCAAAATTGAAGTAAATACATTGATCAGTTCTGTCGTATAGCCATTTAATGAATACCTTATAAAATGTAAATTCCAAGCAAACATTTATTTTTAAATGGAAATTTGATGTACACATATCGATCTTCTCTGCTGTCTAAACATTTTAAAACGTATCTTAAAATGCAAATACAAAGTAAATACGCAACTGCTCTCTAAACCGTTATCGTTTATGATCACGTGATATAACACGCACACATGTATATAAATATACATGTTCATAATAATAGCACGCTTACCAGAACCAAATTTAGAACTGGCGTGAAAACTTTTTAAAATGCGTATTACTCATTCCAACTTATGTATTTAGTGGCTCCTTCACAGCTGCATTTTTCAATAAATAGTAATTTCAGTCATGAACGTGAATTACGCAAGACATAAAATAAATAAACACATCATTTTTTAAAACATGTACTCTTTTACCCCCCTTTGTAATTTCTAAAATGAGTAAAATTTTGCATATACTCAATAATCTAGAAACATAGAAGAAGCTGGAGCACATATTTATAACATATTGGGAAGTTGGTTATTTTCTACATTTTGCCTTTTTATTTAATTCATATTTTCAGCGCCGAGAGCAAATTCGAACAAAGTATTACATTCATGAAAAATATGATTAAGAATAATATTTACAATGCTTTAAAAATTAATAAATTTAATTATAAAAGAATGCTTCTCTCTAGTTTTTGTTAGTATTGAAAGATGTTTTTAAAGTTTTAACATCACAAAGTGGAAATTTAAACTTATAAGAACAAAATTAATTGAACTTCAACAATCCATTAAAATGTGGCTTTTAATACAGGGTATGTCACGATTCCCTCCCGGGTTTGGAAGGCTTATAAAAAATACATTACCAATACAAAGTTGCATTTATTGGATAAAGAAATGTTTTGTTTCATAAATGTTCAATATGTGAGTATTTCGTGATGCGACAGATATCAAGTCTAAAGTCAAATTCTTCCCTCCCCACACTCTCTTTAACATGTCGCGATCAACGGTGACTAATACAGTTGTGATCCTTTGGCGTAAATCTTTTAAATCATGAGTCATAGTGGGCACGAACACACGATCTTCTATGTAACCCCATAAAAAAATCGCATGGAGTTAGGTCCGAAGAGCGAGGTGGCCACGGAAGAAGGCGGTTGTCGTCGTCAGAACCTCGACCAATCCAACGACGAGGAAGCTCGTTATTTGTGACAGAAAACTTGTAATGTTTTTTTCTCCAGTAAAGTCAATTTTGTTGTTGTATTGGTGATATATTACTTTTTTTATAAGCCTTCCAAACGCGGGAGAGGATTGTGACACACCCTGTATTATGGATTTTAAACAACTCGGCAAATATTTTTGAGCTTCGATTGATATTTGAAAAGTGATACTTTTATTTGACAGCAAGCGTACATGAGTTTATCAAATTCTTTACAAACCTTCTAATATTCGATAATTAAAAGCGATATTTTTTGACTGATTATTACCCGTTAAAAACCCGATTCGTACTAAATTCGATGTCTAAATTTATTGGATTTTTCTAATTATCTTAGTGAAAAATTTCGGCGTCGCGTTATATTCAGGCTAATACGGTAATCTGTATGTTGTATGCAATTGAAATATGTATGATACAGTATACAAGTCTTAGAGTGAGTTTAGATTTCTCTTCTAAATAGTGCTAAATTATAGTAAATGTAAATGAAATATTTAAGTATCTTTACATGTGATCTCGACTTATATGATGAAGCTATTGAACATGTTTATGCTTAGCCTTTCACACTGCTTTACTAAAATATTTGTAGAACATGTTTTGGATAAATACATTTTGCAGGGGGGGGGTGCTCCACAGTTACTTATTCAATTTATAATAATTATTTGTATTATTATTGTTGTTGATAAAGCTACTATTATCCAAAAATTCAGAATGTAGAAAATGCTTACAAGATTATTTTTTTTTCGAGATCTTCTTGCAGACAGTAGTGTGAATTTTTGAGATTGTTTGATACCAAGATGTTTATGCACGCATATTAAAAATAATAAAAATAATTCAGTACTTACTCTCCTATATTGCAAAGTAATATTATATGTATAATACTTCTGTTTCAAGTACTCTATAGGTTGGCACGGGATAAATTTATAGTAATAGTGAGCAATTTTAATGTTTGTTTAAAAAAACATAATGCATGCACACATATTTTCTATTGGCTATGAGGATGACAGCTGTAGAATCCAGAAAACTTGTAAAACAATTATAGTAATACACATGAATTGAAAGAAGGTTTTTTTATTTTGTGCTTTTTTCGTAAATAAGTGTTTAGTTAGTTAACAACTATTTTACTCTTTATATATCTGTCTATATATAGTATGTATGCTTAAAGTTTTGAAATTTTTCCCAAATAGCATGGTACTTAAACTACAATATGGGCATCAAAATGTCTGGAAACAGTTTTGACTTGAATCATCGCTTAAGAAGTATACGAATTCACGAATTTTGATTCAATTGAAACTGAGTAATGGCAGAATAGATCCTTCACTTCTAAATCCATTGTTCAAATCATAGCTATATAGTTGTAACAGGATATGCAAATCTGTGAGAATGGGTGATAAATGCTTGAACTCTTGGCATTGACACTATAGTAATGTATCTATGATTTAAATAATGCGTATAAATTTCCCTTCAGTCTCAACTTTCTTAAATTGCTGCATCAAAACATGAAGTAGATATTGTATTGCAACTTTTTAGTTACATCTATTTGTATTTATTGGATTTTTCATTTTATAGAATCTTAATGCATAGTTATTACTTACTTCATGGTTTAACCAACACGATTTTTAAATCACTTAAATGGTAATGTTTTGTGAAAACACTAAGCATGAAGCTTATAATGAAATTTTCATGTTAGATATCTTTCACCATGAATTTTAAGTATTTTAAAAAAAATAACGACTGCAAAAATAACTGCATGCGAAATTTTCAATAAACTGATTCGGCAGTTCAGTGTTCAAAGATATTTACCGAAAAGGGAAAAAAATTAATTAGGCAAAAATATATCAGAAACGTATGTTTGTAATATATTTTAGCACCACGGATATTTTTTTTATTTTTTCTAATATTTTTTAATACTTTTTTTAAATTTATGATCATATCGCTACCTCATCATTGTTTGAAAGTGGGATAGTTAAGAACATTTGTAAAACACAGTTGGAAGAATTACTTCTACAAGCAGTATAGTGGATCCAGGGGAGGGGCTAGGGGGCTTCAGTCCCCCCAAAAGAGATTGCTAAAGGGTACCATTCTGCTTTATTATGCACTTTAAATAGCTAAAATGATCATACTTTGTAACTTAGGCCCTCCCAAAAGCATGCACATTGGTTTAGACCAAAATTTTGATTTATAGTACATTTTAATAGGGCGAAACACGCTATTTTAAAAATTTAGCCACCCCCCCCCCAAAAAAAAAAAAAAAAAATTCTGGATCCGCCGCTGCTTACAAGGAAACACATATCTTAAATCAATTTAAAAACCATTAGAGAAATAATTTAAAACGTTTTATTTGTTTGTTACAGTTCAGATTAGAAATGAATAAGAATATGAAAATCCTGTTAATAATTATTTTTAAAAAATCAACTGATGAATTATTATAGTGTCCAGATTTGTGAACAGAACCAGGAAATAAATTTCAAAATATTAAGAAAATAAATAAATAAACGAATCACTGCTCTAGCGTATTTGACTCATTTTATCCAAAAAATGTCCATTTTCTTTAAAATCACTGCGTGGCCGGGAACTGTTTTAAAAAGTCTTCCGCTCAAAGACAACCTCTAATCCTAGACAGTTGGCCTTCGTTTAGCTTCACCTTAACCTACCAACCAAACCAAACCAAACTCCCTGAAATTGCTTTACATGTGTTGCTGTTGGAAAGGACCTACAAAATGCAACAAGAGATTCAAAGTTACGAGCTTTTGTTGACTTAAAAAACCAAATTATTTTGCTCGATGAATACCGAAAGTCTGAATTTGGTTAATCTAATTGAAACTTCTCCTAGTGAAATAAGTTAGTATAATTAGTATTTTTTTCCCGAAGTATATTTTCAAGCTATTGTTAAATTAAAACTGTACCAACTTAATTTTATGTTAATTCAACAATCCATTTTTGGGTGCAATTCTTTATAGTAAGCAGGGAAGAGAATTTTTGCTCAGGTTTTTTTATAGTCAAAATTTAAAACTTAAAAAAAAATTCATAAAAGGAAGAAGGGGAGGTGTATAATAACTTCAGGTTACCAGGGAAAAATAATTTTGTTGAATTTAAAATTTTGGTGATACTATTTCATCCTGAGAATTTTGTTCAATCACTAACATTTTCATTTTGATTAGTTTGAAAGATTTTGATTAGTTTAACAAAATATTTTGTTTATTCAACTAAATTACTCTGCTAAAATAGTGCCAACCATTTTTTTTGTTCAATGTGCAAAATTTAATTGAATTCAACAAAATATTTCTTTTTTTTATTGTGCATTAAATGAAATTTTCCAATTTAAAGTTTGAGCTTAAACACGCCAAATTAATTAATTCTGTAAATGATCAATCATGCAATGCTCACATGATTCCCGGACGGAATAGTTTTAGGCTTTTCGGTAACTATTCTGATGCGACTGTTTAATGCTCCGTGAGACAGTTTCGTTTATAACCATGGCTGTTTCAAATTACACTCCATGCAAGTTATTAATTAAAAAGAGGCTTTCGCAATTTACAGTTTATGCCCATTCAGCAGCCGTTGTGTCATCGATTATGCTGGCTCATCTATTAAACTGATACCCAGGGGAATATAGAATACTCACACCCCAGTCAATATGCGCTAAAACACTGGAGCAACTGATCAAGCTGATGGCTTATTGATGAAGTAATGAAATTATTTTCGTGGAAAATATTGTTTTTTTTTTTTTTTTTTCTTCTTTTCTTCTCTTTTTTCTTCTTTATTTATTTATTTTTATTTATTTTTTTTTATTTATTTATTTTTTTTTTTTTTTTGCTCATGACAAATTAATTTCAATCAGATCCTCAGTATAAAGTTCAAAGTTACCCTCTAATTACACATAACAACTCTCTTCTATTATGAAAAGAATAAAAAATTTACGAAGAATTTCCAAAACTATATCTGCATCAGTTAATTACTATCTGGGTTGCTGTTCTAAAAGATGAATTTGAACTCCAGAAAAAAAGTGGTGAAGTGTGCGTCTAATTTCTTAACCAAATTTCATAAACAATGGGCTTTCCACAGACAACGGCCGCATTCGTAAACGCCAAACGAGTTACACTCGTGCAAAGAGTTTCCATCTAAGGTGCTCGTAAAGGAAACTGAGTGCATTCAGTTTATTAACTAGAGCGCTCGTATACAAAACTGGGTGCGATTAGTTTCAAACGAAGTAAACTGAAAGCGATCCCGGTTCCTTCAATTGTTTAGAAGACATGCTTAATGCAGATTGTTGCTGTTTTCAAATGACGTCCGTTGTTATGGAAAAGTATGCTGTTACGAAAAGTATATTACGTTTGCTGAAGCTGCAAATATTATTTTTTAGTGTAGGAAATTCATGCATACGTTAGAAACTGCTACGAAGGTACATAATTTTTCATAGATAATCATTTTCTTGTATTTTTCATTTTAGTAAATTCAAAAATGCATATTTTAGTGTTGAGATTGAAGTTAATTTAAACCTTTATTAGCGAAATTTGAACTTATCTTGCTAAATACTTTTGAAAAAAATGAAGGTTAAGTTGAAATTTCTAAATTTTGATCTGTGCACTTCGATGATGGCCACTCTTTCTTTTAAAAATCCTGTTGATTTTATATTGAGTATGTACTAAAAACTCTCCTCAGCAAAAATAACGCATTTACGAATTGTAAGTAAACACGTTGAGACTAAATAAACTGAAGTTGTTCGTAAATGCAAAAGAAACCGATTGCCACTGATAGCACTAAGCACACACATTCCAGTTTTCTTGTGAAAACTGCTTCAACGAGTTTGTCGTTTACGAATGCACCCAATTTAATAAATATTGGCTGCATTCGTAAACGACAAACTCGTTGCACGAGTTTTCGTAAGAAAACTGGAATGAGTGTGTTTAGTACTATCAGTGATTATCAGTTTCCTTTGAGTTTATGAACAACTTCAGTTTATTCAGTTTAGTCGCCTAGGAGACGTGTTTGTTTACAATTCGCGAATGCGTTCATTTTGCTGAGGGGAGTCTTTAGTACATACTCAATATAAAATCAACAGGATTTTTAAAAGAAAGAGTGCCCATAATTGAAGTGCACAAATCAAAATTTAGAAATTTCAACTTAAACTTCATTTTTTTCAAAAGTATTTAGCTAGAGAAGTTCAAATTTCGCTAATAACGGATTCAATCAACTTCAATCTCAACACTAAAACATGCATTTTTTAATTTATTAAAATGAAAAATACAAAAAAATGATTGCCGTTCAAAAATTATGTACCTTCGTAGCATTTTCTAACGTACGCATGAATTTCCTACTCGAAAAAATATTTTCAGCTTTAGAAAACGTAAAATACTTTTCACAACAACATACTTTTCCATAATAACAGATGCCATTTGAAAACAACAACAATGTGCAGCAAGTGTATCTTCTAAACAACTGACGAAACATTTGCAGAGATCGGTTTATTTCATTTGAAACTAATCGCACTCAGTTTTGTATACGAACGCTCTAGTTTAAAAACTGTATGCACTCAGTTTCCTTTACGAACGCCTTAGGTGGAAACTCATTGCACGAGTGTAACTCGTTTGGCGTTTACGAATGCAGCCATAATGAAAGAAATAATTCTGAAATAACAGTTTTTAACAAGTGCAATCGGTGGAGGAGGGATTAGTTTTTGGAAAACCATAGCCGAAAAGTTTACTATCACTCGAACACTTTTTCCAAAGTGATTATTAACAGGTAAATGAAGACGACCTTTCCGATCTCGCATTGCTATGTGATTTTTGAACCGTTTCTGTTCACCCTACTATCCCTGCAGGTTTGTCCGTCTGATAGCGAATCACCCCGTCTACATATACAGTCGAACCTCGATTTAACGTACTTTGATTTAACGAATTCTCTGATTTAACGAAAGTTTTTTCTGTCCCGACAAAAATGATACTAAAATGCTCTGATTTAACGAATTTTTAGCATTCATTTAACGAACAACAATCGCTGAAATAAAATTCGCACATAAAAATAATATTTTGAATTCACGAAGACAGCGATACAGAAATGGTCATTTACAATTACGCCGGGGATAACGATGATCAAATGCCTGGATGGGAAGATGTTCCTAGTACTGAAAGCAGCGAAGATGAAGAAACGGAAATTGAATTAAAATAGATGACATTCCAAGAAGCAATTTGCAGCTTGAACACTTTTTTAAAAAAATTTTGTCTCACGAGGTTGATGATGTTGTTCTTACTAAGTTAGAAAATATCGACAAAGAACTTTGGAAAGTCAAAACAAGGCCACAAAAACAAAGCACTATGAAGAATTTCTTTCAAAAGTGCCAATAAGTATGTATGTATTATGCATTAAGTTTTAAGAGCAAGTAACATTAAAAAATTTAGATAATTTTAAAGTTGATCTCCTAACGTATAACTTATTATTTTTAAGCTCGTAGTAAACAATGATCATTCTTTTTTTCATATCTATATCTAAGAGTATTTTGCATTGATATTTTTATACCATACTCTTTACAAAAAAATGGATATTTGATTTAACGAATTGCTTCGATTTAACGAACGAATTTGTGCGTCCCAATCAATTCGTTAAATCGAGGTTCGACTGCATTCACAGCTATCAATCGCTTTTCGAAAATTATGCATCAGGCTTACAACCAGCAATAAAACCCTGAGTACCATCTATCCATGGTTGAAAATAACTATTTTGCTCTTCGCAGGAAAATAGCAAAGCAATGCCTTTTCCAAAATGCAAGCGCAAATAGATGACTTTCTGTACGTTTCAGGTCAAAGGAAGAGGATGAGGAGAAATCTACCGTTAGTATAAGTTGCTCGAAATAGAGATAAGAGTAAATATATATGTGTATATATATCTATCCCCAAAAAACCCTACTTGTCTCTCGATTTTCATTTTGAGATAGAGAGCTCATTGATGATGGCTTCATGATTTGATTCTCCGATAAAAATGCAAGAAACGGGCGCCGCCGCCGGGAGCATCTCAACTCAACATTCAATCTGCGATTTGGGGGGGGGAGGATTCCCACCAAACCAAATCGGCATCAGAGACTCACGGGCGGCCATTTCCAATTTCGCATTCACCATGTATGATAGTGTTGCCGGCTCTAACAGCACGGGAATAAAACATCACAACTCGCCTCGCATCCAAGGTATATCGCCGTGTAATCTATCGAATGGCCTTTCCACTTCTGATGCCTGATTCATAAGTGGTACTACTCCAGCGCGAAGGGAGGGAGAATATATATATATATATATAATACACACTCTAAATGGCTAGCAGCCAGGGCATCCCAAGAGACTCCGACGCTAATCTATTAAGTGATCCTGGCCACCGCAAAAAAGTACTTCCACTCGGCCATTGTGATTCGCAACAAAACCCGCTTTAAATCATTCGTTAAATGAGCCCTGATCACTCCCCAATCGACGCTTTGAAGGAGTAGAGGTAAAGGCACTTGGAAGGGAGGAGGATTTTCGTTTTTTAGTTCGCGGGAAATAAACGAAAGGGGTTGGAGAGGAGTCGAAATGTTTACCTGAGTGATGAAATTTCAGTACAACGAAATTTTAAGGGATCCCCCCCCCCCCGATTGTCAAATTTGATGTATTGAAAAATTCGCTATACTGAAAGTTCATTATTGGTGAATTTGTATTGTGGATATTTTTTTTTCGTTAGTCTGAAATATTCGAAAAAGTAAAGTTTGTTATAACGAAACTTTATTTATTTTAATAGGTTGTTGTTGTTGTTGTTAATCTGAAATATTCGAAGAAATGGAGCTCACTATAGCAAGATTCTACTTTTCTTTTGATGTATTGATGGAGTATAGGTAAAGGCACTTGGAGAAGATAATTTTCGTTTTAGTCAGCGGAAAATAAACGAAAGGGGTTGGAGAGGAGTCAAAATGTTTACCTGAATAATGAAATCTCAGTATAACGAAATTTTAAGGCATTCCCCCGGATATCAAATTTGCAGAACAGGACAATTCGTTGTACTGAAAGTTCATTATTCGTTAATTCGGACTGTAATATTTGTTTAGTTAAAAATACTTTATTCGTTAATCTGAAATATCCGCATAAGAGAAGCTTGCTATAACGGAATTTTTATTTTTTTAATAGAAATATATATTTTTTTTGTTAATCTGAAATACTCGAAGAAATAAAGTTCATTATAGCAAGATTCTACTTTTCTTTTGATGTATTGATTTGACGTTTCGAGGGGGTAGAGGTAAAGGCACTTGGAGGAAGAGGATTTTCATTTTAGTTCACCGGAAAAGAACGAAAGGGGTTGGAGAGGAGAGAGGAGTCAAAATGTTCATTTGAATAATATCTCAGTATAACGAAATTTTAAGGGATTCTCCAGGAGATCAAATTTGCTGTACTGAAAAATTCTTTATACTGAAAGTTCACTATTGGTAAATTTGGATTGTAACATTTGTTTACTTAGAAATACTTTATACGTTAATCTGAAATGTTCGCAAACGAGAAGCTTGTTCTAACGAAATTTTTTTTTTTTATAGAAGTATTTGATTTATTAATCTGAAATATTCGAAAAATACAGTTCATAATAGCAAGATTCTACTTTTCTTTTGATGTCTTGATTTGACACTTTGATGGCCTGAGTATAGGTTAAAGGCACTTGGATGTAGCAAGTATTTTCGTTTTATTTCGCGGGAAACAAGGAAAGGGGTTGGTGAGGAGTCAAAATGCTTATTTGAATAATAAAATCTCAGTACAACGAAATTTTAAGGCATTCCCAGAAGATCAAATTTACAATACTGGACTGCACTTTCATTATTGGGGAATTTGTATTGTAAAATTTTTAATACTTAATTAGTTAATGTGAAATATTCGCAAAAGTGAAGTTTATTATAAGGAAACTTTTTTTTTTCTTTTAAATAGAAATATTTTATTTGATAATTTGAAATATTCGATGATATGCATTCCATTATAGCAAGATTCTACTTTTCTTTTGATGTGTTTTATTGGTTAATCTGAAATATTTGTAAAAGTTAAGTTCGTTTTAACGAATTTTTACTTTATTTAAATAGATAGTATATATTTTATTCGTTAATCTGAAATAATGGTTGAAGTAAAGTTTGTGATAACGAGATTTAACTGTGCATTGAAATAAAAGGTTTTATGATATTCCTGGCACATAACTTGTTTTCCGTTTTATGAATAGATTTTTAATAAGTATTATATTTAATTATACATTAGGATGTCCCAGAAATGTTGGTAACATGCTTTAATTCTTTATCTATCAGAGATAAGTAAAGTTGAAATGATGTAAAATGAAAATTAACTGAAAAAATGTTTGAAATAGGTAGGAAAAGAGCCTATTAAAAAATTCCTCTTGTTAATTTTCAAAAAGTTGAATATTTTAAAATTGTATATGACCCCCGTACAAAAAAGTATTAATTAGTAAAATGTAGCCCTTACACTAATGCGACATGTAAACAATTTGAAAATTATACCCTAAAAGAAATTAGAGATATGAAGATAAATATATACTGACTTAAACCACTTTTCAATGGGTATAAAAGGAAAAAAAGTCACGTCGGATCATGTCGTTTCATTGGTCGTATAGAAATTACGAAAGAAAACAGTATTTTGTTTTACAATCTACCAATAAACGTTTACATTCAAATTCATGTATAGGCCTTTGCTATCTATGTTTCAAGATATCTCAGATACGTTTTGTGATGAAAGATTGAAATTTTGTACATCGACTCATTAGTATAAGAGCACATTTTACTAATCGAGATTTTTTTTTTAAGGGGGGACATATTCAAATTTAAAATATGTGATTTTTTTAAAGTTAACGAGAAAAAAAAATTCCGTTAACGTAGTCTTTTTTCCTACCTTTTGAACATTTTTTAAAATTTACATTGCCTATTTATCTCTAATAGATGAAGAAATAAAATGCGTTACCACCTTTTTTGGACACCCTGTATAATGTAATATAAAATTTATTACAGTTAGAAATTAACAAACCTTGGGGGCGTAATCCTGATAACAATAAGTAACGGAACATACGCATTTGAAGAAATTTAACGCAAATATGTAATTAATTAAGTGTAATTATTCATAATAGTTATGGCCACTTTTGCTTGATTTGTGTGGGTAGCAAAGAGCGGAACTCAATTATATTGCTAATATCTTATTTAAAACAGAACATCCTTTAAGTAACTTTAGGTATGATCAATAAAATACTAGGACTTTACTCACTAGATTAAATGCTCACGAGATCCAAAATGACGACGGTTAATTTCGGGTAATTTAGATAAATTCACATTTCACGTGTACAGTGGATGATTCCTCCCACAAGAGGGCCAGTATAGCTATCTGTTGACACATAAAAAAATTTGCAGTAAACTTATGTCTTATCCCAACTGGCATCTTCCCATGAAGTACCTTATACTGTACTTTTCCAATATTTCACAAGTTTAAACAGTCAGTTAGATAGCTCACGGTTACAGCTAAGTGTAAATATATTTTAACTAACACATTTTGGACTGATGTTGCGTTTTCGCAGCATAAAATAAAATTTAAAAAATTGTAGATTTAGTTTTGAAATTACCTGTGCTCTGACAATTGTTTTAACTCCAATTTTGTATTTTTAAAAATGTCAAATTGTCTTTTAATTTAATACTATCTAAATAATTACAAAGTCGGAATGCTCGCTAAAATTTTAAATCGTTACATTTTGTAAACAAACAACAACAATTTAAAACTTTAGCGAACATTCTGACTCTGTGAAGTAATAATCTCTAAACATGTATCTCTAGAAAAATTTTAAAATTTAATTTTGATTGATGTTTTTTTATGGAACAAAAAAATCTTTAAGTAGATGAAGATGCAAAATATAACTAATAAATATTTTATGTTTATTATGAAAATAACATAATATTTTTGGAAAAACTTTTACTGTCTTATTTATTCATTAGGGAGTCTTTAAAGTCATTATCTACTACTTTAAAATACGGAAAACGTGAGCTGTCTTTAATGGGCAAATAAACCATTTTAATTAAATTATAAAATGTGCATAAACCTATAAACATTATAACAGATTCACAGTAAATATCGACAACATATACTTTCCTAATTGCATGATTTATCAAGCAAGTGCTTATTTCTGTGCTTTAGATATTTTCTGAAAGGTACAAGAAAAATAAACGTTTACTGTTTATTGGGCTTCAAATTACAGTTTAATAATTAAAAATTTTTAAAAACCTTTTTTTCTGGTATCTGACTCAACTTAATTGTTTATAAAACTTCCGAAGAACTATATGACCGAAGTTTCTTTTTTCAATAAAAGCCACCCTCGTTCTGTACGTACAAATGTCCGCTGTATAACGAGAAGTTCCGTTTCTTCTCGCATTTCTGTTAGACGAGACCTTTTATTTGTATGAATCGAGAACTCAAAACTAGACTTTGGTATTTAATTGTGAGACGAGATGAGAGTTGTGTCACTTCTCTTCTCGCCTCGGGTCAATTTCTGCATGTGTGTACTTGTAAATCAGTTTCTTTTGCAGTATTTACATTCTGATCTTCAGCACGAGAAATATCTCATTCTTAAACACTGCACTTGTTAGACGAGGTCTGAATGCCAGAACAGGGATGCGTGCTTACGCTTCTACATTTTATATAGATGCTTTAAGTGTACGGTAAATATTTAAATGTTTTAACCTAAAACGTTGTAATTTTCTAGATTTGTAGCTTCGTTAATTAGCATGCAAGCGGTCTGCTTCCATTCATTTCTGCAATTGCACGATGCAAATTGTCTATTGTGTTGGTGCTTTCTCTCTTTTTTTTTTTTTTCCAAGTCCTACTATTAGTTCTCACTCCCCCTATATATATTTATACATCTTGTTCAAATTTTCATTCGTTAATAAAATACTTTTTATTCATCCACTCAAGTTCCAATACATTTTTTTAAACTTTTAGTGGATGACACTTGATGTTAATACAGTGTTTCAGATATTAATTAATTAAATGCAATTAAGTTTAGATCCTGTTATGTGGGATTAAAAATGAATGAAAATGACAAACTAAACAAACAAACTGGATTAAAGGTATCTACCCTTGCTTCACAAACTGCCCTGAAATAATTAAATTTAATAAAAAGTAACCAAAATAATTTTTTTCTTTCTTGACCTAAGTAGGAATTCACTTAATTTTTTTTATATTACATGTTTTTTTTTTTACTAATACAAAATATTTAATTAGTTTCGTCAGATGTTTTGAAAATTAAAACAAACTTTCGGAGAAATTTCTCGAAAAAAAATTGCATTTGCGTAGAATAAATAAATAAAACTTCATTTTTAAAAATAAATTAATATAATGCAGTAAATTAAAAATATTTAAAATGTCTAGTATTGCAGTGAAACGTACAAGACAAGAAACGTGTCCCACACCGCCTTGTCCATCCGGATATCAGTCGTATGAATCAACGTTTGATGTACTGAATAAAATTCTATCCCTACTTGTCTCCTTAACCCTTTGAGGCGCAACCCTTTCCCAATGCTGAAAAAAGGACAGCCGTTGCCATCGCTCGACTTAACTACCAGCAAGATGGCGGACGATCGAAACGGTCATCGCGTGCCACAGATCTAGAGACCCTTTTTGACGACAGCTGGTTGTGCCGCACAGCTGTCTGTGGCACGCGATGAGCGTTTCAATCGTCCGCCATCTTGCTGGTAGTTAAGTTGAGCGATGGCAACGGCTGCCCTTTTTTCAGCATTGGGCCATCTATCCAGCTGTTTTCGCAGGCTTCCATTTTTCAGCAGATGTCAGTGCTGTTAAAAAGAATCGTGACCATTTTTTCCGAGAAATGACGTGCTAAAAATAAAAGGATTCCATTGGAGCTATGTCACCCGCAACTATTTTTATAGAAATCTAATCTATTCTCTCTGACTGGCAACAGTCAAAACGTCAGAGTTTGGTGTTCCCAGAGCGGGAACACTGCGTGTTAAAGGGTTAAAATATACAAAAAGCTCAATACATATCTAATATGGTTCGGGGCAATCACGGATTATCAGCACGTATCAATCATATGATAGAGCAATAAAGTAATCAATAACTTAATGAAACGTGTCTATACACTGTCTGTCTTGGAAAAAACATCCTTGTACGATGGCTCTCCTTAATGCTATAGGCAAATAAATATAATTATCATTGCGGTACGCATATAAACGCAAAACGTATCATTTGCCGGTATAACTGAAAATACCTTACAAACTGAAATAGAAGAATCTATACTAAGAACGTGAAGCAAACTATTTTTTTTTTTCCTTTCGTGGTACCATCAAGGGCTGATGAAACACCTAGAGGTGTAATGAGTGGTATTTGGTTTGTTCCTGTTATCGTTTCTCTTGCGACACACCCCTGGATGATAACAGCCGCAAACTAATGCCACTTACAATCTCGGCATTCTTAGGGTACTTTGTGTGTATATTTAATTTTCCATTAGCTCCAAGTGCAAAAGCCGGTCTGATGCTTTCTTTGTTTTCGTCGGCTAATGAGCGAGCGAAATCGCTTTTCTCACGATCGAAAATCGCTGCTGAATTAATAGTTGATTTCGCAAGCACGAGATTTACTTACATCGTGTGCATACTTTTATTTATTTATTTTCTCCCTGTGTTTTATTGACGACGGTTTAAATCCCAAATGTCGTATGCTTGGTAGAGAAAATTGATAGCTTGTTATTACAAAGAGTTTTTTGTCTTTATGGGTTTATAATTAAAGACAGCTTTGGGGGGGGATGCTGATTCACACATAATGTGTAGTAAAAATTCGTTTTTTTTAAAAGCGGAGAATTTAATAAAATTCTTTAATTGCCGTCTCTATTGTTAAACTACTAAAACAAAACGTGACGTATTAAGGCCTTTGGGCTGATAAAAGCCAACTAAAATAGCGTTCATATGGCCTGAAAGTAACAGGATGTAAATACTTTTCACAAAAGAAAGCGCTATCCTTTGTATAGAGCTATAAAGTATTATTTCATATAAACGTGTCCATGAGCCTGACTAGATTTATAATTGAGCCTAATGAATGGCCCAATTAACATGAAGTGGAAACCGTTTAATGAAGATATTATGGGCATAAAATGCTTTTGACTACTCTAGTAACAGAGGCATAAAAAGCTAGGGTGGCCCGTTTTTCTTGTACATAGATCATACTGCTAAGAATAAAATACTAGATACAAAGGGGAGGGATGGTCTAAATCTCGTGGTGTGTTACAAATATTACGTAACTGAATAAAACGTCTGTTTGTTTTTTATGATCCATATTAAAGATTCCATAACAATGGGTAATAAAAGCTTTAATTACGTTTTATTCCTGTTCAAGATCATCCTTTGATACTACTCAAATGATCACGAAATGGTGCATTTAAACAAAACTGAATGAAGAAACGTTGTTTATTTTATTATTTAATTTTATTTTTAGAAATATATAAAAACAAACATTACACAAACTTATACAAAACTTAATTCTTTACCGATTTTGTGTTCAGTAAGAGTAACAAGCGCATTTAATTTTTACAAACAAATAAATAAATAAATGAACGATTTTAGTAAAAGATAAGTCTTTCTTTTTTTTATGCTGTGCTTATTTTTCACTTATAATTTTGATTAGCTAATTTCATAAAAAGAAAATAATCTCATTGCATGTCAGAAATTGTGAGCTCCAAAGTGTGAAATTCATTTCATGCTTGTTATTTCGATAAAAACTGAAAATTGAATACTACCCATTTTCGCAGAGGTGTAGTCAGAATTTTTATCCAGAGCTAGGGGATAGAATGGCTATAAAGCATTGTCAAACAATAAATGATGAAAATTTCTGTACTGTGTAAACCTCTAAAAGCTCCTGTTAAGTTATATGAAAATAGTGAAATACATCCCAATATCCTTTCCCGCCCGGCTACAGTCCTGAATTTTGGTAGCTTGAGTTTTTTTTCTTCTTCTGTGATTATGTTTTTTCAGCGCTTATTTTAATAGCAACTCTATCTAAAAATGTATCATGGTTTCAAGTATATCGCGTCTCATGTACTTATAAAGATCATTTACTTCATGTATTGAACTAGAACTACAAGTGTTTGTTATTCACGAGTTCATACGAGCTCTGAATAAATTTTAAAAGGTTCAGCAAAAAATCCCCAGACTTCAACTCGAAGATAATAACTGCCTCCTGATCATTAAACAATAAGAAAGGAGAAGATTTTTTAAAAATCTTTATTTAGAGTTGATTGACTATAGGTAAAGCAAAATCGAGCTGAAATTATCAATTATAAAGTACTCTCTGGCCCAACCTTATTTGGGTATGTACTTAACGAATAGTTAATATCTATGCCTAGTTCTTCGCAAAGACAAGACAGCTGTGAAAGCCAGCTCTGTCACAAAGAATGCCACTGTTGTTGTTGCTGCTGTTACCTGAAAATAGGGTGCCGCCCCTTGGGGTTTACCGCTATGCACATTTCCTGGCATGACCCGGCAATTTAGGGTTACGTTCTATTTCGTATTGTGCAGTTTCGTACCATCCCATTAAGGGTGCTATTTAGCATCATCTTTTCAGTTTTGGAAAAGAAAATCATTTTTTCTCTTTTATTCCGTTCAAGGAGGCATCCATTTTTGGTCATACCTTATTCCGTCTCCTAAGTAATATTTTGTCCAATATGCACTAGTGTTATTGTTAAAGAACGAAAGTAAGGGATTTTATTAAGAATGTTTCATTAGTTATTAAGGTTAGTAAACTGTTACGTTATATTACTATTCACGAATATGTTTTATAATAATTATCGCATCATTATTTCATGAAACTAATTAATACATTTGATAAATAATTAAAAATCCACTTTTGAAATTTATTAATTAAAACTTTATTGCAGGGAAATTTGAGTCCTAAATTATAAATTAAAAAGATAATATTTTTCTTTTTAATATAACGACTTTTGTGCACACTTCAAATTCCGAATGCTTTTGCTGCAAGTTTTCTTAAGTGGGAAAAAGAAATAGCTAAGTTTAAAGAAATAATAATGCATTATGCAAAGAAATTAACGTTATCAAGAAAATAAGGGCAATTTTTTACTACTTAATCTACTGCAAATGTACACAAGGAGGCTACTTAACGATAACTACTTAAAAAAAAAAAAAAACTAAGCATTTCATTACTTTTTTTCATCAATTTAGCTTCTTTTCATCAGTTTCATTCCTGCCTAACGACGAAGACTATGCGATCGAAAGTATATTTTGAGTCATGTAATGACTCAAAACGACGCGATGACGAAACTAATGACGCGATAACGAAACTAGAGAGCAATTTCTTCAAGGGTTTTAGCAAAGAAATGAGTCATTTTTATCAGTTTTCTATAAATCAAAGGGCTTTTCCAGGGCCCCTAAACTGATCATGTAAATTTAAGGGCTTCTTACAGCTTCTTAAGACCCATGAAAACTTCATCTATAAAAGCATAATATACAAGGTGATTCAAAATTAGTTTTACAAACTATTAGAAGAGGTAGGATACACGAAGACAGTTCAGAATCACGCAGCAATGCAGGGTCGGAAACATCGTCTTCATATGCCTGTTAATAATCACTTTGGTTGAAGTGTGCGTCTAATTTCTTAACCAAGTTTCATAAGCAATGGGCTTTCCGCTGGCAATTACAGTCAAGTAATGAAAGACAAAATTCTGAATTAACAATTTTCATCAAATGCAATTGGTGAAAGATGGATTATTTTTTGAAAAACTGTGGTCGGAAAGTTTACTATTACTTGAAAACTTCTTCTAAAGGGATTATTAACAGGTACATGAAGACTACGTTTCCGACCCTGCATTGCTATGTGATTCTGAACCGTCTTGGTGTATCCTACTCCTCCTAAAAGTTTGTAAGACAAATCTCGAATCACCCTGTGTATCTGTTTACTAAATGCTTTGATATGTAATATGTAAAATTTCTCCACCCGTTTTATATTAATTATAGGCGATATCATGAACAATTCTGAACCAATCATAGTACACAAAATTTTACAAAAATGAGATTCTACAGTAAACTCTTGTCTTCTAAATTTTATTTACCTAAGTTTATTACTGGTTTTATCAATTCATATATTAAGCCTCTAATAATAATAAAATTAGCGATTGAATCGCACATACTTTCCATTAAATTATCTTGTGTTGCATGAAATGTATTAAGTAATTTGAACAACATTCGTACAAAAAGTACAGAATTTTTTTACTTCGAACTAAATATTTATTTAAATTTCAATTTAAGATATTATTATACAATTTCGCAAGTAAATAAAAACATCGAATATATATATTAATGAAGAACTTACTTTGGACTGTTAATTTGGATTTTTGCGCATGCGTTATTGTTATTGTACTAATGTTTACATCTAGCTGTTGCTGTTCGCAGCGTGGAAATATCGTCCATTTTGGTACCGCATACGTTAGCGTATCATATAAGTAGATTGTCTAAAATATCAAAATGTTAAAATATATAAATATTTTCACGCGTTATCATCAATTAATATAGTGCACTATATATATCTATAATATAGTGCACTTCTTTAAAATAAAAGAAAAGTCCACTTCGAAGGTACATAGGCACGTTGAACAAGATACCAATTTTCTTTTTTAATTGGTTCGTCTTATGGATTTACCTAAAAATTTACCTTACTGGGATCTAACTTAAATTACCTCATTTCATGTCTAACACAATGGTTCAGCTTTTTGGATTAATGGTAATGGTCTTTTCTTATCCTGGGAAATATGTAATGGGATTCTTTGGTAAATGATCAGTAAGCCACCGTTTGTTGTATAGGACTACGTGTCTACCGTTTCCGCTTTATATATACGTCAGCTACTTATATCTTGCTCTAATATGTAGTTCCCATTTACTCCAGCATATCCTTTTTACTTTGTGCACAGAGCAACCTTGGTGAGATAAAACGAACAAACATTATAGATTTGTAGTATTTGCTGTTCAAGTTAACCGTATCAGTTGAATTACTATCGATAGATAACTAACTCGATGCAAAATAAAAGTGCGTGCACAATTTATTTCTAATGATTAGCATGTATTGCTTGTAAACAGTTTGTGTTACAGGGGAAAAAACAGCAAATAAATTTAAGTATTTAATAAATATTCAATAATTGCTAATATGTGTATTTCTGCTTTAATAAACATGTGTTCTAATTAAGTAAATCTAATTCCATGTATACCAGTCAATGGCAACTTTTTATTGTCATTAACATGACATTAATTTCCAACTTTTCCGATTTAATTAAGTCAGTTTCAACCTCTTATGCTAATGTAAGCAGAACACTCATTTAAATGCCACGCTTTTTAGAATTAATTGATTGCAAGTTTACACTGGTAAAAAAGGCGAATGATTTACATAAATTTTACCTTAGACAGCACGACTAAAACTGCTTACTCAAAAATTCCCTCACGTCTATCCCTGAAATGACTATCTTGGAAAACATCAGCTGCAAATTAATTAAAGCTTTAATTGATGTAAATGTCTTCCAGTGAAATATTTTATGCAGCGTGTTGAAACAAAACAACTCTACTCGTTATGATTTTTATGCAAAATGAGGAAGCCTGGATCTATTTCTTTTGCTGTTTATGTTTGTTTAGCTGATGAAGTTTAGGAAACAAAAACTGTGACACCAATACCGCATTTTTATAGAATCTATAATAAATACCCTAATATTCACTGAGGAAAGAATTACTTGTTTGTTAAAACATTGATCGTTTATTTTAGTTAATGAATTACTTTATGACAGCGTAAGTGATATTTGGTAGTCTTCCCGATTAAATCATAGCGGCCAACATGCGATGCTGCTCTTGAATATAAATTTTACGGTATAGTAATTAAAATGTATTTTAAAAAATCTTTTTTCAGAGGAAGTGAAAAATCATTCAGCTCTCAATGGAGTTAATATTCATTTCTTCAAAGAGTGGAATTTTTTTAAAGCATAGTTCGAAATATTTTGATTCGTTCGAGCCCAAAATTGTTAGTTCCCCGTTTGATTAAGAGACAATTCTCTTGAAAAGATTGCTTTTAAGATAAACTTTCTGTTTCTCTGTTTTCGGAAGGCTGAATGATTATCTCTGCTAAGTATCCCTTAAGTTATCCCTGGACTTTTTCTGCTACACTCACACACACAAGAAAGTATTTTAGTGTTAGATAATTTTCTTAATTTAGTTTTGTGAGTAATTCTTTAGGCTTTTCGAATAGCACTTGACTCAAAAGAAATAAGAAAAAATATTGTACACCTCATTCACTGCTTATGAAGAATTAACCCTTAAATGCATAGCGATGCATATATGCATCGTATTTTTCAGTGCCGGATTAGAGTAGAAGCCAAATTTCTTACGTCAGTTTCATATATAAAATACAGTTTTTTTTAATAATAAATGATTCATATGGATTCAATCATATGGAATGATTTATATGATTCATATCGTGAGTAATAAAAGTTTCACATGATTCTTTCAAACTGTTTGTTCTCTGAGAAATGAATTAGTTATTCATAAAACTTAAATAAGAAATTTAACTTATACTCGTGGCTATCGTGTGAACGAGAAAAATATTCATGCATTTAAGGGTTAAATATGAAATTGTGATTTAGGAAATATGACTTACACTCGAATGATATATTTTGATAGGATGTAGATCACCTACACAATTGTGTAGGCCAGTGATTAAAGGGGTACGCTGGATGCTTTTTCATTCTGTCTCTGTGTGAATGAATATCCTTTCTTATTATTCGAAAACAAGATGCTTAAGTAACAGTGGTAATTATATGTATTGAGTTACTAAATTTAGATTTAAAAAAAATTATTTGGCGAGTGGAGACAGTTATGACACTATTTGCGATTTATTTTGAGTGTTCCTGTAAAAGAGCCATTTATGTTATATGCATGATTTTTATCTAGTGTTACTCAGGAATGAGTGAAAAAAAAATCCTTAGAATCGTTCCAGTAGTTAGAGATGTCCATATAGTGTAATGTATTAGAATTATTCAGTGGCTCTGTAAAGAACTATTTATGCTATATGCATGAAAGGTTGCTTATGTGTTCTCCCAGGGTATAAGATATATTCATTCCAAATTTTATCCAAATCCGTTCAGCTGTTTTTGCGTGATTGAGTAACAAACATCCAAACACGCAAACATACAAACTTTCACATTTATAATACAAGATTTGAAAATTTATGAACTTTAAAAACACATTTGAACTTAATTATTTCTTATGTTTTTTTTAATTTGGCGTAAGACTGACGCATTTTCAATTCCATTTCATATTTTTCAAACGCACGCGATTCTGCATTAGTAATCTACTTATATCACATGCTAACATAGGCGGTACCAAAATCGATAATATTTCCCCACCTAGATGTAAACATTAGTGCAATAGCAAATAACGCATGTGCAAAAATCCAAATGAACAGTTAAATGACGTCCAATGGATCAAGCATACGTTACGCAGTATCTAGATTACGAAATAACAATAATGGATACACAAAAATGTAAGATCTGACTTTTTCACAGGTTTAAAATATCGAATTTACAACTCTTGGCGCATTCATCGTCCATCTAAAAAATGTCACCATGCATTGGGCTAAAGCACACTTTTATCCATTTGCTGTTTTTAGCCATCGGCTTTCATGATGACACCCAAAATGTGTAGCAACCCTAACCTAAATAAATCGAATGATAAATACTGTTAAAAAATAAACATGATTTTCATTGAAATGAGTCCAACACTGCACTAAAAGAGCAGTAAGGTATGCGGCGGCGAAGCTGGCCACCTTTGTGGTTAGTAAAATTTCTGTTTTATTTCAAAAGCATAAATCAATTTATGCGGGCAAAACTCGCCTAGCAGAGCAACCTAAAAACTGTTTTTAATTCATAATTAAAAAAATTAACTATAATTTTAAAATTCTGCTTCTCAGGTGCACATTACCGAACTCATTGGCTAGTATGTTCAAATTTTCAGAGCTCTGCGTGCTGTAGATTTGTCTGGGGATCGCACACATGCAGATTAAATAAACATTCACTTTTACTATTATAGATTCCATGTAACTCGAATATTATAAATTCAGTAGCATAAGTGAATGCAAATTATGTACTTGCCTGTTCTGGTCCCAAACTCGTGCCCTTCGTATATTAATTCGTTACGAAAGCTGAAGGTCTTGCTTCCTCGCTCTGATACGATTTCCTGTTCGAGCTCCAGAGCAAGCCGGGTTGGTGAAAAAACCATTAGTCATTGAAAGTAATGTTTTTCTCCCCTTCTGATGTCATTATTACTGCTATAACAGACATGCTCTGTTGTTATTATCTATAATTCAAAACAAACATGCAGTGTGACTGAAGGTATCCATTAAGAGTACTTTATTCATAAAATTACAATTATCGTAATATGAAAACGAGGCTCAGCTGAGTGCAAAATGGATGCCTTTAATTTAAATCAATGGTGTTAAGGTTAATGGCCTGGAAATCGGGATACGTACATCGAACGTCTCATATCTACAAGCGCTCGGTTAGAGATCTTGCAAGAAATGTCCCCTCTTATTTGTTACGATGATATTTTAGTGATTTTCCTACTTAACCCTTTAACGAGCGCTATCGTCACCGTAAGGGCACAAAACGCTGGCGTTTTGACTGCTGTCAGTCACAAAAATAAATTTGATTTCTATGAGAATACTCGAGGGCGCCATAGTGACACGAGAATCCTTTACTTTTTATCACGTCATTTCCCGTAAAAATGATGATTATTTGTTATATTGTCAGGATTATTTTTAACAGCACTAGCATCTGCTGAAAACTGAAGAATACGATGGAAATACATTGATATAGAAAAACAACTGGATACACTGCCCAGCGCTGAAAAAAGCCCAGCCGAATCGCTCAATTTAACTATCAACAAGATGGCGGTCAATCGAATCGTTCATCACGTGCCACAGATCTAAAGACCATTTTTTTTGGCACAGACGGCTGTGTCAAAAAAATGGTCTTTAGATCTGTGGCACGCGATGAACCATTCGATCGACCGCCATCTTGCTGGTGGTTAAATTAAGCGATGGCAACGGCTGGCCTTTTTTCAGCATTGGGAAATGGTTGCGCTTCAAAGGGTTAAACTGGACTTCGAAGAAAATGAAAATAGCCGTTCTAACTTTAAAAAAGTGTAACGGTTTTTAATACTGACAATTCCGTAATATTTGATATTTAGTTTGTAACATGTGTTCAAAAGAAATGCAGGACTTGCATTAAAAAATTTGTAGATACGTTATGTTAATGGTGTTTTTTTAACTGTCGTATCTGAAGATCTTTCGAATTATTCTTTTTAATAGCATCTAATCATTGCCTTTCTTTCTAAATTATTTAGAACTGGAAACTGTTAAAAATATTTTATCCTTCTAAAATTATTAGTTTTTTTTTTAAGTATTTAAATTTTACTTAACCCAGGCAGCATAGCAAGTTCTCTAAGCGTCTATTAGCATTCATATAACGTGCAGTAATATTCTCCGAATGTTCTCTGCCAACACCTCCTACATACAGAAAGCCTTACAACGCCTACGTCACCAAGCTTTGACGTCATTTCTAGGCCTACAAAAGTGACGTTATCACAGTTTTAATTTCACAAAGTGAAACTATTTAAAATTTCTGGTGAATGCTGAAAATATTAGAAAATACCTTAAATTAAACATTAAAATTTAAAAATTACTCATTTTGATCTGTTTCCTTATCATATTATCTAATTAGTCATGCTTAAAAACTGCCATTTGTCTTAAATTTATATTTTTATCGCAAATTATTAAAATATTAATATTGCTATTCATGGCAATATTTCACCAACAATTTTTAATAGTATTGTTTTGTGAGAATAAAGCTTTTAAATGGAGGCCTAATGATGACGTGAAAGCTTGGTGACATAGGAGTTGTAAGGCTTTCTATATCTAGGAGGCGTTGTCTCTGCACTTTATTAGTCATTCAGGGAATATTGTTGGGAAACTCAGGGAATATCGTTACATTCACCTTCAAGCTTTTCATACTCTATCTCAAGGAGTAAAATAATTTTATTATTATAAAAAGAAGATATACGTAACAGTGGGGTTACAAAATTACGTCGTGATCTGCATATTGCTTAGTATGAATAAAGAGAATAGAGCTTTTAAATGGAGGCCTAATGATGACGTCAAAGCTTGGTGACATAGGAGTTGTAAGGCTTTCTATATCTAGGAGGCGTTGTCTCTGCACTTTATTAGTCATTCAGGGAATATTGTTGGGAAACTCGGGGAATATCGTTACATTCACCTTCAAGCTTTTCATACTCTATCTCAAGGAGTAAAATAATTTTATTATTATAAAAAGAAGATATACGTAACAGTGGGGTTACAAAATTACGTCGTGATCTGCATATTGCTTAGTATGAATAAAGAGAATAGAGCTTTTAAATGGAGGCCTAATGATGACGTCAAAGCTTGGTGACATAGGAGTTGTAAGGCTTTCTATATCTAGGAGGCGTTGTCTCTGCACTTTATTAGTCATTCAGGGAATATTGTTGGGAAACTCGGGGAATATCGTTACATTCACCTTCAAGCTTTTCATACTCTATCTCAAGGAGTAAAATAATTTTATTATTATAAAAGGAAGATATACGTAACAGTGGGGTTACAAAATTACGTCGTGATTTGCATATTGCTTAGTATGATGCATACCTTTTAACTTGTGCATTCCCTCTTTTTACTTTCCGAACATGTACCATGTAAGGAAAGTATTGTAATCATGAAAAAATTCGAATTCGAGATTTTGGTGTATTTACACGTTTTGGGGTCTTCTGAATCCATTTATGCTATTTTTACGAGATGTATGTGTGTATGTGTGTGTGTGTGTGTGTGTGTGTGTGTTTGTGTGTATGTGAGTGAACACGATAGCTCCTGAACGGAGCATTCGATTGAGCTCAAATTGGATATATATGGCATAAACCACCGTCGCAAGACCGGTATTGAATTTGGTGTGTATAGGACTTATAGTTTTTCTACAGGGCTACGACAAAGATTTCTTTTACATTATGGCCTATGGGGGGAATTTCTTGAAAGAGCGCTAGCGTTTAAACGGTAGATTCGATTGAGCTCAAATTCGGTATACATGTTATAAACCACCGTTGCAAGACCGGTATTGAATTTGGTGTGTATAGGACTTATAGTTTTTCTACAGGGCTACGACAAAGATTTCTTTTACATTATGGCCTATGGGGGGAATTTCTTGAAAGTGCGCTAGCGTTTAAACGATACATTCGATTGAGCTCAAATTCGGTATACATGTTATAAACCACCATCCTAAGACCGGTATTGATTTTGGTGTGTATAGGACTTATAGTTCTCCTAAAGGGCTACGACAAAACTTTATTTATGTTATGTCATAATGGCATATGGGGAGAAATTCTTGGAAGTGCGCAAGCGTTTAAACGGTGCATTCGATTGAGTTTCAATTTGGTATATATGTTTGAATTATTCATAGATTAAAATTTATTTAAGTGCTTGGTAATGATCTTAATCGTAAGTGTTCGGAAAGTCGAGTGGAGTCACTCCAGATTTTTTTAATTAGTAATTTTAATGGACGAAATACGTTATATTCCAATATTAAGAATTTAAACTCCGATTCCATGTGTTAAGTTATGAGAACTATGAAAAGCATTTGTTAAGTTCTCCAATCATAGGAAGAAGCATTGCAACTTTGCCATATTAACTATTCTTACACACGTACGACAATTATGATGGAAATGGTCTTGCAGTCGATACGTTCCTTAGAATTTATCTTTCTTGTTTAACAACAATCAACCTAACTTAGCCAAATATTTGTCGAAATTTCAGCCCTCATAGGAAGTAGTTTAGCTAGCCAGATGAGCTATTTTTGTGCACGTACGCTAGATAAGATAGCGTTAAAGAGTAGGCATAGACACGATACGAAAAATAGGGCTGCCTCGTATCACAGCTTCTGAGCATGGTATCCTCTTTCAAAATCCACATTTGGTACTGAGAAATAGACCTTTCTCGTCTCGCATAACAATTAAAAATCTCTGTCTCGTTTCGCATCCACCCTTATCGGAAACATAGAGAAGAAATCGGTGGAGCGAGCCTCCTATTGTATTTTTCGGGGGGAAAATGAAGCTATGATGACAGCTTCGCAGGGAAAAGAAACGAACAGATTTGGCTGTTTATCCCCATCTGTCTCGCAAAATCAAGAATTTTACTATGCTAGATATAGCAAAACGAAAGACGAGAGAAATACTAAAATAGTATTTTCAGCACTATTTCCATAAGTCTCAGTTTTAGTTTAGGGTAACGATCATAGGAGCACCCACGGAAGGGGCTATTGGGGCTAAATACCCCCCTAAAGTTCGAGAGTTAAAAGTGGAAAGCTTTAAAATTTAAAACTTAATGAAAATATTTTATTTTTTAAAATAGTCTTTAAATTATTTCTAAAATATTTTTTACCAAAAAAAAAAGACATTAATTTTTAAATAAGTGCTTACAATTAGTGTATGAAATACAATTAAACTCGGTTAAAACATCACTGAAAATATCTGATGATTATTTACGACTCTATAACGAGTTACACTGATAGAAGCAAGTCAAGTGGTACCAAATATTCCGACGTTATAAGAGAGTTGTTACTATAATCGATGTCACTATAACCCAGTTAAGCAGTATTTGTATCCGAGCCCCCCCCCTTAAACTAAAATCCTGGATGAGCCACTGGTTACGATTGCTCCCTCCACCTATATTATTTCTCTATGATTGGAAAGCGTTCTACAATCAATGAACGCAGCAGGATTTATCTTTCTTGTTTAACAACACTCGGCCAATTGTAAATGTAACAAGCGCGTTTGTTACATTTCCGATTCTCCTCTCTTTGGAAGCAACACTGTAGCATACCCGAGCATGAATTCCGAGAGTCGCAAAACATTGCCTTACGAAAATCCAAGCGAATCGTAATGACAATATTCACATATGTAATTTTCACTAGCACAGGGAGATAACGGGCCGACGTTATAAGAGAGTTCTTACTATAATCAATGTCACTATAACCGAGTTCAGCAGTATTTGTTGCCCATCTCCCCCCCCCCAAAACTAAAATCCTGGGTTGGTTACGATTGCTCCCTCCACCTATATTACTCCTCTATGATTGGAAAGCGTACTACAATCAATGAACTCAGCAGGATTTATCTTTCTTGTTTAACAACACTCGGCCATCGTAAATGTAACAAGCGCGTTTGTTACATTTCCGATTCTCCTCTCTTTGGAAGCAACATCGTAACATACCCGAGCATGAATTCCGAGAGTCGCAAAACATTGCCTTATGAAAATCCAAGCGAATCGTAATGACAATATTCACATGTGTAATTTTCACTAGCACAGGGAGATAACGGGCCGACGTTATAAGAGAGTTGTTACCATAATCAATGTCACTATAACCGAGTTCAGCAGTATTTGTAGCCGAGCCCCCCTTAAACTAAAATCCTGGATGCGCCACTGGTTACGATTGCACCCTCCACCTACATTACTCCTCTATGATTGGAAAGCGTACTACAATCAATGAACTCAGCAGGATTTATCTTTCTTGTTTAACAACACTCGGCCAATCGTAAATGTAACAAGCGCGTTTGCTACATTTCCGATTCTCCTCTCTTTGGAAGCAACACTGTAACATACCAGAGCATGAATTCCGAAAACATTGCCTTGCGAAAATCCAAGCGAATCGTAATGACAATATTCACATGCGTAATTTTCACTATAGCAAGGGAGATAACGGGTACTATGTGGAAGAGAAGAGAAAACCCCAGTGAAACTATGTTACCAAGCCTCGCATGAATTATGCATCCAGTAATACCGGCCTAAAAGCTGTTAAAAACCCATTTCTCTTTCGGCACGCAAAGCGGTGGTTGCCCATTAAATGAAATAATACCACACCAAATTTCGCGTGCACTCACTCCACAGCCAAAACACTTTTCTCCCAGTTCCAGAACTTGAAAAGGAGGAGATGATGCCCCGGCTCGCGAAATTGTCATTTCTGCGGAGTCAGTCGCATTAATGCCGAGTGCGCAGGGCCCAAATTATGGCTGTTGTTCCTCTTTTGTGTTTGCGAACATGAGTTTTGCGAGGGGGGGGGGGGGGGGTTGCCCGTGAAATTACTGTCATTACGGCGCGGAGCGGGCCGGGCAAGAAAGAGAAGGCGCTCTCGAGATTTTCTGAGCTCTGAAGGAGACGCGTTGTCTGAAGAATTTACTTCGCGTCTCTGATGGCGGACTTGGTAATTTTGTGATTTTTCGCTTCTTTCTGAGGTTGATGAGGGTGCGCTGCTGTTGTTAAGTCGTTCCGATTTGGAGAGAGGTTGTTGGGGGAGGAGTGAGTGGTGCTCTGTGGAGATGAGTTCGGACTCTTTTATATTTATTTAAAGTCCGAGCCCGCGGGCTTTTAATTCGAGCCCGAAATTTCAGCTAATCCTACTAATATAATAAATGTCAATGTTTGTATGTATGTTTGTTACGCTTTCACGTTGAAACGGTTTGACGGGTTCGGATGAAATTTGGTATTAAGACAGTTAAAGTCCTGGATTAACAAACAGGCTACTTTTTATCGCTCGATAAAAAGTGGACGTTCCCATAATATACAAAAAAAAAAAATCTTTTATCCAAAAAAAAAAAAAAAAAGAGCTTTTCTTTACAAAGCCGTCGACAGATGGCGCAAACTTATAGAATAAGCAGTTTTCAATAAATAAAATCACCCGAATATTTTTCCTTCTGACGTGGATTTATAAGTGGAACTCGGACCAAGCACACAAATCCGAAATACATGTTACACAAACAAACAAACAAAAAGTAAGTTTTTTAAACTTTCATTCAGTTCGAATTATACATTTTTCTGCATGTCTTTTTCCCCTTCTATTTCTAATGTATTGCATCCAGAAAAGGATGCTAAATATATCAATTTTAATTTTGTTTATCACACTCATGAATAATGATACACTTTCCAGCTTAATGGAATAAAGAAAGAAAATAGGGAAGACGCATGGATATGATACGCGTTTAATATATAGGACTTTAGTGCGTATTTAAAATCTGAAAGTGTTTCAGATTTTCTTACTTTTTTTTTCCTTTCCCTTTTTTGATAACGGCCGGTATATCTAGAAGCTCTTCAAAATTAATATAGGATGAAAATAAGTTGTACCTTTTTGTAGGATTTTATCACTAAACCATCTTATTTTTGTAACCAGAGGCGGCCGGAAACGGTAAGCAAAAGTAATCATCGTATCGAGGCGCCGGCTTCGACGGGACGTCATGTCGAACTCAAAAACTAGGTAGAGCATAAAAGGGGGCGTCACTTACCCTAGGACCGCCCCTCTTTGTAACCGTCTGAATTTTAAATTCTATTCAGAATCTGAGATATTTCAGAGCCAAAGAAGCCGGTGAGAAACACAAGATTTATTAAGATTGCGAATCAACTGGTCGCCGGAGGCTGCTAGTAAATGAATAAAAGTCAATAACTTCATTGATAGACTATCATGAATTTTGCCGTGTGGGCAAATTAAAGACAAATATAATAGCAAACTGTTAATGCACTTTCTAATTCTTTATATTCAATAACTTTATCAAATGATAATAATTAGTTTATTTTTCATATGAATCACTTTTTAAAATCTGTTTACAAGGAGTATGTTCAATAAGGGAGAAGTTTCTCACAAGCCCGCGCTCGAACGCAATCGTGAATTTTACAGCCCGAGCTCGGTTCGGGGTCGGGATGAGCCCGTCTCATCTCTAGTGCTCTGAGGAAAAGGTAAAAGAACCGTCGATAGTTATTGTAGTTAAGTTAATATGCAACAACCATACGATGATGCAATGTTGGTGATAGTCATAAAAAAAATCAAACGGAATAGCAAACTGATAAGACTGCTTGAGGGGGGTGATTTACAATAAATGACAATAAACTACAATAATAGGTCTATACTTTCTTTGGCAAAGTAAATTTTATAAAAGTATTGCAACATAATCGAGGATAAAGCAATATAAAACTTGAAATTAGTAACTTGAAATCTGTTAAAAGTATGATTTTAAAAAATTGCAAACGGAAGGGATTCAAATTCACACTATCTTAGTGTAAAAAAAGTTTGATGACGGGAGACCACGTCGAAACTACCTTGTGATAAATATAATTCAAAATGAATTAGATTCTATTTTGTTAATACTGCAGATTAATTTATTTTGATCAATCCTATTTATAAATTTGAAATGGTAACTGTACGTATCAATCGAGTTTGATGCTTTCAAGAGAATTTTGAAAAGGTTTAAGTCGACTGATATTTTTGAAAAATCAGTAACATTAAAGTTGAAACCTTCCGTTATTTATTTTCATGTATTTTTTCAGAAGAAAGACTTCAAATTCGACTTCATTTAAAATAATAAGCTGAAATCCCCCCCCCCCTAGATTAGAGCACTACGTGTGGGTAAAAGTAACGCCAACACGTTGTGACGTAAAGAGTGTGCCAATTTGTTGTACAAGGTTCTTCATAGTCGACTTAACGTCATTTCCTTAGAGGATTTACAAGACACAGTGCTGTATTCCAAAGCTGCAGCAATTGCGCTGCATTATTTTATAGCAGTATGTGTGGTAAAATTGAAGGTATTTCTTACAGTGTATGATGTTCTCTAGGGTAAAATTAATGCTGATTTTTAAAAAAGATTCCTGTAAACCACACTCTACGATAATTACAGAAAGTAGGTTTTGTCGAGTTTGGTATTTTGAAAACGAAACAAATATAAGTTAAATTTACTTAAAAGTAGCAGAATTGAAATGCCAACAATTACTTTTAACTCTATGCACCCTTTGCCTGATGAACACCATGAATAGTCGCTAACTAATTTATGCCGTAAATGTAAAGTTATATGGTCCATGGGGATTAATTATGCTTCTCCCAAAATATTTGAGGCCCTTTAATTATCTACTATTCTGCCTTTAATATAGTATAGTCTGAAAGGAAAACTTAAAATGCATTCTACCTTTTTCTCCCCCCTGTCCCAGAATAAAAGTGTGCAAACTTTTTGCTAACTACTTGTCTGTGTTCCCTTCCAGTAAATTAGCGAATAATCCCCCAAAGCTTTTAGATTGCCCAAGTGTTGAACTGTAATTGTTGTAATGTGCACTGTACACATTACAATTTGTGCACAATACTGTGAACAAATGTTTTTGTAAATAAATGAAAATTTTTCCCTTAAAAATGTTCGTTTAACTTAATGTTATCAACCTTCCAGTGAATTAACTAATAACTCCCCATAGCCTTTAGATTGCTCAAGTTTTTAATTGTAATTTTGAAGAGACATATAAATGAAACCATCTTAAATACGACGCAAATTACCTCACTAACCTTTTTGTAAATAAATGAAGTTTTCAAAAGTATACATTTAATTTAATGTTATCATCCTTTTAGATAAATTAAAATGCATATCACATTCATAAATTTAACTGTCACAGCATGGATTGCACTCGAATTATTGTTTTTTTAGCATTAATATTGAAAAAAAATTCCGTTATTTTTACAAACCGTGGGAAAAGTTTTGTGGGGGAAAAAAAAATCAAACGTTTCTGACACAGAGTAAGTTTGGGAACCGTCGTTCACAACTCAGACAGAGAATTATGCTTTCTTCACCCTCTCTTCCTTAAATCCTTTTTTACGACTCGGAATCAAATCTATGAAGAATAACATTTGCACGATATTTTACCACCAAGGACAACAAACAATTACGACTTCGCGGATAGCTAGCTGGAACCACATCGACCTGTAAGATGTGTGTTTGGGCAAATAAAATACGGTTCCCACGACTTCTTTGGAATCGTAAAAAAAACGAACGACTTTCTCGACTTTTTTTTTTTTTTACGACTTAGATCCAGTTAAAAAAAAAAAAAAAAAACAGCCGGCACAGAGAGAAGATGATAACGCTCCGATGTGTAGACAACACAGATTTTGAGAACCAGAAAAGCGTTTCAGAATTTGTATATATACACACACGTCAGTAAACACTCTCTTTGAACGCTTGATGAGTGAGCGTTTATCGCTGTGGGCGATATCAGAAAATTCTGCTCCTTTTTTGATTCTTCCATTCTTGTTAATCGCACATTGAAGGCAACGCCGATGGACGCGTGACATTGCACGACTCGTCTTGACCCAGTCGAGTTGTGTGGTCTGGTTGCTACTAGTCAGTTCGTTGCATCGTAAATCGAACTCTGTTTATGGGAGATTGAGAGAGAGAAAAGCTTGGAAAAAAAGTCGGAGCTTTGGGAAATGATGCTAAAAACTTTTATCATTAAAGTATTTTTTTTTTCCGAGGACTTTATTTTTAAGCGCTTTAATAATAAGAAGCATTAGTTGTTTAACCCTTTAACGTGCAGTGTTCCCGATCTGGGAACACCAAACTCTGACGTTTTGACTGTTGCCAGTCACGAAGAATAGATTTCATTTCTATAAAAATAGTTGCGGGTGACATAGCTTCACGATAATCCTTTAATTTTTAGCACGTCATTTCCCGTAAAAAAAATGGTCACGGTTATTTTTAACAGCACTGACATCTGCTGAAAAATGGAAGAATGCGAGAACAGCTAGATAGATTGCCCCATGCGCCACAGCCAGCTGTCGTCAAAAAAGGGTTTCTAGATCTGTGGCACGCGATGAACGTTTTGATCGTCCGCCATCTTGCTGGTAGTTAAGTCGAGCGATGGCAACGGCTGCCCTTTTTTCAGCATTGGGAAAGGGTTGCGTCTCAAAGAGTTAACTGGTATTATGCTCAATCACAGTTCTATTATATGTATCGTTTTTCACTTTCAGTTAAAACGTACTGTGCAAAAGTATTTACTTGGGGCTATACAGTGCGTTTTTTGCTAGAGCTAGTCAAAATTGTACATTTCTGAATATTTTTATTTCTTTCGGAATTCTGTACTTCCAATAATAATAACTCCAATAACAATACTCGGAAATTCTGTACTTCCAATAGTAAAAATAACAATAATAATCTTAAGTTGACTCTTAGATTCTGTATCAGCATGAATAATTCTGTACTTCCAACAATAAAAATAACAATAATAATCTTAAGTTGACTCTCAGATTCTGTATCGGCATAAATGGTTTTTGAATTGAAGGGAGCGCAAGTTTTTGTACTGAGGAAGGCTAAAAACTAGACTAAGTTTTTCTTTCTCATTCATCAATGTAAGTGCTATGATGTTTAATTGTACCTCTATATTGCCTTATTTCTTTCTATGTTCCAATGTCTAATTTTAAAGAAACCTGAAAAACCTGGTTAAAACGTATGAAACTGCAATCTTATATCATTTTCTTTACTATGTAATATTGAATTTCACCTATGGAACCACGATTTATAATGTACTTCGGTTACGGTTACAGCGTTATGCCTTTAAAATCCCGGAAAAATACGTAATCACCAGTGTATTTCTCCAATTGCTATGAACTTTTATAAAGAGCAGATGTAACGCCCAAAAGAAGCAATGTTGAAACAATATTGTTTCTTCGGGATTTTTATCCCTCCCAGTACGATTTTATCCTTTGTTAATTAATTAGTTATATATTTTTTCACGGTATCTCATTTATTTGGACATGCAGGCTTTTTTGTTGGTTATCGGAATTCCTAACACAATGCAGCAATGAGATGAATGTTGTACATCCAAGGTGATCAGCGACACATTTCCAAGACCTGAGTTTAAAACAGTGAAATATTGAATTGTATTATATCACAAATTGGTTAAGAAAACATCGTTTTGCTGATTGTGAAAGGATATCTGAAGAAGCAAGAAAGAAATCAATAGAAGAGGGAAATATTTTTGTAATCTTAAGTATTACTTAAAAAATATTAAATATTAAATGTTTCGAAGACCCATGATGGGAAGCAATTCTGGCCAAAGAAGAGCGTGTTCTACAGTGGATCTTTTAAATGATGAGAGTGAACGGGTGAAAAATGGATTCACTATTTTAAAAAAAACAAAGAAAAGGAATAAAAGAAAGATTCACTTCGATAAAATGCTTTGTCAATTTTCGTCAAGTCTCCCTTTGAAACTTTTTTGGATAAGCCACTGGTGCGTATGCAATATTTAAAAACATTTGTTGTAAGAGAAATGATATCATTAGCACTCAGCAATTTTAATTAATTAATTAATTAATTAATTTACTTTTGAGATAATTTTAAATGAAAAAGCTAATTTGACCTGAACAGAATTTACAATAAGGCAAAGTGTTACCCTAACATACTCATAACAACAATACCCTAAAGTAATATTGAGGATGGAATAATTAAAAAACAGCTAATTTCACCTATACGAAATATATAGTAGAATAAAATGTTCCACTAAAGCAATGATCTTTTTTATGGAGGGGGGGGGTTAAGTCCCCCAGAAGTGGCTGATCCTTGGAAAGGGATAGGATCCACCACTGCTGGGGGGGCGGACCTTATCCTCTTCCTAAAAAGAGACATTGCTTAATAAAATAATAAATAAATAATTTTTAAAAACCATTGCTTTAGTGTAACATTTCGCTTTATACTACATTTTGTTTAGATCATTGCTCAAAAAAAAAATAATGATAATAATAAATAAATAAAAATTAAACATTTCTTTGATGTAACATTTCGCTTTATACTACATTTTGTTTAGGCCATTGCTAAAAAAAATAATAATAAATAAATAAAAATTTACAAAAAAAAACTTTGTTTTAGTGCAACATTTTGCTTTATTCTACATTTTGTTTAGGTCAATTAAACTTTCTATTAAACCAGTCCCTCCTTAAATTTTTCTGTGTTTGCCACTGCCCCTATCCCTCCTTTCCCTATATCCACCTCTGATCGCAAATACTGCTGCGAAAGCATCACACTGCACCTTTAAGAAACTTAAGCGCACTTACTAATGCCACTGCAAAAATCTTCTCCCAGACTCTTGTAACACTTCTCCGCTCATTACAATCTCCTCGGAAGCTCAAAGGCCAATATTTTATTTCAGCATCCAATAAAACCAGGCCGTCCCCTATACCTGCGCTCAATTACAGCGAGTACCTATATTGATCCGCCTCTCGTTTTCAGATCGGCCGCTGCTCCAGAAAAAGCGTAAATACCTCCGGCAGCGGCTTCTGTGAGAGCAATTTATTTGGCTCTGTCTCTCTCTCTCTCTCCAATTAAAGCTCTTCACCCATCCACGACCCTCGCGTATGCAAATAGATACAAGTCATCGCCACATGGTCTGCGAAAAGTCACGTCAGATTATCGTTGTTTCCTCCCCCCCCCCCCACTCTTTTAATGCTTTTACTCATGTGCCTGATTGCTTTGGGCATCCTCCCATGCGTTGGATTTGATGGGTTGTGTGTTTGTGTGTGTGGACGTCTAACCCTTTGAGGCGCAACCCTTTCCCAATGCTGAAAAAAAGGGGGGAATCCGTTGCCATCGCTCGATTTAACTACCAGATAGATGGCGGACGATCGAAACCTTCAATGCGTGCCAAAGATATAGAGACCCTTTTTTTTTTTTGGCTCTGTACTGAATAACATACTATCCCTACTTGTCTCCTTAACCCTTTGAGGCGCAACCCTTTCCCAATGCTGAAAAAAGGGTAGCCGCTGCCATCGCTCGACTTGACTACCAGCAAGATGGCGGACGATCGAAACGTTCATCGCGTGCCACAGATCTAGAGACTCTTTTTTGACGATAGCTGGCTGTGCCCAAAGTGTCTCTAGATCTGTGGCACGTGATGAACGTTTCGATCGTCCGCCATCTTGCTGGTAGTCAAGTCGAGTGATGGCAACGGCTGCCCAATTTTCAGAATGGGGCCATCTATCCAGCTGGTCTCGCATTCTTCCATTTTTCAGCAGATGTCAGTGCTGTTAAAAAGAATCGTGACCATTTTTTTACGGGAAATGGCGTGCTAAAAAGTAAAAGATTCCCGGGAGCTATGTCACCCGCAACTGGCAACAGTCAAAACGTCAGAGTTTGGTGTTCCCAGAGCGGGAACACTGAGCGTTAAAGGGTTAACGCTCTTCAACCATCCAAGATCCCCGCGTATGCAAATAAATACAAGTCATCACCACATGGTCTGCGAAAAGTCACGTTAGATTATCATTGTTTCTTCCCCCCCCTACCTCTTTTAATGCTTTTACTCATGTGTGTGTGTGTGTGAACGTTAAGGGGGGGTTGGTTCCCGGTAGCTTCTTTACTCAGGTAGTTACACGAGTAATAAATCCCTGAATGAATTTGTTTTCAAGCCTTCAAAAAGTAAATGACGAAAATGTAGAGTGCTGGTACCTTTCTAAGGATCGGAGGGTGTTGTGGAACAGTGGCTGCTCGTGGGTTATTTAAAAGGAGGTTCACAAAACAATTTTCGAAAATTAAATAGGAAGCTAACGACGCAGCTTACAAGTTAAAATAGATTTGCGTTTCCCGCAGTTAAAGGAAAACAATGCACGCGCATGAAAGAAAACAAGTCATCTTTGCAGGGCCGAACTCAAAAAAATTTCAGGGGGGGGGGGGACCAAGAGGTGAAAAAGACTAAATTTTTCACAAAAAGGCTTCATTATTATTGTTTTAACAAAATTTTAAATTTTTTTGGGGGGCGGACCCCCTGCCCCCCCCCCTTGGTACGGCCTTGCATCTTTGGTCTTACATTTCGTCACCAAGATAAGTTTTAGCAAAGGTACTGTCTTGATTCATTTTATTTCATTTTTTTTTTTTTTTTCAAAGGATACTATTGAAAAATGCCATTGCTTTAGCTCCGAAACACGTCTTTCACTCCCATCTTAATTCACACTATTCTTAATTAATATAGTTTGCAAAAAAATAGTAGAAATAAAGAAAATATTAAGAAAATGAAATAAAAATTAATTAACTAACCGAACGTAACAAACCAATTGAAAATCCGGAAACGATATACCGCAAAAAAAATGGCCTTGTGTGCACAATGAAATAGTGCGAACGGAATGATTTCATCAGAGCTGTACACTTTCCCAGCTGTCTCGGCTTCTCATTCAAGAGAGCGGTTTAGGGGAAAAAAATTCCCGTTCGCACGTGCGATTGATTATAAACTGTGCTGTAGTAACCTACACTACAGTGCGTTGGCTATAATAAGACCGTTTAATAATAGTGAAGGAGGGGGGGGGGAGTAAAACTTGCGCTTCAAATTTACGAAAATCTAGAAGTGTTCTAAATATTTGTTTTCAATTTAATTTTTAATGTGTTTATTCATTAGTTTTTTCCTTTGGTGGTTCACGTGCTCATGTGCTCAAATGGAGGGGCCGCTACTTTTGTGGAATACCATTTACATTTCTAACTGTAATTTTACAGGTATTTTGAATGAAATCCCCCAAATCATCATGAGTACACACTATAACTAATTGCAATGAAATGTCTTTTGTAAAGAACACTAGTATTTATTTTGTTACAAAAAATAAAAATCTGGAGTGACTCCACTCGACTTTCCGAACACTTACGATTAAGATCATTACCAAGCACTTAAATAAATTTTAATCGATGAATAATTCAAACATATATACCAAATTGAAACTCAATCGAATGCACCGTTTAAACGCTTGCGCACTTTCAAGAATTTCTCCCCATAGGCTATAATGTAAAAGGAATTTTTGGCGTAGCCCTGTAGAAAAACTATAAGTCCTATACACATCAAAATCGATACCGGTCTTACGATGGTTGTTTATAACATGTACACCCAATTTGAGCTCTATCGAATTTACCGTTTAAACGCTAGCGCACTTTCCAGAATTTTCCCCCATAGGCCATAATGGAAAAGAAATCTTTGTCGTAGCCCTGTAGAAAAGCTATAAGTCCTATACACGCCAAAATCAATACCGATCTTGCGACGGTGGTTTATAACATATATACCCAATTTGAGCTCAATCGCATGCCCCGTTCAGGAGCTATCGTGTTCACTCATATACACACAAACACACATACACACACACATACATACATCTCGTAAAAATAACATAAATGAATTCAGAACCCCTCTAAACGTGTAAATACACCAAAATCTCGAATTCGAATTTTTTCATGATTACAATACTTTCCTTACATGGTACATGTTCGGAAAGTAAAAATGAAAAAGTTACGAATGAAGGGTAATATGAATAGGGATGGATGCGAGACGCGAGAAATCTCGCACTGTTTCGCGTTCTCGCGAGACAGGCAATCTTTTTGCGAGACGTGACAAAACGAGAAAGGAAATATTTTGCGAGACGAGACAGAGTCTTGTCTCTCGCGAGATTTCTCGCGAGAATTTCTCGTCTCGCATGAATTTACGATACGAATTACTTTTCGATCAGAATTGCAGTGCTGTATTTGAGGAGGTATGCCATTCTGAGAAGAGAGGGTACACTTTGCCTGAAGCCTCTGCCGTTTAACTTGCGTCTCCTTTGTTATCGTTCCTGGTATACTATCAGCACTCTAAAATACACACAAACGCGTAACATTTAAAATTAGGACAGCACGAGGGATCTACAAAACACACAAAGGAGAGGATGAAGAAAGAAACTGGAAAAAAAGAAAGAAAACAGAAAGTAAACAGAGGAAAGGCCGTACGGTACGTCCAAATTACGTCTATATTTAGATGGGGGGCCAGGATCATAAACTGGGACCCCTTTTACTATCTCAAGCATTTTGACCCATTTTTGACCGCTGTCGAATTTCGCAATGCAAAGACTTTTTTTTAGATTTCCTGAATTGAATTTTAAAATTACTGACATATATTTGGGCAAGCTACATTTAAAAATTATTTTTATTTTAATATTTGTAACCCATTTATATCATTAGCTCATATGGACGCTAATGATATAAATGGGTGGGATGGATATTTTATGAACACGTGTTCAGGGATGGCTATTACATGACACTCCTGTGTTGGTACTTTTGAAATTTCAGTTTAAGAAACGATAAAACTGTAATATAATACTTCAATTATCCTTTATAAAGGAAATATGTTTATATTTTTTATCATTTATGCTTAGTGCTTTTCCGTGTAAGGCGTTTTTGACTTAAAATGTTTGATCAAATCTGGTAAAATTCTTATAACACACACACACACACACTCACACGTATGTGTGTGTTTATTTCTGTTGTATAAGTGGCTAGGGATGGACGCGAGACGAAAAATTGGTGTCTCGCGTCTCGCAAAACAGCCGAAAAGCTTGTCTCGTCTCGCAAAAATCCCTATATCATAATGTTAAAAATGTTTGTCTCGTCTCGCAAAAAAGCTGTAAATCTCTGTCTCGTCTCGCAAAAAGTCGTCTCGCGTCCATCCCTATAAGTGGCTTCCACCGGATATATATTGTTGTATGTCTATCTGGATAGCAATTTTATGAAAAATAAAACTTCTCCATTTATAAATTTGTTTATAATAAATACAGATTGATTTTTTTAAAGAGAACATTCATTTATTAATTTGCGCAGAGTAATCGTTGCTTATAAATAAAAACCAATGGAATTCAATTATCTTGTTAGAGAACTTTTTTTAGATTATTCGTTTAATTAGCCTCCCCCCCCCCACCAACTGATCAGTGATGTCAACATATTCGGTTTCATAGTTTTGATAATTGTTGTTTTTTGTAAATATTTAGATAGCTTAAAAATGAGGTTTGAATTGTAAGTGAGTTTTGATGTCTGATTCATATTTACATATAATCCATAATTATGAATAAATTATTCAAGTATGCTATCATTATTATTCCATGGACCAGTATTCCATACTTCGTTATTTTATGCTCTAATTGTGTACTTAATAATTGTGATTTTTGTCAACTTATAATATTGGCAACATTTCATCAAAATGGATGAATACGTATGTAATTAAATCTTATGGATATTTAGTATTTTTCTCTTAAATAAATTAATATTTATAAATAAAATGTTTCATCAGTTATTATAAATGCTTCTTCCACCATAAGCCAAGCTATGCGAACGTCAATGAATGATCTACTGGAGCGATTTCACTAATACAACGTTGGGTCTCAGCGGAGCATTCAAAGATCCATGCTGAGAAACAACCCTGGTCACAAGTCTGTTGTCCCTTCTTTTTGATGGTGTGAATGAACAGGTTATAACCGGGTTCCCGATTAAGCATGAAACCCATACCTCATTTACTAAAACTAGAGGGGGGGGGGATAAGTAGGCTTCACTATAATCATCCCGTCCCCATTTGAAACTTTTATGAATTCACCATTCCAGGCATTGGGGCCGCTTAATTAGATTAAAATTTTATTTGCGCAACATGTCCTGAGTTCTGCATCATTTCTAACAAAATTCAAAGCTTTTGTATAATTTCAAAAGGAAATGAAACTCCCATCAACCATTCATATTACATTTACGCAGTTCCGGAAATAAAAAAATAAAAAATATTTTTTCGGTGTCATGTCACATATATATACGGATTAAATCTGAAGTTTTACCACTTAAATTGCATATATGAATTAATATGGGGACTAATATGTGTACTGATAGCCCATTGCCTATGAAAATTGGTTAAGAAATTAGACGCACACTTCAACACTTCTTTCAAAGTGATCATTAACACGTACATGAAGACGTACATGATGTACACGTACATGATGTACACACTAATTCTAGCTAGTTTTATATATATATATATATATATATATATATATATATATATATATATGTAGGAGGCGACGTCGAAATAAGACTGGAAGCACTCCTACGGTTCTCAATCACGTTTATTGCTCGGCTAAATATAACAGAAGAAATATTTACAAAAGAAAGGAGAGATTTTGCAGAACATGAATAAGCGGAGTCGGTCACAGGGTTAGGTTTCCTTATCACACAGGAGCCACTGGCCACCTTCTCGTGGTCGTCCTGGAGTCGAATCGCCTACGCGCGATCAGAGAGCTACGTCCGACATCGCTCCTACGCGAGCGTGGTCTCGTTCGCATCTGCTGCCTCTAGCTCCCAGGCTCTGATAACCTGCGGTTTCTGTAGACGTGAGGTTGTGATGCCATCTGCTGGAGGGTTGCGCCTCTTGATTACCACAACGCTCGGCCATCGACGTGTGAGGACCTCCGAACCTGAAACTTAAAATGAAGAGAAAAAAAAAAGAAAAAGAAAGAAAATAATGATTAAAAAAAACAAAAAGAGATGTTGAGAAAAGGAAAAAAAGTTTGTAGTAGGATGATCTCAAATTGCAGTTCCAGTAGACCAGGGTTTCATGTGGTCAGCTGAAGTGGAAGTTGCTTCCGGTCCTTCATGAGATCCTACTTTAGCTACATCGTAGCGGTCATGTGGTTTTATTTTTATGACTTTGTACGGTCCTAAGAACTTGGGTCGTAGTTTCAGACCTCCTCCAAATTGGGTTTTTTGGATTGCTACCAAGTCGTTGACTTTATAGACAGGAGCGGTTTTGCGGCGTCGATTGTATTGCCGTCGGTTTTCTTCTTGGATTTTTAATATATTTTTCTTAGCTTCTTCACATATATTTTCTTTCTCCTGGATTGTGGATTTCAGGAATTCTTCTTCAAGGATTTCCTTGATACGTTGGTCTTCTTTTTGTTTCATTTTCACACCTATCATCAATTCGAATGGAGTGAACTTGGTGGATCGACTAACAGTGCTGTTGATGATTCGTTGGACATCTGGGACGAACTTGTACCATTTTGTAGGATCTTCAATCGACAATTTCGAAAGAACTGGGATGAGAATTTCATGCATTCGTTCAATCTGGCCATTGCCTCTTGGCACTCCAGTTGTGATCGATATGTGCTGAATTCCTTCATCTTCACAGTAATCTGCAAAGTCCTTTGACGTGAAGGCAGATCCCTTGTCGGAAATAATTCTCGAGGGATTTCCGAAAACAGATTGTTGGGACTTGAGTTTCGCTAGAGCTTCTGCCGTAGATGTGGTCTTGACTGGATAGAACCAGTTGAATTTTGTAAAACCATCTACCACTGTAAAAATATGTTGGTAGTTCTTGTTTGTGGATGGTAGGGGACCTATAAAATCAATGTGGTACGTGCTTAGTGGAATATTATCCTTTGGGATGGGATTCAATAGACCTTCTGCTTTGCCTCGTTTTTTATTACAGAGGATGCACTCCACACAGTTCGTTATGACTTGCTCTATTTTCTTTTTAGCATTCGAGATATGGAAATCTCTTTTCAAAAGATCTTCAGTTTTCTGTACAGCAAAGTGTCCTTTGTTATGGATGCCTCGAATAATCTCTGACTCCATTGCTTCCGGCACAACGATGAGCTCTCTACCGTTATCTTGCAGATATAACACATTATTTTTTAGCAGGTCTCTGAGTCCTTTCTCGACTAGAGTTTTCAATAACTGAATATGCTCATCGGCATCTTGCGCTGTTGCGATCTTAGTGGTGATTTCACTTTGCGAGCGGGTGACCATGCACACAGCAGCTCTACTCAATGCATCGACGTGTCTCATTTGTTGATTTGGTCTGTGGATAACTTCATATTCGAACTCTTCAAATAGTAGAGCCCATCTGGCTATCTTCGGCGATAAGTCTTTCTTCTGCATTGTTTTCTGAAAAGCGTTACAGTCGGTGACTATTTTAATTTTCGTCCCTAAGAGGTAACTTCGAAATTTTTTAAGAGCTTCGACGATCGCAAGCACTTCGAGCTCATAGCTTGACAATTTTTCTTGTTGTGGTGATGTTTTTTTACTCATATAATGGATTGGGTGGAGTTGCCCATCATCTGCGTGTTGAAGCAACACTGCACCAAAACCATGACTGCTAGCGTCCGTGTGTAATTCTAAAGGTTTTCCTTGCTGGAAGATGTGAAGAACGGGGCTATGGCTTAAAAGTTCTTTAAGATGATCAAAAGCCTGTTTTTGCATTGGCCCAAAAGTAAATTCTACACCATTACGAAGCATATCGCTAAGTGGTTTTGCTATTTTGGAATAACCAGGTACAAATTTTCTGAAGTACCCTGTGAGACCGAGAAAGCGTTGCAGTTGCTTTACATTCTTAGGTTGAGGGAAATTTTGAACTGCAGTCGTCTTATTTGGAGATGGACGAATCGTACCTTCTTCAATTATGTAACCGAGGAACTCAATTTTTCGTTTTAGGAACTGACATTTTTTAAAGTTAATTTCTAATCCGTATTCTGAAGCTAACTTTAAGATTCGTTTAAGCTTTTCTAAACCTTCTGTTTCATCATGGGAAGGTATGATGAAATCATCCATGTAAACTACGATTGTATTGTCCCTTATTAATTCCCTGAATACTTGATGAATAAATCTTAAAAATACACTAGGACTTGTGCTTAGACCAAACGGAGTTTTCTGAAATTCATATAACCCTGCATGACAAATGAATGCTAAATATTTTGTGCAATTTTCCTCAACTGGTACGTGGAAAAAACCATTTTTCAAATCCAAAGTTGAAAACACTTTCGCTTCCCCTAAATGATCTAGGACTTCCTCAACTTGAGCCATAGGAAAGGAATCTTTCACAACTTTTTTATTTAGTTGTCGAAAATCGACACATAATCTATGAGTACCATCGCGCTTTTTACATAACAGAATTGGGGATGAATATTCAGAACAGGATGGTTTAATTATTCCATTTTGTAACCACTCATCTATCTGTTTATCAACAATGTTTTGTTCTGCAAATGATAGTCTCCGAGATCGTAGCGATACTGGAATGTCATCTTTTAACACAACATTCAATTTTAAATTGGTGTCTTTTATTTTGTTCGGTTTATAATTATTAACTAATAGTGATAAATCCTTTCTAATATTTACATCATTAACATGCAATAAATCAAGATCATATTCATTAACTACATTTGCAACATTTAATAAAAAACATTCTTCCACAGGTGATTCGCTTTGAAAATCATTTCCATTTTTAGGAATTTGCGTTACAATTTTTTCTTTCTGACTGACTTTTAAAAGTTGAGAATAAATATTCGGTGTTAAAATTAAAGGAGCCGATAGTTGTTCTACCACAGCGACAATGATTTCTAACTTAGGCGAATTTCGCTTTAAAGATAAATCTACTCTAGCAATATTTGCCTCTTTTTTCTCTTCAAAACAAGAACTAAGTATTATTTTACCCTCCAGTGGTGATTTTATTTCAATTAATGATGAATTTATAACCGGAATTTGTGCGCCTGAGTCAATAAGTGCCTTTATATTTTGACTGTCAACGAATACATCAGCATATTGCAACTCGTGAATAAAACTGACAGTATTAACGCTTGTTTTGTTTTTCAGTCCCGTCTCCTTATCTGATTCGGTTTGTTTATTAAAACCTCTTGGGCAGTTACGAGCGTAATGGAAGCCCCTTCCAGTCGCCCCACACACGTGGCAAGATTTCGGCGACAGAGATACAGATTGCTTTTCGCTTTTGCTTAGATTTTTGTTTCGCCAGGATGATTCACTCTTTAAAGCTTCAGCTTGCTGCGTCTTATGAAATACTTTCGTTTCGTGGGAATGAAATTTGGGATTATTTATTTCCGATAATGATTTCCCGCGGGATGAGAAAAATAAATCGCATTCTCGTCCTAATTGCGTCGGATTGAACCATGTTTTTCCTTCGCGAACACTTATGTATTCTTTTGTTTTTAAATCTAGCGTTTCATATAATTTATCTGCAACAATTAAATCACATAACTTTTTATAGTCCTTCTCAATTTCTCGAACCTGACAATAATGTTCGAATGTTGCCGTTAATCTTGATGCAAACTGAACATGGGGTTCGTCTGCTAAGCGATGAGCATGTTTAAAATTGTGCAGAATTTCTCGAGTTGTCGGCTGAAATTCAGCTAAAAATAAAGCTTTAAGTTTTTCGTAATCCAACAATTCTTCTTGATTTGCATACGTTAAAAGATTATTAGCTTTGACCCCTAACAAATTAATGAGTATTTCTGCTTTTAGATCTGGTGGGACATCTTTTGTTGCAAATGCTTTTTCCAAGGAAGCGAAAAACAAATGAAATGCCTCTGGCCTTTCAGGGACAGAGATTGTGAGCGTTTTTATGCTTTTAATCAAATTTTCAATGTTACTTTGCGCATTTCGTTTTTCGCCAGACATTGATTGACTTCTTAATTTTTCAAGTTCTATCTGTTTCTCGATTTGCGCTAATTTAAGGCGCTCTATTTCTAACAAACATTCTTCGTTAGTGGATTTAGGCGTTCGATCCTCCGTGATCGATTTTAAGACGCCTCGAACATGTTCAGGATTGGTTTTAAAAATATCTGAATTCTCAATAATTTTTCTTATATCAGCTTTTTTAGCATTATCTGGAAATTTCGCTGCTATTTTTTCAGCGAGGTCTTTTAAATCGCTTTTATTTAAATTATTTAAGAAACTCATATTGTAGTGAAATATGAACAGCAAAAAGTAGTACTATTGTGAGAACGAAAAAATTACAGTACCTGAGCCCCCATGGTTGTAGGAGGCGACGTCGAAATAAGACTGGAAGCACTCCTACGGTTCTCAATCACGTTTATTGCTCGGCTAAATATAACAGAAGAAATATTTACAAAAGAAAGGAGAGATTTTGCAGAACATGAATAAGCGGAGTCGGTCACAGGGTTAGGTTTCCTTATCACACAGGAGCCACTGGCCACCTTCTCGTGGTCGTCCTGGAGTCGAATCGCCTACGCGCGATCAGAGAGCTACGTCCGACATCGCTCCTACGCGAGCGTGGTCTCGTTCGCATCTGCTGCCTCTAGCTCCCAGGCTCTGATAACCTGCGGTTTCTGTAGACGTGAGGTTGTGATGCCATCTGCTGGAGGGTTGCGCCTCTTGATTACCACATATATATATATAACTAGCTAGAATTAGTCACTTTTTGAACATTTGGTGACATTATTTGCTGCACTTTAACAATTTTAACAAATAATTCTTATTTACAAATAAAACCTATTTTCGTACATTTGCATAAAATTTAGGTAAGTTTTTATTGGATAAGTCTGTAAAATTTTATGTTAAAAATGACGTTTTCTTTGTTGGAAATTTTTTTTTCACTTTAAAACATGCTTCTTTTTTTCTGATAATTTTCTAATTAAATGTTACTTTTTAGTAGGATTAAATAGTTTTTCCATTACGAATAAGAACGGTTTGAAGTTGATAATTTAAAAAAATATTAAAATATATATAGTCAGAATATTGAAAAATATTAATAATGAAAAGTGCCAAAAACCTCCGGACCTCAAAGAGTTAAGTAAGAGATAAAAAGGACAAAAAAGTTTTGTTTTGGGTTACATCTATAAAAAAAAAAATGGGAATTAGATTTAAGTTTAATTTAAAAGTGAACACACGATTATGCCATAAGTTCAACTGAAATCTAATTATTTATTTCTATTAATACTTTCTAAAAAGGATCCCCCTCAAAAAACTCACTAAGAAGTTATAACATATAAATTATTTTTTAAATAATAAAATTATTATTGCATAAGATTTATTCGTGTAATAATAGATCTTATTTTGTGGCATTAAAGTTTACTGAGTAACCAAGATGCTTTTTATTAACCCGAAAAAGCAATTTCTTGAGAAATTATAAAACATATTTTTTTATACTATAATAATTTTTTTATACTATAATATTAATTTTTTTATACTATAATATTAATTTTCATCATATAATGAATCTTATTTTGACCATTAAATTTAATTGAATAAAAAAATTCATTTTCGATTGAATAACTTACAAAAGTAATTTTTCATGAAGTTAAAAAACACAGATGATCTTTTTAGAAGCACAGTTGCAATTTTTAGTTCGGAATAAATCTTATTTTGGGCCATTAACTGTAATTGAATAAACAAGGTTATTTTTCAAGCTTTTAAAATCAGTATCTTAAATTATTAACACCCGTTTAACATTACACGGAAATAAAAACAAAAATATTTTGTTTTAATAGTTTTTATTAGAATATTAAACATATTCTATGTTATAAACATAAATACAATAGCTTTTTGATGAATATTCACAAAGTGCTGATTAAATAAGAAATTACAATGTAAGTACTTTAAGAAATGAGGAGAAATAAATACAATGGTCTTCTTTCCAATAATTTACATTAGTTGCCTATAGCATTCTACATGTACATTTTAAAAAGTCAGTAAAAATAAGTAAGACTTAATAATTAACACATTAACATTGTATTTAAACATTGTTAAAATGAATTTTTTTTATATTTATTCATTAGACAATGAATAAATTGAAGCTATAACTCTTTATTGCTATTGATATCACTTTAACCAATGACAAAGCCATTGATTTTTTATTGTATCAGATAAAAAAGTTTAATACAATTGCTTTCAGTACCTAATGTAAAAATTGTATTCCTTTAGGAATTATTTCAACTATTTTCCAGTATTAAGTCTGAAGATTAAGTCTTCAGTTTTGCACAGATAAATAATAAGTTCAAATGGGCTGTTGTTTAAATAGTTTTTTCAGACATGTATTTTAATGATGAAAATCTGCAGTGGTAATTGAGGATCAATATCATTTCTTTGAATTTTAAGTAGAATATTTTGAAATTGTATATAATCGCTGTTATTATAATTATTATTACTCTCATAACATTTTAGAGGGCTACTTCTTAATTTTGAACTGCACCTGAAAGAATAATACAATAGGCTGAAGGAAGAATCAGTTACACGTAGTAAACACGTGTATAATTTTATTATGTAGTGCCTGCTATTATTTATAATAAAATCCACTTTCATGATCTAATTGAGTAGCACTGTATTAATCCAATAGAATAAGAAATGAACTTTCGGCAAATTTTTAAATGCATGTAGAAAAAGTTTAATGTATCTCTACAGACAAAAATTTATTTTTAATATACATTTTTAAACAATGCTATCAGCTTTATAATTTCACAAAAAGGTCAAATTAAAATTAAAAGTTTGAAAATATCACATGTTAGCTTCTGGCCAACCTTTCACGATAGACAATGTTCGTAAGCAAAGCGATGTTTAAATTAAGAAATTCTCAGTGATTTTATTGTGTTTAGTTATGTATATGCAGATTTTTATTAATCCAGTTAATAGAAAACATTTCTGCATATTTTGAAGGAAATTTTATAATTTTTCAATGCACACTAAAACTGCAAACTGAGAACATCTTCAACGCACATTTTTACTTAATGTTCTCCATAAAACTTTGCTATTTAAACTGGATAAAAATTTCCCATTATTGATATGTATAATGCACTTTTTTTTTTTTTTTACTCATTTAAAAATATCTGAAAGCATGTCTTTATATTTAGTGTTTTTAAATTTAATTTATTTTATTCTTAGTTTATTTATTTATTTTTGTCATAGTGTTAGAAACTGAGATCTTAATAAATATGACGGAAACACTTAAGTCCGTTGTCAATATAGTTTTTGAAAACTGAACAAATTTTATTAACTTTGAAAAGTTATCTATATTTAAAGCAAAAAAAAAAAAAAAAGAACTTTGAAAAAAACAGAAATAAGTGTACGAGAGGATTTCAGAAAATAAAGATACTTCACCGATAGCTGCAAAGAAAAGGTTTTGTGAGCCAGTTGGCAACACGGACAGTAACCTTGAATCTTTCGCTTTTCTCTATAGGTTTTACGCAGACGCGCGTAATTATACGCTATTTTTACGCTATTTTTTACGCAGACGCGTGTTTGGGCAACACGTCTTAATAATGTTTGTGCCAATTCAGATTTTCAAATGTGAATTTTTTTCCGTTATACGTTTTCTTTGTGCTAGAGGTGAACATCCAGTGAATATTCATAATAAAATTATTTCCGTCCACAGAAACCTTATGGATATTACCTGGACGCTTTGTATCTTTACTTCCCGAAAACCCCTCGTAAAATTAAACAGAACACATTCTCACTTTTTGCTGGTGTAACAAAAACATTTTGCAACTGAAGGGTGGAGCCTTTGTACCACATCTGCATTTAATTTTATATTTGAGCATTTTTAATTTTTGAACCATTTAATACGAGTATCTTGCGAATTATTTCTAGTTTTCTAAAGATTTTACACCGTTCACAAGCTAAATGTGCTGCATTAATTTTAAACTTGGCAATTATCAGATTACAAAGAAAAAAATATGAAAATACTCAGCGTTTTTATCCGAATAGAACTGAAGTTTTGTTCTAAAATAACTTAATGACACCAATTCTTGTGAGATATCAGATTTTCTTTTTTAAATTCAAAATATTTATTTCGATATGCATCACGGTATTTTTGAATACCAAGATAGAATTTCAACTAATTAAATCTTCGTAAATAATTCGGATACACAATGGTTACAATTTGTCTACTTCATTCGATAATAAAGTACAAAATATATTACTATCATGGTTTCAGGTAAAACTTAAAATTTTTAGTTAGACATGCTTACAACTGCACAGTACATACAAAAGTTCATGATCATGAAAATTTTCTTTAATAATATTTTTAAAAGTACTATAATAGTTAAAGAGTAAAAATACGTTATTTTATAAAATAACAAAACACTCATTATACAGTATTGAAGAACTTTATTACATTTACCTTAACGGTATGTTTTAAATAAATAAAAATATAAAAAGTATTGTAAAATATTCAATTCATATTTCAATGCTAAATAAATCAACTTAATATTGTTATTTGAAAAAAAAAAGTCATATATATGAAAATTTACATTGTTGCTTACTTTTGTTTGTAATAAAATTCAAAATAAATAAATAAAAAGCTTATTTGCTTACTATAAGAAATAATCAAGAAATTAAAAAAAATAAATGCAGCACCATAATTTAAAACAAAGTTTACAGTCCAGATATTTTGATAATTAGTTTTCTTCATTGATTTGAGTGTAAACGATTTTAAATGAAAACTGAATATAAAAACAGTTATTAAATCCAAAAGTATTTTCGAAGTGTCGTTTCACACATAAGAATTTCAGTATTTAAGATAAAACAAATACCTTTTTTTGAGAAAAAAAATAAAATTTGATTCTTGTAACACTTTATGACAAAAGAAGGCATTACACATTGATGGAACACATATGTTTTCGGAAAGAAACAAAATAGGTGTGAAGGTTTAATTTATATTATTTGTACAGACTAAAATCATTTAAAATTTGTGTGTCTGATTCTGCTCATTTCTTCTATTTTTCTTTTCTGTGAGTTTTTGTAAATGCAAACTAGATTGCAATATATTTATATATATATTTTTTTACATATTCTATGTTTGAAAATGTATAATTATTCATTTTTTATTTTTCTAGATTTTAATTTTCGACGGTACAATGAAATAAGACGCTCGGAACTTCTTGAAATTTCTTTTGTACAAACCAGGTTCTATATCACTAGAATTCAAAAGTCTTTGTTCACTATGTATAATCTTACTATAAACAAATCGTCGATACCAATTTTTACAACTCTGTCATCCAATCCGTAAGCTGTAGTTCCCATTGCTTTGATATTTAAAAAAAGTATTATTCACAATAAATACGCTCTGAAATATTTAATAGAAACTTAATACTTGTAAATGAAAATAAATAATTATAAGTTAACACAGATTTAACAACCAGATGACAATGCACTGAATTACAGAATTTTGCTAGATCTTGAATAATAAATTTTGTAACACACATTGTAGTACATTAAAGTGTAATCATAGTATTCAATAAAAGTTAATATTACTGAAAATCGTTTTTAAAATGATCCAATAACTGTATTTGAACATCCTTCTTGATCCTTTTTTTCCAAATTTTTATTATTTAATTTAATCATCCGTGTTATAATGCCAACTAGTTTTCTATAAATGCAGTGATAACATTTTCTCTCAACTTTTAGCACTTTATTCTCTATACATAAATAGTATTTATGCTGCTTCAATCAGAGCTTGCACTTGATGTAAAATTCAGGGAGTCAAAAATACTTATTTGCTCCAAAAATATAGCTAACATTAGGAATAATACAATAGATTTTTAAATAGCAATTAATTAGTTTTGTTTGAATTCCTATTATAATGGTCATTAAAAAGGTCAATTTATACAATTTAAAAATTATCACTAAAAAGGAAGTGAATTTATAGCATTGTAAAAGTGATATGCTTTGTTTGCCTTTTACTAGAAGTTACGATTTCTATAGCCGGTGTTATTTGTTATTTTTCTAATCGTCGAAGATCTTTATTCAGTTTTGATTAAGTTATAAATAACGCCCTACCAAAGATACATAAACTGACTTAACTGAAAAACTTGAGGTTAATTTCAAATAACATTTTAAGACGTAATACAGTCGTTAACTTCTGCATACAAAGGTTCGGATCTATTCCATTACAATGCTGCCTCTTTAAGGGATTTGTCGCTTAATTTAGGGACTTTTTATTGCAGTTTGGACTTTATTCATAGCGACTTTCCACTACCTATCAAAATTTTGCTTGAAACCAGTCTTTTCTTTTCTGCGATCATAATCTACTTAACGGTGTTCAAAATAAATCATGTGATTTTGGTACATAAGTACAAATAAACTAATTATGCCAGGCACTTCAAAATTTTGAAACTGTCTCTTTACAAGCTGTACTACATACCGAAATAAACGATCAATCTGTATCAGTTTCAAAACTTTTAGAAAAAAAAAATTTTAATCGGAAATTTTCGCCAAGCGTGTCACTCTTCGAAAAATCTTGCAGCTCAGATCCATGTTTAAGAATTTTTTCTGAAAATTTCACAAAAGCCACAGCTTTCTCGCTTATTACAGTGTGTAAAGGAGCTTATGAGGAATCATCTGGAATTTTTTGAAGACCCTGGTGCTATTAGTTTATTTCAATTTGTGTACCAAGACTAAAAACATAGTTTTTTTCCTTCGACATACACCCGGAATTTGTGGCGATTTCTTTTTCTTTAAAAAAGCTTTTCATTTCAGTTTGGTATTTATATCTAAATTTTAGCTACTTTTCAGTGTACATTAGAACCTAATAAAAAGCATTATATAATAATTAAAAAATTCTAGCGACTATTGCACGGGAGTAACGTGACTTTTTCAACTGAATTCAGCGACATTTGTCAACGCTATTCTTTTTTCGAATGCAAGCTCCGATAGCAACACAACGAGAACTACAGCTTCTCTTCTTTTTTTTTTTTTTTTTTTTTTTTTTTTTGCCGAAACGCAACATGCACCACTTTTGACACCACCAGAGAAGAGACAGTTCAGTTCCAACCTCCAAGACTGCATTTTTTTTCTTCTTCTCTATTGAAGTGTTGGAGGAGCAAAAACACAAAACGTTTCCGAGTCCATATTCACAGTTTAAGTTTAGTTGTGCTTGCTTTCTTCATTTGTTTCAGCAAATAGGTGAAGACAGGGAATGCGGTGGGGGTGCTAGGAAAGAGTGCCTGTCCACGCCGGACTGTTGGTGGTGTCCGGCCGCAGCGACCGCAGCGGCCGCGTGTGCCGCAGAGTCGCTGGCCCAGGGTTGTAGCGTCTGTAGCGCGTGCAGAGACGCGTTGCTGATGCAGAGCGGGTCCCTCGACTGGTCGTAGATGGACTTGGAGACGACTTCGGCTTGCAGGGACATCATCAGGCGGTTCGCTGCTTGCCGCTCGGCCTCTCTTTCCTCCGCTGTTTGCCGCCTGCAAGAGCAATTAAAAAAAGGAAAGCGATTAGTATGAAGTTTATGATGTGTGAAAGAACAGTGCATTAAAAATACAGTACACTCCACTTATCCCTTTGAAGCGTAACCATTTCCCAAAGCTGAAAAAAATGTCAACTTAGCTACCTGTAAGATGTCAGTTGATTGAATCGCCCTTCGCGTGCCACAGAGCTTAAGGACATTTTTGGACACAGCCGGCTGTGTCAAAAGTCCTTAAGCTCTGTGGTGCGCGATGGGCGATTCGATTGACACTTTTTGACACAGCCGGCTGTGCCATAGGACACAGCCGGCTGTGTCCTTAAGCTCTATGGCAGGCACGCGATGGGCGATTCGGTCGATCGACATCTTTCTGGTGATTAAATCGAGCGATGGCAACGCCTGCACTTTTTGCGGAATTGGGCAGTCTATCTAGTTACTCGTAGCAGATGTAATTCTGACAGCCATTTTACAAACAATCGATAATTTTTACAGGAAATTGTGTGCTAAATTGGAAAGGATTCTCATGTAGCTATGTCCCCCTTAAGTATTTTATTGAAATCAAATTTATTCTTCATGAATCACAGTCAAAACCTCTGAGCTGTGTCCTCACGGCGAGGACACCGTGTGTTAAAGGGTTAAAAATTGTGACATCGTTGATGTTGAAACCGGGTGGTCAACACTTAACTATTGAAACCTTATGTATTCGCCAGCCATTTTAAGTTTCTTTAACTGGATCGTGGGAACATCTTGAACCTTTCTTTTATTTATTTAGCAAAATTAAGAACTAAATAAACTATTAATAATAAAGAACGTGTGAAATAACAAAAAGAAGAGAGAGAGAGGGGGGGGAAGTCTCGTGCGAGATTGCATACCTGAGGATGAGCTCAACTTCTTAAAGGAAAACAAAAGGAACAAGAATTAAGGCAATTAACTTTCTATGTAGGGTTGAAAACCGTCCTCTGTGTCAAGCCAATTGACCAACATAAAGCATTGAACCCATGTATCCACTTTCGCCATCTTTAGTTTCTTCATTTGGACAGCGTGGACAATTATTTAGTTATTTAGCAAAAAAGAAAAGAGAAGAATCACAGGCGAACAATACACTGATCATATTAAACACTTGGAAAAAATTAACATATACTGCTTCTTCACAAACTGTAATATGTACTTTTATGACCAGTAGTCTGTATGTCTCGTGTAATTGCCAGAAATAATGTGTTCATGGTTTTGTGTTTCATAGTTATACGTAATGATACCGTTTTAAATGTACAGAATATATTTAAAAAATATTACTTATCCATGATATAAGAACAATTTAAAAGGCAATGAAAGAACATTTTACAGGTAATTTCATTCAGAAAGTGCACAACTGAATTTAAAATTTAGCATTAAAAATTAATTAAGAAGAATGGCAGCTCAGCACAATAAATACCATGAAAAGGAAAGCACTTATTAGTAAAAAATAATGTAATTTTATAAAAAACGGAAAAATTTCGCTAAATTGCAGCAAGAAAAGGAAAATAAATTCTATAAAAAAGTAGATATTTTATTTCTTCACTGTGAGTTAATAACGCATAAAATTGAATCTTAATCAAATTATTTTTAATCAGCTATTTTTATCAGAAATTAACGAACTCAAGGAAAAGAAATTAATTAAAAACTAAATGGGTAAAAAAATAATATAAATATACTTTATTAGACGCGGATATTAAAAGTTCACTTTCAGAATATTTAAATATTCATAGCTGCTACTACGTATAAAAGCATGCCTATTTGATGAATATATTATTAAAATAAGAGCTAAGCTCCCGAAAATATACTGTGTAGCAGGAGTTCTTAAAGATGAATTGAGATTTAATTAAAACGAATTAAGTTAATGCGGGTATTAAGCCTTTTCTCGTTCGGTGTAATTAATTCATCAAGAAAACTCTCTCATTAGGATAAGTAATCACGTGTTTTCTGCACACTCGCGCAGTGAAGGCTGCGACACAGGCGCTCGTGCTGTGCAGGAAAAACTGACATATTTGATTAATGGAATTAGCCGAGAAAGAAGGCGGAATTAGCGCTTCGAGTACTCAAGGAAAGATGAAGAAAAAATTTCATTCTAAATATATTTTTATCAAAAGCTATTGATTAGATGTATACTAATTATTTTATACTAATTATTTCGAAGCGTTCGTCAAAGAAATAAAATGAATTAATTAACTTCCATAAGAAATAAATTAATTTTTTTAACAAAAAAGCGTTAGAAAATAAAATATTTATGCAACCAAAACTAAACGTTAGGAACAGGAGAGCTATCCTGCAGTTGTTCTTGAGAGTGTTCTACCTAAAGAGCGATAATTGTCAGAGACGTTTTAGAACAGCCTTAAAAACAAACCATTGATGTTAAATACTCGAAAAAATTAACAATGCTTCCACACGATGCATTATGGGCTAAAAGTAACAGTAAAGCTGTATATCTGATGCAACTTTCAGAAAAAAATCATAAGCACAAAAATTGCCAAAAATACGAGGAGTAAACCGTTTTTATAAATATTACGAAATTCCGTATGTTTAGCATTTTCCGGACTGTTTCGTAACTCTCAAAGCTTCAATTTTATTTCATATTATAAAATTTAAATATGTGTTTTAATGACATTAAGGGGCATAATTTGTTTTTAACTGAAGAATTTCAGCTGCCACCATATTCACAAAGCCAACCGTGAATGCTTCTTTTTGGTAAAGAAAAGAATATAAATGAAAAAAAAAATCGCATGAAGCTTGTTTTAAACCTATTAAAAAATACCCTTCAAATTTCGAAGTAATTTTAAAATAACTTCAAAACTTAATCTACTGATTTTAAAACTTTTTATTTAAACCAAAATGCTTGAGTCCTACTTCTTGTTATTCTCTCCCCCCCCCCCCACAAAAAAAAGAAAGAAAGAAAAAAGATAATTGCTTATTAACTGCTCTACGCACTGAAATAAATGAAAAACTGTATCTTTAACGAAATTTAATTTCAAAAAGCATTCTCCAACATGAAATTGTGCAGAAAATTTTTTCATCGAGTGATACAATACGCAAAATTTTCAATTTTCGCGAATTTTTCAGTAAAACGGCGTCCTGAGAAGAACCCTGTTGTTCCCTAAACCCTGAAAACACAACCGGAATTAGAAAATTTAACAAAGATATTCAGAATGTTACGCGTGATTTTCCTAAAAGATGTTCAATCTCTACAAGAATGGTAAAGTTTAATAACCACTGGAGCATATTTAATCGAATTAATAACAAAATAATGCATCTTTTGCCTAGTTGTTGAAACGTAAGCTGATAGAAGATATGCAAGTTTTAAAGTTTAAAAAGTTATAGATATATTACAGTAAATTTAATCCTTAAATGCATGAATTTTTAGTAAAATACAGCTTTTCATTACAATTTTTGATAGCCAGTTGACAGAATTTACAGAAGTATATATAAAAAATATCCTTAAAAAAAAAAAAAAAAAAAAAAAAAAAAGATATGACTGTACAGAATGAAAGTGGCCGACAGTCAAAGAAGAATTCAGTTGTGATTCATTACTTTTCCTGCTAAGCAGTCCCAAAACCACAGTCACTGAATTATTGAAGTCACATTATGAGTGCACAACATACGCGCGTGCCTGCATGAATCGAGATGTAGAACATTGGGAGTTACATGCACTTGCTAAATCAAAATTTTATTGAACAATGCTTTACGAACAAACGAAAATTTCAGTATCTGAAGGAATGTAAAATGCAGAAAAATGGCATGAAAAAAAAAAGAAACAAAACAAGGAGAAATAAGACCAGAGCACGTCTGGCAGTACAATATCCCAGCCGTATTTTGTTATCGAATCATAAAATGGCGGAAGTTAAGAATTCGAAACCGGAATTATATTTCTATTATTCCGGATGAGAATGCATCATGCAACTCAAAAAACCTATTTCAGAATATCACAACGAAATTGAAGAACAATAAAAGAAGATGTTATGTCCTGTGACAGCTATAACATCTCCGGCAAGAACTCAGGCACTTATGATATGTTGCCAAGTCTGGTCGTCAAGGTATAGCCCATACGGAAAAAGGGAGTCATATTGCCGTGCTCATGTGTTATGATCATATCCATTGCAGTTATTCTAAATATTTTAGCAGTGCATTGTAAGGGGGGTGTTCTCAGAGCACAGGGATCATATTTGGTGAAGGAGATTCTTTTCCGATGGCAACGGGACCGACCAATAACGATTGGTGCGGCGTTATTTTAGAAAACGCGCGTTATCATTGGACATAAAAACGAGACATTTATGTGTTATAGCACGGAATTCTCTCCTTGGCGTACTTAGGAATGTGCTTCAAAAATATGGTTCGCTCCCTCATTGTTGGATATGCTGCTGGAATTTTAAAGCACAGGGAACGTGTGCTTTGGTGTGAAAGCAGTAAATGGTCTGGAACGAGCTTTAAAAAAGAAATTGATAAACAGTAAATAAAGTTAGATTGTGGAACAAGTATTTGTGGGAAGAACTATTTTCTTTTTTTCAGAAGTGTTTGAATAAATAAAGAAATTTTACATTTTTTTCAACCGAAATCTAAAAAAAAAAAAAAAGTGAGAAAACTTTATAAGAAAATTATGTTAATCTGCAATTTACATTTAAAAATTACTATACCATTATATACAGCGAAAGACTGAAAAGTTTCATTTTGTTATTTTGTTTCATTCACAGTAAACCTGTTAAAATCAAATTTTTTAATAAAAAAATGAGGTTAATACAGCGGTATTTGAGCTGTAAACTACAACCAACATCGGAACGTCTGAGAAAAAATGTTTGATTAAATAAGATTACACTTGAGAAGAATGTTATTGAGATTGAAGTTAATACAGCGGTATTACAGAAGTTATTAAGATTGTTAGTTTCAATTGCTATTCTATTTAATTATAGAGAACTATTAGAATTAATAGAATTTTTCCAAAAAGCTCATTTCCCTAAATCAAACATCTAAAAAATGCAATTGAAATCGGTTACAGTACTCTCGTTTATAAAGAATCTCCCTGTGGGGGAAAAATAATATCTATTCAATTGATTACCCACAGAATTCAAAGTTACTAATAATTGCTTATTGCTCCTCTCGGTTAAAACGTCATTAAGTTTGTGGTTTTTTGAATGATGTTATAATCGGCATCAAATTCACTGTATACGGTAATATTAACCGCAAAAAGCTTTTTCATCGCAAATTAAACGCTGAAAAAATCTAAGAAATGTGAAAAGCAACAGAGAACTATCAAATATACTTTTGGAGGAAGAAATTTGATTCTTATAAATATATACAAAAATGCTCCAAGATAAGCTAATTGGAATTAGTTTATACCGTCTAGTTGCTTAACGTAACGCCTTCTCCTTCTCATCATTAGCTATTAACACTTTGAAGCGCAAGCATTTTCGCATCAATATAGAAGACCAACTGGATAGACTGACCAATGCTGAAAAAGTACAGACATTGCCATTGGCCCATTTATCTACCAACAATATGGCAATTGATCGCACAGCCCATCCGGCGGCACAGATCTAAAGAAGTTTTTTGACGCAGCTGGCTGCGCGGCTGCACAGCTGTATGGTAGTTACTAAATGAATTGATAGCAACTGCTGCACTTTTTCAACGTTGGGACCATTTAACAATATTTTTTTTGCAACTAGCTGGGAGAGAGCTGAAATAAGGTGATTTCACTTCTCAACTAACGCGCCGTCAAAAGGTTAAAAAAATAAAATAAAGATTTTCTAGCATAGTGTGTGAAAATCAGGGACAGATGCGAGACGAGACGAGACAAAATTCTGCATTCACTATGCGAGACGAGACAAGCTTTTTTTCCCTTTTCACATTCACCATAATTAGGGATGGACGCGAGACGAAAAATAGGCGTCTCGCAAAACAGTCGAAAAGCTTTATCTCGTCTCTCAAAATCCCTATATGAAAATGTTAAAAACTTTTGTCTCGTCTTGAAAAAAGCTGTAAATCTCTGTCTCGTCTGGCAAAAACTCGTCTCCCGTCCATCACTAACCATAATAAGAACAGAGAAATAAAAAAAAAATAATGATTAAATGAGTTCTAAGCTGATCTGATAAATTTCGCGGCAAAATTGTTTTAAAAAAGTAATAAAATACTCATAAAATGACTTCTTAAAAGTCAGATCACCTGTTCAACTGCAATTTTCGGGAGCAGTTCTATAGCAATAGACCAATTACATGCTTCATTACTTCATGACTATTATGCTCTTTTTTTAAACTTTTTTTTTTAACCATGACTAGAATAGCAGTAAAAAGATGATTCGTGCCCAAGATGTAGCACGATTTGTAAAATAAGGACATAAAAGAACTTAAGATCTTGCGCATAAAAATTGAAGAAACCGAAAACAATATAAACAAAACAATGGAGTCCTTTTTTGCTGAAAAGCAATTAGAGGCGTCATAAAAGTAACTTTTTTCCCTTGCCTCTAACTTGCAAGAGCTAAAAAAAAAAAAAAAAGCGTTATACATCTTTTATCTACTAATTAGAATATTGCCGTCTTTCTAAGTGTATTGATAGATTTGTTATAATAGCTTTGGATTGCGTCGAAAAGCAACGAAGTTGAAGACAAGTTAAGCAATTAAAGGCTGGATTATGTTTCTCTCTATTCTAAAGAAAAGTAACGGACGCTGCCGCCGCCGATGTCAAAAGCTTGTTCTGCCATCTCCGTGGACCCCGAAACCGTGGGGATTTGAGTTTCGACAAAGGTGTTCACGGATTCGGAGAAGCCGATGAGCTGACTTAAATTTCCTTTGCAACTAAGCAATTAAAAGTATGTAGAATCCCGTGAAATTGACAATCATGAAGTAGAATTATACCATTTTTATGCGAAATTAAAAAGTATGTGAAATAAATAAGTCAAAGTTTGTAACACACACAAAGTTGACAATTTTCAAATAGTAAGATCTCTTATATAACAGGAGTTTAGAATTACCAATTATTCGTTTATAAAAAATAGAATAACTAATTGTAACTGATTTAAAAAGCGGCATTTCGGCATCGGGTACTATCTGATAAAAGGGTATCTCTCCAAGCAGGGTGAATCTAAAGACATATGAAGAAAACATATGAAGTACTGTTTTCTTAAAACAAATTATTAACCCATTTATGCCTAGCGTCCCTTTTTTGGGACGGCATTTTCGCTATCAGTCGAAAACGTTATTTATTTTTCCTAGCCTTTATTCGCGAGTATTGAACCTCAATTCCACAAAATATTTTAATGTGGCCAAGAAGGATGTTGACATTTCAATTTTTATACATAACGATTTTAAATGAAATCATCCCTTGTTCAAAAAGTTGACATCAGAAATTTATCAATTACTGCTGGTGTTAGCAAAAATCGAAGAAAGTCGCAAAAATATCCAGGCACGAATGGGTTAACTTTACACATACGTAAGAAGTCGTCAAATTGTGAAAAATCGTTATGGGTGGCAAATACCCAAACTGTTCCATATGTTTTATATAATTAAAAATAGTGTGAAGTTTAAATTTTTATGTTCTAAGGAACATGCAAAAACCAAGCATTGTGTAGCTCGGTAACATTCCATCTGATCCAATCTTTGGCTTTTGCCTGCTGAAATTGTGCCTTTTTTTTTTCACGAATAAGCCTTATTAGGGACCGAATGCTTCATAGGAAAAGCTAGCGTAGCGAGTCTAGAGGCCTTGGCCCCTAGTGATTTTTTAAAATCTTTTTACTTAATGTTTCAGAGACGTTCTTTTTAGGGTATATGGCGTGAGATTTGTTAGTCATTAATAAGAATATTATTATTAGTTTAGATGCAACATACAAATTAATTACAAACATGCCAACATGTAAAAATAACAAATAGTAAATCTTTTTTAACACATGCCACAATAGCATATGCTCAATAAAGAAATTTAAGCGAAGGAAGAAGTAAACATCTGAAAAAAAAACATCCGTCAAATATTTTGCTACTCATCATCTAACCCATTTATGACTAGCGTCCCTTTTTTGGGACGGCATTTTCGCTATCAGTCGAAAACGTTATTTAATTTTCCTAGCCTTACTCAGGAGTATTGAACCTCAACTTCACAAAATATTTTAGCATGACCAAGTAGGAAGTTGATTTTTCAATTTTTGTATATAATGATTTTAAAAGGAATCATCCTTTGTTCAAGAAGTTGACATCGGAAATTTATCTATTATTGCTGGTACTAGCTAAAATCGAAGAAAGTCGCAAAAAATATCCAGGCACAAATGTGTTAACTATATTGCTCCGAATTCCGCAAACTACTAATCATACTAAACGATTAACTGGACAATACGTGACATGTTTTTATGCCAATAACATTCCAATAACACCTCATTACCATTAAAATCCTGACTTGGCCATTTTTTACGCTTGCGTTTTAACGCGTTCACAAAGAATAATTGAATTAGAGCCTACTAGCACACTAGCAAAGAAAGTTGATGATACAGACGTTGGTATTAACGAGCTACCATTCACGGAAAGATCTGGATCCAGAGAAAAATATTAAGAAATTGCTCGAAAAGAATGTCTTTTCGTGCTCAAGTACCACTGTCCTTAAATATATATACAGCAAGGAATTAGCCTTTACTGCAGAAAAAGCTACCACGCTACGCCTCCCTAAACACTGCCTCGTTGCGGCTAATCTACAACAGCATCAAAGCGTCTGAGAAAAATGTTTGATTAAATAAGATTAGAATAGAAGAATGCCGGAGTGCATTCAGGAACACAATGGGGAATCACTCCCATTCGAGTGAGCTAAAGAGCACCTTAGAAGTGCGGTTTAATTCCAGTCATTATCCTTCTTCTTTTAGTTGAAGTAGTAATATGAAATGAAATGAAAAAATTGGTCTTCGACAACCAATGGAAACGATGCGCCGCCAGTCGGTTTTTATTTAAGCTTGTAACTGCCCCTCTCGTTTTCATTAAGTAGGAGGGGTAATTCATCTACATTTTGATGTTATCTTCAATTTCGTAGAATTACCATTCATCTGATGTTTGTTTTCTAATCACGGATAATTCGGGAGCCTTCTTTTTCAATTTAGGGGTAAGAAGAAGCCAAATGATGCACACTCTGTTTTTTTTTCTTTAATTTTTAAATACGCAATGCATTGTATTATGCCTCATGCAACAAATGCAATCTGCAATTTCAGATGCTGAATTTATCGCAATTCCTAATCCTATTTTTCTTTCAACTTTTTTTTTTAATCATGAAAAAGTACAGCCAAGAAATAAAGCATTCATTCCGAGCACTAAAGCATACTAAGAAGCAATAAATGTCAATGTTCTGGTGTTTTTTTCTTAAAATTATTCAAATTTTTAAAATCCATATGTCATGATTTAATTAAAAACTGTTTTAACCTTCAAATGTCTCATTTTCCTCAATTTTGCGTGCAACATCACAATCTTTTATGAAAATTAAGGTTGGAATTGTTGGCTAAATGTTGATTATTTTAAATATGATAATTACTTGAATTTTATGAAAACATTTTATGACCATTTTACGTTATATGTATTATAATTAATGGTTTTATGAGTCGTATTAATGATGAACTCAAAATGTATTCAAACTACTTATAAATAGAGGCTGCTTTTTTTTCCCAAGTACTGATTGTAGAATCCTGAAACAACTAAATGTGAAAACTAAACTTTCACGATTAATAAACTTTACATATTCATTTCTTTCGGTGCAGAAAATGAAAAAAAAAATATATAGTTTCCAATTAATAACCAGATGATGAAAAACGAACAAAAGTTGAATTAACAAGAAGTTAGTTACAAAAATGCGCAAAACTCTTAATTATATGTCATTAAGCGCGATATTAGTTACATCAATTTCCATTCATATATTTTTTTTAATTGTTATTAAACATATTAAATGTCAATTAATGAGAAATGTTGAGATCACTGATTACTCCACTGTAATTACTAAGACCACACTCAGCAAAATATTTCTACAAAATATAAAAACCATGATCCTCGATGTATATACATAGTTTTTTTACGGGGGGGCAGGGAGGGGGGCTTTTTGACCTAGAACATCTGCAGTATTTAATACATCGAAAATTTCTTGTTACAGACACATAATAGACGCCGTGGATCAATTTAGTGACAACATCAGTGTACCAAGCACAATTTATAACCCTCCCGTAGGCAACGAAAAGGTGAATATGAAACAGGCAGGCCATTCCTAATGGACCTGCTGTACTTGTGATAGCTCCGACTAATGGCTCTGCCATTCAAAGTTTGGCAGGAAGCTTCAGTCTTAAAACAGACTTAATGAAATGGTAATTCCTCCAGCTACAAGGGCTACCGTACCCGCATGAAGCCGTCTGGATTATGTCTACAGGGCATGATAATGTTGTTGGATTGCTGACGAATCCGTTGGTGCATGAAGATTTGTTGACGATGAACCGAACGGTATATGTCATACATTTCCAATGAGCTCTTAAATACTCTGTTCCGAAAGAGATCCCGAGAAATTGTGACTTCTGGCATGTCGGGAAATTAGACGAAGAGCAATTACACGTTGCGATAAATTGCCTCTCAGTGGAGAAAAAGAGACAGTTATAATAACTTTTCTTCGGGTTTTTTTTTCTGGTTTTAAAATTGTTTTTGTTTTTGGTCACACAAACAGATGATTCTTCAAATGGCTGCAATTAAGTGTTGTCGTCAGAATTCAGGAGGAGTTTTCGGAACTTCGCGAGGAGTGGTGCTAATGCACTGCCAACATTGATTTAAAACTGTTAAAAGAAAGCTCAGGTAGTCTCTTCTGTTGAAACTACCGAGCGATTTATGGAGGTAAGATTATTTATTGCTGCTTACCCTCAATTTTTTTTACAACAATCGCTAAAATCTATATGCACAAAATCCGTAAACTTGCCAATACAGCCACTATTCTTTCGCAAAACTCTAATTAGGTGTATTTTGTCATAATAAATCAGTACTCTTTTACCTTAAGCAACTATTTTCCTCTTTGTTTTCACGTTCAGACGATATTTCGATTTAAAATGGCGACATTAAGTTATTAAATTGCTTCTAAGAAATTTTTATGAATGGCCTTTCTGTCCATTGCTTAGATTCAAGAGCCTAAATCATTTTATGCAGCCGAAAATGTCCACGCATGGTAACCATGACGCTTTTTTCAGTGTTTGGTTAATATTGTCTGAAATAATTCGCGCGAATTTCGAAATTTAAATCAACTGACGGCATCCCTGAATTTTTTCCCTATTACTTTTTTTTCTTTACGTAGGACTGTTATGGACGAACGCAATTCTACGCGTACGTTGTTTATTTATTTATTTAATTTTAAGTTAGTTAGATAATGTTGAGCTAAATTCTGCGAAATACTGAAGGCTTAAGCTAATTAAACGTGGAATAAGAACCGCCGTTCCTAAAAAGTATGCAATAAACCGAAAAAGGTTAATGTTTGTAAATAAACCACACAGGAAATACTAAATGTACCCTTAAGATACAGTTACAGGTAATAGTAAAGGTGCACGTCAGATGCGGTTACTGAAAGCAGTAAATGTACACGTAACATACACTTACAGGAAATGGTACAAGTGCATGTTTGATACACTTGACGGGAAATAGTAATAAACATTAATATCACATATAATTCGTATTGCGGTATGTTTTCTTGTGTGTGTTATTTTACAAAGTTTTCGATAATTTTCATTTTTAAGCACCATTTTTTATTTTAGTGTTACTGTTGCTAATGCATATGACAGATACAATTACGCGAAATAATAAATGCACACGTAAGGTAAGGACACTCTTCAATGCTACTTAAATCTTGGATTATTTTCTACTGTAAACTTAAAATAGGAATTTTCATATTTTGAATCATTAGTGGCTGGTCATTCCCGCCATATTCTCCAATTTATGCTGATGCCCGCTGTAATAAATTTCCATAATCAGTAATATTCCTTTTTCTTAAAAAAAATAAGTAGGAATAAAAAAGTGAAAGATTCGCTTCTATCGATTTGCTGTCCGTAAGTATTTCATGGAAATCGGATTTTATTACTCGCAAAATTAAGATCGAAAAATAGAAATATGTTTTATGTGTCTTTATGACTGACACTGACAATGGTAATTTTCTCAAAAAAGGACACTGCCAGCTAATTTTAAACAATATATTACATCAAATGTTTTCAAATAAAACTTATGCTACTTTTTTTACAAAATGAATGAACAACTGTCTTTATTACAAAAAAGAAAAAAAAAAAAATTCAACTATTTTGATTTTAAAATGTTACAGAAACATCATTAGTCAAAAAGTGCGTCACAAGTATCATTATTTCTGTAACATTAAAATACAGAGATAAACGAAAATGTTATTTTAAGGAGGAATTTTTCTCAAAGTGGTATTTATTTATTGGCTTGCACTTAGAAGACATTGGTGCAGGCATTCTCCACGAAAGCTGGATTCTATTAGAATTAAATTCAAAAAGAACTAAAGAGCTAACCACGACTAGCATTCTCGTGGATTCAAACTACGAAAACTTTACTAACACAGCCATTTCTCATTAGGATGGGAATAAGAGAAAACGGGGAAAAAATGAAAGAATACAAAGAAATTTTAAATAAAAAATTGCAAATGAATAAGAATTAATCAGCAAAAATAAATAGATACATTATGGCATTAAATAAATAAAACAATGAACTTTCTAAAGCGATGGAATACTTTACAATTCATTAGAATTACATTTGCCTGCAAAAGGGGAAAAAGCAGTTTTGTTCATTCATATTTTTCTCGGCAAATTTCCTGTATTTTTACAGTGGAGCAAGTGGTTATGTAATATGCACGATCCGTTCTCCCATTAACATCTGGCAAATTTCTGCTCTCATGTACAAGAATGCAGATGTAACATTTAAATATAAGTTAGAACAACTTCCAATTAAAAAAAAAAGTTTAAGGATCAATACATATTCATGTCATCCTCCGAGAATAAAAAACATTCAGGAAAAAAACTCATCACCATCTACAAGCTTATTTATACACGAGAGCTGAAACCCAGCATTAACTCTTCAAACGTGTCAGAGTATTAAGCACATCACCGATATCAAAATGTATACTCACCGAAGACGTAATGAGTTAATTCACTCTTATCACAGAAACTGGGTTTAAATTAAATATAAGACGCCGTCTCCTACCCGACAATTTCGCTTCATTTTCGCGAGACAATTTGCACGGCCTGCTTCCAGGTGATTGAGCATTTATTACTCAGACACTATTTAGAGATGAGACCATCTGTTTTTGTGCATTCTGATGGGAATTGCGTCTTCGGCTACTTTAAAAGCAAGAGGTGCGTTGAGAGTTTGGCACGCATGAATTTATATCTCTAAATCTTTTTTTTTATTCTCGCAGAACAGTGGTTAGAGTGGAATCGGTAGTTTAACAGAACAATTGCGATCCTTTAGATATTTTATAAAATATTCATACCCTTCGCTTTCTAAACCGTCATTTTTTAAAATTAAAAAAATATATTTAAAAAAAAATATGAAATTCTTACAGATTTTATTTTCGCATTCGGGTAGATGGATTTCAGTTTTTTTTAAATTTTAAATCTATTCAATCAATTCTGCCATATAGAGGAAAATGATAACTGTAAGTGCTCATATAGACTCCTGTTCGCATAATTTTGTCGCTGAAAATGGCATCCATTGTTGTTTCGCTCCTAGTGGTGAAATGTTTTGGATGAGTGCGTATTGGAAAATATAAAGTATCCATTTCAGTTATGAAATCGGATCCTTGATCGTAATTTAATTGTTAAAATCTCCTACTAAAACAGTCTTACAATCTTCCTTCTTCAGTAAAGTTTCGAATAGAGCGTCTAATTTATCTTCATAAGAAATTCGAGGACTAGCGTGTGTCACTGCAAATCTCACTTTATCTTGAATATACGCAATGGCCATTTGAACACCATTGATCTGGCTCGTATAGGCACGGGCAAAGTGTTTCATATTCTTTTTATAAAGTTTTCCTCTATAAAAATCATAACTCCAGATGGCTTTCTGTTTTGAAAACCACTGTCTATCCGTTCGATTAAAGTGAATCCTGGTATTTGAAAATCATATGAAGGGAGAGTCCATGTTTCCGTAGGCAGTATCAAATCACTCTGCAGAAAACAGGGATGAAACGGAAAAGTGACCATGGCGCACCGCGTAGACAAAAATACCGTGCTTAAAAGAAATACCACCCGAGTGCTAATAAATAAAGAGTAGGAACTGGAAAAAAAAAATTATTCCAGGAAACGACACGCGTTGCATAGTCACCCCATGCTTAAAAAATCAACAATCATGGGGGAAATATGTATCTGAAAATAATCATTCTTTCTGTATCCTCCTGCTTGGAACTCTCCTTGGAATGTGTACAGTTATTCTGACTTGTCTTTCTTTTCTCTGTGTGATGCAATCGTTTCTTGGAATCTGGGCTGACTAAGTGCCCCATGCGAAAATTATTGCCCCGAAATTTCTCGTTATGTAAAGCAGCCTAGTTTCGTTCTCTAGGGTTCTTTCTTTATGATTGATTAGTATTTATCAAATAAGGGTGTACAAATGTTTTATTATTATTATTATTTATGGCATAAATTTGAAGTAAATGTGATTGGGGTGACCTAGTCAGCCCGCGCAATCACCAACGTCACTGTTTGGTGCGCGCCTTTTCTGACAAACAAAAACAAATACATAGCATAAATGAAATCCATTGAATAAAGAAATATAGTTTTTTAATTAGTCATCGTAAACTTTGTTTATTAAATGACTTTTTTTAACTAGAGCATGTTTGTCAGTTAAACTAATTGGGCGACTTGGTCACGCAACGCAATCATCACTATTAGTTTTGATGCACGACTTATGGCGGGTTGAGATAGCAATATTTCTAATTAATTATTGATGATTAATTGGCGATTGAGTCGCATATGCTCACTTTTGATTTCCAAAACATAATTTTAAATTTGATAATCGGCGACTCCATAAAAGGATGGAGTCGCCGATTATCAAATTTAAAATTATGGAGAGATTCTAGCGAATCACGGCCCACTGGGAACTGATGTTGTAGAGATCTGAGCAGTACAGTAAAAATTCTACGTTACATTAAAGTACGCGATAAAAAATTAAATGAATTAATCTCTCATTCGATAGTTGACTTATTCTCACTTTATTACGATCATAAAAATAGGAAGTTTGTAAGTTATGTAGCAGATACTATTCTTTTGAGGTCTCGTGCAAAAATTGTTGACCGGTTGCGGGGATGGTCGAGCAAAAGTTTAGTCTTTTCTCGCAGTCTCGCACTTTCAACAGGGCGAAACCTTGAATTTTTATGCTGATGAAGAATGCGAGAAGAGACGCAAAATTGTGAGCAACATTATCTGCAAACCCCAGAAGAAATCAGATGATTATGGAGTCATCTGTAATCGATAAGATGAATTGTAATCGATTATTGTTAGGAGCATTGGCAGTTTCTCAAAGCATAATCATCAGTCAAAAATTAAGTTTCAGAAAACCCACAAAATCTTAATCAAATTTTCAGGAGAAAAAAAAAATAATAAATAACCGCGAGAATAATGGAATTTTATAAGAAATATTTCTATAAAATTTGTCAAATAGCAGTTTGTTGTCATAATATACTCCAGAATAGATTTCGATGATTTACACTCTTAAAAATTTGGCGTAACATTTCACAAAAACATGGTAAAACATGTACTTGAAAAGTTGGCTCCATAACATAGATGGTGAAACCTTTTTCCAACATTTGGTGCTCAGGTTTAATCATGCTTTTGTGAAGCACTAAAGGTTGAAACAAGGTTTCACCATATGGAGCCAACTTTTCAAGTAACATGTTTTGTTGAAATGTTGCGCCAAATTTCTAAGAGTGTACACAGCCATCTTTAATCGATTGTGATTACTACCAATTTCTAAAAGGATTATGATTAGTGAATGTAAATTTAGTAAAAATTCATTAATCTTATCTTTATCTTAATAAGCAAAATATTGAATATATTATAATTGCAAAATATTATCATTATTGGGTTATGCAATTTTATCAGAGCATTTCTGCAAAATTTGTGAAATTCTATTTCAGTAAACGATTAGTCGATTAGAAGCAACACAGTCTACTCCAGACTACACCTACCTTTGCCGCAAACAAATAGAAATTAGCAAAACGACTCCAAAACCTTTAACAACGAAGTGTCGTCCGCTCAGCTATAATAAAAGCAAACCTGTACCTGTATCATACATTTAACGTAGCATTATCGGACATAACTACAAGTCGCTTAACTTTTATTTTTTACTTCTCCCGGTGATCTTGTGCCCGCGTTGTTGCATTTACCTTGGCGCCCGGCGTTTCTAGCTTGTGATTACCGGTCCCCTCCCATCCTTTATTAGCACCGCCGTCGGACCAGGTAAGCACCTAAAGGGGGCTTGTGTCATTGCCGAGGCGCCTTCGGTCTGGTGATGGGCCCGGCTATGAAGTCGGGATACTCGGTGGAGCTGTGGTTATGTCAGTAAGACAGTTTCCGCTCTGGGCCAAGAGAGTTTTAGAAGATTACCACTTTTGGTGAATTCTTTCTTTTTTTTTTTCTTTCTTTTTCAGAGACACTTCGTGTAATGCCCGCGATTTTCGTTTATCACTGCTATCGTGGTCTCTTCTAGACAGAGAAGAAAAGAAACAAAATAAAGATAAATATAATTCGTAGCTCGAAGGGGGTGGTGGTTTAAGACTGACTGCGAGGAAATACTTTCTGAGTAACTTTTCTGAATAGCACCGATTGAAGGTGTGTAACCCCTGCACGCGAGAAAGCAGTTTTCTTTCTAACAGTCTGCATTTAGATGAGGATTTCTTTTTCTGTTTTATTTCGAAACACGGCATCAGGTCAGGAGATCTGTGTTTGTGGATTATGCCTTTTTATGCTGCGTGATATGTTTGTAAATTTTAAAAGAAGTACCTGCCAACTCATTTAGTGAGCGAAGGTTAACTTGGCGAGCTGGCTCAAACTGCATTCGTTCTTAATATGCTTATTACGGTGTCCCGTATTTTCAAACTTTTAAATTTTTGAACTGCTGTCCCCCTTGCTTAGTCCCATTTGCTTCGACATTAACCCAAACAAATTTTTGGGTCGAGAAAACTCTTAAAATTTTACAGACCGCATTGTGATCAGAGCATATTTTAAATTAGTTTTTTGCATATTTTGTCTTTTAATGCTTTAGTTAAGGGAAATTAGTCATTTAAATAGGGGGGGGGGTTTATGCAATTCTCACTGTGTTTTTAATTGGGAGCACGGGTCATTTCTGACTATAATTTGCATTGGCTTCAAAAATTGAATACATTGATGGGCAGTTTAAATAATAAGTGAAATATTAAGAATTGATAGAAAATTTATTTTTAAATTTAAGTAAATATATGAATAGATCTGAATGGGGTGTATCAAAGTAGCTCTGTAAAAATTTATGAAAATAGTTATTTTCACGATTTTTTTTTTTTTTTTTTTTTTTTTTTTTACAGTTTCACAATAATGAAATTCTCGATAAGAAAATTCTCAATATTCTTATTTCAAAAAATCAAGTCTTAAATAATGAAAAATCAAGTATCTCTTATTTCAAAAATTCAAGTCAGATTTTAACATTATCTGTTAATTTTTTTTCAGGTCGATATTGATAAAATTTCATTTTTGGAAAGAATGTGAAGAATGAAACCCATTAACGAGTGTTTTTGTAGCGATGAATTTCTGCTTGTTGTTACTCTGTTGGTTTTCATCGTGCACTATTAGATACACTTAACCATAATACTTCTATTACAAACGTCAAAAATTAGGAGATACAAAAGAAGAAAGATTATCAATTATTATTTCATTTGGTGATAAAAACAGCTCATTTGTTTTCCAAAATTAAAACATTCTACCAGGAAAGAGCAGGCATAGGCTGTTTGGACAGTTGTAACAGATTGGTGCCGGTGAAACGTCCAATTTTATGCAGTTGCAGAACAGTTTTAGACACTGACTGCATAAATCATGCATGTATCCTTTTAGAGAAAATGCTAAACAGAACATTTTTTTTAAAGATTGTATTGAAAAAAAAAGTATGTTAAGTACCACTTTTCAAAGGCATGAGAAAACACTGGAGTAACGTCAATATTAATAACAAAAGCGGGAAAAACAACTGGAAAGACTTTTTCAACGAGACAAAAATTAAAGAAATATTAGTCATTTTGGAACAGGAATTAAACAAACAAATACTGGAGATGACTCTAAAAAACTCGCACGTAAAAGGTTTATTTAAAAAATGATAAGAAAAGTATTAAACATGTAAATCTTTCATATCAAACTATGTTAAACTTTTGCATCCATGAGGTAATTATGCCAACTGACAGACTAGATTTAAAAAGCATAGCTAAGCGTTTCCAATATGAAATTTATATAAGTATAAAATATAAATTTCAACTTTTACTGTGAAAAAATTTCTATTTCAACCCTAAACTCAAACTCCAGAAAATATTCATAGGAGTTATAATTATTAGATCCAATATCGTAGTCAATGAAAAATTATTCATCAACATTATTACTGCTATTTTTAGGGATGGACGCGATACTAAAAATAAGCGTCTCGCAAATTAGCTTAAAAGCCTGTCTCGTCTCGCAAAAATCCCTATATCGTAATGGTAAGAATGTGTGTCTTGTCTCTCAAAAAAGTCGTCTCGCGTCCATCCCTAGCTATTTTCAAAAATTGCAAAAGGTGAAGGTCGACAGTATTTCATTGTACCCCGTATCTAGGGGTACAATGAAATACTTTACTAACACATCACAAACATTCAAATAATAAGAGTTAAAATTCAGATTTCAACATATGTTTTATGAACATTTGTAATAAACATTAGTAGACATAAATAGGAAATTTAAATGGAAAAAAGGGAATTTATAAATAAATTGTTATAGTTTGAGATGAAAGCATAACTTTTATTAGAGGCTAGCTTATAGTTTTTAATTTTATATTAAATTTACTTAAATCAAACTAAAAATTAACATTTATGCTTCCCTTTCTGTACTACCTTAAGGAACAGAAGGTGGTAGTTTTGATACAATCGTAGTTTCTTCAAAAATATATATTTCCAAAGAATGCACAAATTTGCATCTAGGACTTAGACATTTTGCGTTCAGAACTTCGTATTCCATTTGATTTGAGTTTATTATATCCCCAACAGAGTACATTTCTTACTCCTAAATTCACCTTCCTGATTATTAGAGCAATACTGCTTGTGTCATACATGTTATGTGCGAATAGCTCATAATCTGTACTGTTTGGATTTTAGTAGAAAGATAATCTGGATAGTCACCATCTTCAGAGTCTGAAGAAGATGGGGGAGAACGATTTAAAAACAATTATTTGTTAACTTAAAGTACTCTATGAAGATCTCAGTCTAAATATTTAACATATTTATACCCCATCTACAAGTGTTTCACTATACCCAAAATTGAGGCTAAAAACTAAACGAATTTTTACTCATTCCTAATATTTATTTATTTTTAATTCTGGCTTTGAAAATAAGAAGACCACACCATTGTGATTACGATATTTGCTAAGCAAAAGTATAAACAAAATTACTTTCGGTAATCAAATTCACTTTCGATGGTGAAAATCCAATAATTTTCTATATCTTTGTTGTAAAAACGCGATTGTCTCCAAATCACGTCAGGAACTGAAACATATATTTGCATAATTGGTGTGCGATTTTCAACTTTCTGTGACAAATCCTATTGATTTTAGGTAGCATGTTTCATTGTACCCCGTATTTTACAGTACTCCAACTTCCAGTAAGCAGCAGCTATTGCATTCAAAATCCTTCTTCACTTAAAATTTCGCAAAAAAATTGCAAATTTACATTTTCTCTTATTTTTCTCTTTTAGAAGAGAGCAAAATGAATGTTTCGTCATTTATCAACATATCAAAAAGTTATAAAGGATAGAGTTAAAAATGCAACAGTTTTAAAATTATTTTGCAAAAGCTTTTGTCAAAAGTGATCTTTCAAAAATTGTTAAAAATCTGCAAATTATGTTACATAGTCAGAACGAGCTGTTTTTAAAAGAAAATTTTCCCCCATCTAATCGTTTTTATTCCAAGTGTAATCATCGGCGTTATAGCGTATTAGGCGAGGAAAAATCCCCCCAAATCGCATAAAATTAAAAATTTTCTAATTCAGTAGTTCCAGAGATTACCTGCTACACATAAATAAAGTTTTAATCTTTATTATATTAGTATAAATAAGTCAAACGAAAAGAAGAAATTGTGTTGAGACTACCAAAATTTGGTTGGTGCCATTTTAATCTATGTTAACTGAATCAGAAAAAGCCGCCATCACTGTGGTATATAATGTATATTTGGAAAGGCACCCACATAATAAGAAAGGTGGTATCCTCTATCATTCAGAAACACCAACGTGGGAGTCTAAGTTCAGGTGTATTCACAGGTGCAGTGACAGGTGTAGTATATTTTGAAAGATATTATCGTTCTTTAAAGAAAAACAACGTGAAAAAAATCGCTTTTTTAGAAAAATGAAATTTTAAGCAGCATATTAATTTATTGTTAGTTTTAACTATAATCTACTATTGTATATAATTTTATTAATGTTCAAAATGAACATTTATTGTTTGTGTCTTATCCATTGTTCAGTTTAAAGTATATCTTATTTTAATTATTGGAAGTTTTCATCATAAATTTATCAGAATTCCCAGTATTTTCAGCTGGCGTGTATAAAGTTTTTATACTCGCTGCGTTTCTGCTGTTCTGTAAAAATTAGAGTACGCGCTCTTAATTGCATCTGAATTCATTCTTAGAACTTTTTAATAGCGTAATATTCCATATAATTTTTCATTATATTTAAACGATATCGATAGTTCTTTTTCCATACTTTAAAGAAAATCTCTCAATGAAGAGTTTATCAAACTATTTTGAATTTATTTTGTAATTAAGATGAAAGTACGGATGTCCTTTAAATTTTAGTTACTATAGTATATTAGAGTCTAATAAATAAAACTAAAGTACTAATTACTAATTTTGAGTTTAGTAACATTGTAGTTCGGTGTAATATTTTTAAAAAGGAACTCTAAAAAATATGTGTGTATGTGTGTTTGTTTACCTTACTAACACAAGCTAGCACTCACGATTTCAAGCAGTTCTGCCATTTTATAGAATTGGCATCATAAAAATACAGTGAAAATTACAGTTAACGGAAATAAGGCGAATATCAATTAGTCATTTTTACGTTTGAAAATTTATTCTTGCTATCAGTAGCAAGCTTAACAAGGATAAATATTATCCGCAAGAGAAAAACTTGATCAAATGACCAAATTACGCCGAAAAATTAACCGACAATTTAGACACAAATTTAGTTCAAGGAAGAGAAAAACGAAACAAGTCATATAAAATCGCAGAGCAAAACAACAACCTCAAAGTTATTTACTTCTCATGCAATATGAATGCTGTGCACGGCAGCCTCAAGATTCTAAATTAATATCTTTTATCGAAAGGGATCACTCCGAGGTAAGGTCATTAGAAGTATTAATAAATGATTTATTATGACAGACACGTTAATGATTCCTCTACATCAAGTACCAAAAAATTAAAAAATATTTCCTCATTATCCGGCAACTTAAAGAGTTTTGTCCCTTCCCTAAAGATATCATTACAGTCCTCTGGCCGCATAATTAAACGTAAGAAATTCCCAATCGCCGAACTCCGAGTAACACTACGTCATTATAATTTCTTACTTATGTTTTCTGTATATAATTAGGTATGGAGATGAGCCATATCATGCCGGGCCTGGACTGGTTTTTTTTGGGGCCTGACGTGAGAGGCCCCAATGAAACAGCGCGCACCGCTTTCACACTTTCGGAACTGGAATTTGATATTATCACTACCACGTGCTCGGAATCATTGATACGGGCTGTCATGTTACGCAGAGTGTTGCCAGAGCGGTTGCTCTTGTCAAATTGGCGCTGAATTCGGCTCAAAAAGTATAGCCCGCAATTGCCGCACTGAAACTTTTTTAGCAGTAGCTTTAAAGATAAGTTTAACTATTGAATACCTATACAGGGTGTCCCCTAAAAATGGTAACGAGCTTTAGGGATGGACGCGAGACGAAAAATTGGCGTCTCGCATCTCGCAAAACAGCCGAAAAGCTTGTCTCGTCTCGCAAAATTCCCTATATCATAATGTTAAAAATGTTTGTCTCGTCTCGCAAAAAAGCTGTAAATCTCTGTCTCGTCTCGCAAAAAGTCGTCTCGCGTCCATCCCTAACGAGCTTTAATTTTTTTAGGATAAGGGGACAATGTAAATTGAAAAAAATAATTTCAAAATATGCTCGGAAATAAAGACTCCGTTAAGAAAAAAATCCTCTCGTTAATTTAAAAAAAAAATTACACTTTTTAAATTTGTAAACGACCCCTCGCCCCCCAAAAAAAATCTCAGTTAGTGAAATGCGCCTCATACACTAATGAAGTGATCTACGGAATTTTAGCCTTTCATCATAAAACGTCTTGGATATATCTTAAAACAAAGATGATCAGGAGCAATACATGATTGTGATTGTAAATGCTTATTGTTAGAGTGGAAAAAAAAAAATAATTTTCTTTCGTAATTTTTATACGAACCCTGAAATGACCCCGACGTGATTTTTTCCTTTCGAGATCCATTGGAGAGTGGTTTGTCAACATATTTTTAATCTCCATATCTCTGACACTTTTAAAAATATAATTTTCGAATTTTGTACATAATCTCATTATTGTATTGAGCACTTTTTAGTAACAGGGATTTTTTTAATACGGGGGTCATATACAAATTTAAAAAGAGGAGTTTTTCTTAACGGAGTCTCATTTCCGACTTTATTTTGAGTATTTTTTTCATTTTACATCACCCACTTATGTCTAATCGATAAAGAATTAAAGCCCGTTACTACCTTTTTAGGACACCCTGTATAAACAAGGACATGAATACATATCTAGATCAAAATCATGGAAGAGTCTAGAAACATCGATGTCCTTTATAACTCTAATAGCATAAACATCATGCGTCATTACAAAAAACGAAATTTACTAAGTAATGTTTCCATTTCATACATATTTCGAGTTAATAATCAATTTCAAATTGGCTCCGATTAGTTTTCCATGACACCGAAAGTTCAAAAAATGTTTAAGGAAAAATGCCCCAATTCACTGAAACGTCCGAAAGTTGAATTGGAAAATTGCACAATTGGTACTTAATTTTTTTTTTTTTTTTTTTTTCAGTGAAAAATATTCATGTACATCTTGACGTGCAAACTAACCACTAGAGGCAAAAATGTAAAAAGGTTCAAAAGCATTTGTTTAGTTAGTAAGTGGAAAATCCTTCCAGCCAACTCTTTGTAAGAAACCCTGTACATACATACATACATACATATACATACATACACGCACACATACACAATGCAATATCAAATAGGTTTAAGCCGAACTTGTTTTATCGGATGTTTTAGTACCTTGATATTGCATAAAGCATATAAAATCTCTGGCAAAGATCGCTGTGGTGCATTTCTCAAGCAGAGATAAAGTGTTGATTGAACACGAAGTCCATAAAAGACAACAGCAATTGAAAGCACAAAAAATCTTCCCAATGCATGCTCTAGGAGTCTCCATACTGTTATCACAGCCCGACCTTCTAATCTCTCTGTGGCCTTGGGTTTGCCTACAACAATCGGTAAGTTCCATTAACCTCCATTATGTGTGTGTCCGATGGGGCAATATGACTTGCATTCGTAGTGTCTCCGCCACAACCGAAATTGTAGCATATAAAGCAAAATGTGCGGTTTGTAGCTGTTTCGCAATGTCTACGCCAATAAGTTGGTTGGGAAGCGGTATTTTTTTTTTTTCAAACTGCCGCGCAATGGCTGTAAAGGACTGTAAATTAGCAATATCTACAGGGTGTTTCAAAATTAGAAGAACAAACTTCTGGAAAGCGTAGGTTATACCAAGATAGTTAAGAATCACATATCGACGTGGGGGAGGAAACGTGTTCTTCGTGTACCTGTTAACAATCATTTTCGAAGGGGGAGTTCAAGTAATAGTGATCTTTCTGACAACGGTTTTTTTTCGAAAGCTAATGTGTCTTGACAAAAAATTGTTAATTCACAATTCTTTTTTTCATTACATAGATGAAATTGTCGGAGGTGGAACCACTGTTTATGAAACTTGGTTAAGAAATCAGATGCACACTTCAACATTTCTTCTAAAGTGATTATTACAGGTATATGAAGTCGACGTTTCCTACCCCGCATCGCTATGCGATTCTGGACCATCTTGGTGTAACCTACCTCTCCCAGAAGTTTGTTCCTCGAATTTTGAAACACACTGTATGTTACCATCACGGTAGTAGTGCGCATGTATTTAGTTGAAGCAACGCTTCCAGAAATATTGCTAACGATTTAATCAGGTGATGAACGTGTAAAAGATTATATTACATTTGAAGACGATCTCGCTGAAATTCGAATTTAGTTACCCAGATGTATTTTTTCAGTTTTACGACACTGCAATTTGAAAATCTGTAATATGGTGCTAATTATCAAGTTTTAATTTAGCTTCTGTAGCTAATTTATGCAAAACATGATCCTATTAGTCAATTTCTTTTAAATGTAATTCTATTATACTAAAATGAGCGTAGCCAGGATCATTTTTGGCGGAGTGATACGTTATATAACTCTGAACTAATAAATGAAATTTTGGCACGATGAAAAAAATCATTCTAAGCAATCCAACAGGATATATTCGAAAATTTCCCCTGACTACACCTCCATACTACATCTAAAAATCTTTTTGTAACGCGTTTAAAAGTTTTCAAATTAGAAACTATTTAAAACCTTTGCATGAAGATATAGTATCATATGCATCCATAACCAGTAAAATGGATAAATAATAAGAATAATTTGTTAACTGTAAAATCTTGGATATTTTTTAAAACATTCAAAACAATGCATTAAAAGAAAATAATAAATTGAAACAAATTAATTTAAAAAGAAAACAAAATTTTGCAAATATATGTTTAGTACTGCCTGCCCTGATATAATCTCGCATAAATTGTATGAGAGATTTTTTTCACTGAACTTGTGAAATTTAAAAGAATATGATGACATCAGTGTTTAATTTACATGAATTTAATTTCGTATAAAATTTACATGAAAATGATGATTCTGGATCTCACATAAGTTTAGCGAGAAAGTCAATTAATTCATAGATATAGCAACAAATTTATGATTTCGGATAAGAATTTGGAATCACATAGTCCGGCATAAGGATTGGCAAGGCTATGGTGAAGGTAATTGTACGTTTGTACGAATACTCCATAGCATATACAAATGATAATTAGTTTTTTAAACTAATAAATATTTAAACTAATTTTTTTATGTAGATTTAGTTAAATTTAAAATTCTCTTCACATGAAATCTGATTAAGTTAATCAGAGAAAAATAAATTTTTAAAAATTTCCATTTGCATATATAGTAAGTACTTTTAAATATTTTTCCCCCATTTGTAGAATTCATTACATACAAAATCATGCACGGTTACTCAAGCATTCTTCCTTTGACTTTAAACCGTATATTTAAGATAGATAACAACTTATTATGTATTCCCTCTCAATAGATCTGCATAAGATTATGCAGTACATTCGCCTAATGATCCCATAAATAAGATTAATGATTTTGAGGAAAGGTTATATTGTTACATTGTTACACATATAAATAACTTTTAAATTGGATGGACACTGTCTCTGTATGCGAACTTAATTTTGTTAAACTAATTTCTAATATAATAAAAAAATGTAGATTTAATTTTAGTATGAATTTTAATCAAACGAAAGTAAATTTTACGTTGGAGATTTTGCAATCAGATATTTTTCAAGAATGGGAACTTTGTTTTCCAAGAATGGGAACTATATTTAGTATCTATTATAGCAGCGGTTCCCAACCGATGTGGCATGCCCCTCTTGGGGGACGCAAAGCCTTTGCAGGGGGCAGCGTGAGAAAAACATGCAAAGAGCAAATGGTAATGTATGTTTAAAGAATCATCTTATTTATCCTTATTTTCATTCCAAAATAAATCAATATTCGTTTAAAATGTTCATTCAGACTTTACCGATAGCATAATTTTGTAGCATACATCTATGACAGTGGACTACAGAAACTTATCCCACGGTATGATGGCAAGCGTTACAGTTCAGGTTATTTTTATGTTAAGAAGTAGCTAAAATGTTGCTCTATCTTTTGCAATAAATTTTTCCACGTAATACTGTTTTGTCACTTGTTACTACTTGTTGTTGTATACTTTTGTTATTTGCACTGAGAAACTTTCTTTGAGGACGACTCTCGTACTTCCAATATTTCCTTTGCATTGTACAATTACAATTATTAGCCGACATTAAAAAGAAATTAATAAATGAATTTCCAATCGTAGATAAACACTTCAACTTTGCGAACACTGGATCCAGGGAACAATATACTGCAGACCAACATTTCTGAAACAACATCAAGCCCAATTACTGACAACTGGATATCTCCAAAACAGAAATGCAGCATAAGAACTCTATTAACAGTTTTTTTGTTCAATGCTAGCATAAATACTACGTTTATAGTCTTAGAAACAAGAGGCATCATAATATGACGATGAAAAGAAGTGGAAAAAACAACAAGATTGTGACATAGACCTTAATGAAGCCGTCATTTAACAAGCTTCTGCTCTTGAGCTAGCAAACGCCAGACACATGATCGTTATTAGGAGCGGGAGGTGGGGACTACAAATGTGTCTTTAACTGGTTTTGAACTCTCATTCCATTGTCGCAAATAGCGGCTTTTGGAAATCACTGAACAAGCCTACATGTCTTGTATATTTATGTCGCATTGCATTTGTGTCGAGAACTTAATCAAACGCAATGAAAACAAGTTTCTGAGTGTAGTGTTATTTGAAAATCGGCGTTGCCAACAGCAAAAATAAAAAAATAGAGAAACGGGACAGACAGGAAAGAGGGGAGGTTGCCTGCAATGTACACAGACAAAATGTTATTGATTTAAGTGAAAGTTTTCGATGCTTTTTAATCAAATAATTTAATCGAACCAACAGAACATTTTGTTCAATCAGTACGGGAATTTTGTTGAATTAGCGAAAAATGTTCATTATCCTTACAAAGCTTCAATATTGAAATAATTTTCAATAAGGTACATGGTACAGCACAGCAATCGGGCGTACGTATTTCGACTAACGGCAGAGCAGACAAATAAATAGAAACCACGAGCTTTTACCATCGACCAAATTGGAAAGTGCCAACAACACAGCAAATTTGATACGCATTAACAGGCGGCTCGCATAAACGCATGGATTGTGAATTATTCAAGTGTAACGCCCAAATCATATTGCGTGTTCCAAAAGTAATCAGAAGAGTTCGAAATCTTTTTCTTTCGATTGTCTTGACACTTCCACCGAGAGATGATTATGGAAAGGTGGGATAGGTTAGTTTTGATCTCGCTGATCATAATCATTCGTGGTAAATTATAGCATCCTAAAGTATATTCCAAGCAGTCTGAATGGTACGTGCTTGTTATCCCAAACACCACTTGACGCGCTTAAGCCAGGACAAAAGTTGATGATGGACCGAAGTGCGAAAGACTTGTCGCGTAGTTTTTATAACGTAAGACATCGTCCGGGACGAGGCTCTAGTCATGCATGTAACGACAATCTTGTTGATCGATGTAATACACGGGATAAACAAATGTTTAGAAAATTGCTAACGAATTAATCTAAATTACTCGCGTCGTAGACAATTGTAAAATGCTCTTAAGATACGTTTATTGTTGTTTTTCGTCATAAGCCATTGATTGAAGTAGGGAAAATAGTTTTAAAGCCTTGTACACACTGAGCGACAAGTCGCGGAACACAGGTCTTGCAACAAGTCGCAGGACTGTTCCGTGGCATTTTTTACATGCTCTTCTATTGGTTCTGGATTGTGGCGATACTTCTCCCAACCTTACACACCTATAACAAAGTCGCAGAACACGTGCCTTGTGACAAGTCGCAGGACTGTTCTGCGACATTTTTTTACATGATCTCGTATTGGGTTCTGTACTGTAGAAAAACTTGATCTCTGTACATACCTATCAGCACAGTAAAGGAACACATATCTCGCGATAAGTTGCATGGTCTTACACAACTAACCTGGCAATTTTGCACACCGTCGGCAAACCAAAAGAATGCTGCTCACCAGAGCTTTAAAGAAAAGAAAATAAAAACACTATTTCCCTCTCTAGTTACGCGGTTTTGCCGGTGTAGGCAGTCGCCTGCCATACCTCCGACCTGCAGCCAGTATTGCGTGCATACTTCAAAATGTCGCTCAACATTGCTATATGATCGGCGGACGTTAGACGCGAGGCATTTGTATAACGGCGGCACTCCTAAAACTCGTAAAAATGTAACAGAAAAGCCTTGCAACTTGTCTTGAGGTATGTGTTTTCGCGACTTTGTCGAGGAGGGGGGGACAAATACCGCGACACTTCCGACGCAATGTTGCGCGTCTTTGTTTCTTGGTGTGCACAACCCTATACAATGTAACGCGACTTATACCCTCCTATACAATGTCGCAAAGCGCGTAATAAGCCTAAGACTTATTCAAAAGAGCGGGGGGGTTGCACTTTATTTAAAAGGTAACGCACCGTTTTAAGCGATATATTTAATACATCTCCTTTATTCTCCTGACGAATAATACCTGTATTCACCTAATAATTTTATGCATTATTCAATGTATAGAAAAAATATTTTTTTTTTACTTCTTCATCTTATAATTTACGATTTTCGATAAGAGTTGCGTTGTGAATCAGCAATTTTTAAAGAATGTTAGTGATTCATTTTGGCAAAAAATAATTTGCTAATGAAAAAATACGTAGCTCTATAGTGAAAAACGCAGAGTAATGTGAATTTATTTAGCACACTGGCACTCAGTAGCTCTTTATGACCCATTTTAGCTGCTTTACTAGAGAAATTTTGAAATTGTAAATCTGGGCATCCACGTTCTTTGTTTTAGAATTAGTACCTAAAATTTTTCATATACAACACCCATTTTTTCCCCCAATGGAAGATTATGATCAGTCACGACAAACAAGAACAGAAAAGTAAATAAATAAATAAAACGTTGGAACAAAGTTCATTAATCTAATAGGTCTGTAGCCTCCCAGTATCGCTCGGCCAGAGAAGTCTTGTGAAGCGCAGGACAGTGGAGTCCATAACTTCTGCAGAGCTGCAACGAGTGCATGTCGGTGAAGGCACGATATTGACACTAAAATGATGATTCCGTATAGGGGTGGACGCGAGACGAGACACAGATTTACAGCTTTTTTGCGAGACGAGACACACATTTTTAACATTACGATATAGGAATTTTTGCGAGACGAGACAAAGCTTTTAGGCTATTTTGCGAGACCCGAGACTCCTATTTTTCGTCTCGCATGCATCCCTAATTCCGTAAACAGTAATTTCCAATGGCCAAGCGGAATAACACAACACCGAATGTAGTTTAAGAAAGATGTCTATTTCCACTCATGAATTTTTTTAATAACAACTAATTCATAAAACTGAATACGATCGCCGTACCATTTCATTATGAATACCAATGTCAAATTATAAAAAAAGAAGAAGAAACACTTTATATATAAACCTTTCTGTTTAAAAAAAAAAAATACTAATAACCAACTTCCTTTCCACATTTAACGAGCTATAACTGGCGGCATTTAATTCATAAAAAATAAATAAATAAATAAAAGCATACGCTGAAGCATAACACGTCTTTTAACAGATTTCTTCCAACTGTCCTAAACCCATACCGACCGGAAGACAACGATTGAGGAGTGAGAATTTTTTAAACGCAGCCCTCATACGAAAAACATTTATTCATAGCCGCCGGAACGCGAGCGACATAAATGCAGGAAGACTGACGGACAAGCTTCTCCGTTCATTCATCACCGTGTAATCTCGTCATTCCGAATTTATTCGGCGACCCGAGCCATTTAATTTGGTGTCGCATTCGCTTTTTGGTCGGGGTTGGGCAAGTTGCCACGCATTCAAATGTGGATTGAATTTCTTTGCTCGGCAGCGAAAGGTGTAGATATATGTGTATATATTATATTACTGTGCTTTTAAGTGGCAGTAAGTAAAATGTGTTGCTTTGCATATTTTATAGTGTGTAATGGAGTATCGTGGCATAAGTAGCGTTTGTGATTTTTAGCACAAGAGCGAAGCTAATTCAAATCTTTCTTTTTTTATCTACATGAATTATATAAAACATATAGCTATTAGAATTTCATTTTAATTTCTATATACAAAGAAAGAGGAGAAACTGGTTGTCACCAATGTTGCTAGTTTAGAAGATCTGTCGCTCAATTTGGTTGACTTTTCATAATATTTTTGGATTTGTCACTAAATAAGGCGAATTTCCATTGTATTTGGTCATATTAACTCTGACTGTCAGTAAATTTAATTTTTAAGATTAAAAAGCAATATTTTCGCAGCACTAAAGCGTGACTTGAGTATGTTTCTGGTTCTGAATTTTATTCTATAGTCAAAGACTGCCGCAATGGACTTCTTTGAAATTACCGGTTTCAGATAAATGTAAAAGTACTAATACTATTTCTTGCTACTATTTCTTGATACTATGAGTTATTCCAACACATTTTCCCTTCATAAGAGTGTCTAGCAAACAGTTCTCAACTAAATACAATATATGATTCCTGTATTTCTGGTGCAACATAACTGAATGCTCTTACCACTTTATTCATTCGAAGCCTGTAGTTTCAGTGTAAAACTAATATTCAATTCATGCTTCATAGCTCTATAACTTATGTTTAATAAGCATTTCATTAAAACGCAGTCTTCACATTTCTTCGAAATATCCAATTAAAGAAAGAAAAACGCCTCACCATCGCACAGTGGTTATGTCATTGAAAATGGTAGACGGCCGAAGAGTAAAGGTCCCGGTTTCGGGTCCCATCGCACGGCTGGCTGTCGTTCTAACGGTCTGGAGTTTTGGTAGGTTTTCTCCAGATGTAACGTGAATACGCGTTAGAACCCATTAGAAAGTCCTCCTACCAAGGCACCCCTATCCTTGGCAGATCGCCCTTGCGTAGCGTTGCCATAATCACGCAAACAATCAAACAGAGAAAGAGAAAAATCTGAAATTTCTCTATCATGTCTTACAGTTATTTACTTCGGCTCTGATTTTTATTTCGAAATGTCTATATTTCAAATGAAAAATATCACAATTTTTTACTAAAAACTACCCTTAGTTTAAATTTTACATATTATAACTATAGCTTTGGGGTGAGAAACTAGCAAATTTGGTAGTACAGTTGACCCTCCTTTACCACGGGTTCATAACGAATTCGTTCAATCCGAATTCATATAACACGGCGGAAAAAAATCGAGGGTTCGTATAACAGACTAAGAGAGGCTCGTACAACACGAATTCATATAACGCGAAAAGTATCTTCCGCATTAATGGTGGATCTAGAAATCAGCAGTCATGTCGAATAACATATTCGTTGTTTTAAATCTTCAATAGTTATTATTAAATGTAAGTAATGTTTATAAATCGACTTAACTGTCGATGTTCAGAAATACAACTTTCGTATTGATAATACAATTATAAACATATATTTTTACAGGTAAAGATCCATTTCTAGATGTATGAAACGTACTCCTCGCTAACAATAATTAATATTGCAGTATAAAAATTAAAACTTGGAAGCAACTGCTCATATTAGTGAGCTTTCATTTCGGTAAACATATTGTAGAAGTCCAATTAAGTAATTTTATGAAAGCATATGAGCAAAATTCTATATTTTTACTGCAGTGCTCTTAATACAGTATAATTTCACAAATATTTTCCTACGTTACAACGATGAGCTCTGTTTTCCAATGACTTTTACAAACGCTCTAACCATTTACATAATCGAGGCTCTGAAGAACTTGTTTTAACTTTCAGATCAGTTCAGAAACACCTATCGAACCATTGCGAATTACAGAATGTATTTTTCATGGGATCGATTAGATCACTTCTATTAGCATTTATATTCCCTAGTCATTGATCATCAAGTCATCAGAACATGATTAAAACAACACAAAAGACATGGCACACCTTAAACCAGGAATAAAATTACCATCATACAAAGATGTAATTTCATATACAAACTCTTTTAATTAGTGCATTAGAAATCAACTTTTTATCGTAACTGAAACTATTACTTTTAGAAAGTCTATTTCTTCGCTTGATCTAATAATTTTTTATTAATAAAGAAATCATGTATTGAATATAAAATGATTCTGAACTCTTTATTGAAAGTAAAGCAAATTAGAAGTGCTATTTGTTTGAGTGTCAACATGATTTTAAGCTGCACTTATAACTAAGAATAAAGCTATGAATTTATTTTTTAATCTACGAATTTCCCTTTCAATTCTTAATGCTGCTATTAATGTTTTTAATTAGTTAAAAGTTCCTTTATAAAAGTTACATTTTTATGATTTATTTATTTGTATTTTTAAAAATTAAATTGAATAAAATTATTTAATTATTCCAGCATACTCTTTGTTTTCAATATCAAGTCATATTACATTTAACAATCTATATCAGGGATAACCAACCCGTAGTTCGCGAGCAACTTTTGATGTGGCTCATTTTATCAACTTTGAAATGAATTCTCTAAAAAATTATTCACTGTATAAAATAAAATGCATTATTATTATGAGGCTCCTCAAAAGGTTGGGTGCATCACTAGATCTGGCAAGCCCTACCCAAGCTATCAAAGGGGGTCTATTCTCCTCTCGTTGTTAACGCGAGTCTGTTGTTAGTTAACCACCGCTGATGTCACAATCGAAGATTTTCGATTCTCCGCCAGTGAGTGATTAACGCAGTTGTTACAAAAAGTCTCCAAACAGTAGTTAACGGAATGGCTCCATATACCTAGTTGTTAAGCAGTCTTTATTTCAACAACTTCTGCTCGCGAAATGTTCGAAAAGCTTCAGGATGATTGGTGGAAAGCTCTAGCCTCAACACAAGAGAGTTTCGTCATTTGCAAAGTCATTTATTAACTACTCGGTTGTTAAGTTTTCCACCGTCTCGGGGAGAATCTACCCCCCAAAGAGTTAATGTGCAATTTTTCATAAGTCCGCGCTTTCAGATCTTTCCAAACAAACGACTTTCTCGCAGAATTCATTCATTTACTCAATAGGCTTCCAAAAACAAATTACGCACGTTTCTACAAACACTGATGAAGTAATCACGGAGTCGAGACACGACTCGAAACACGACTTTAACAAACTCTTTTCAAAAAAGGAGCAATTTCGGCGGCATTTTAAACAAACACACACATCCAATTTCCGAAAAAGAAAGAAAAAAAAAAAAAAAGAAGAAATGGTGTGTTTTCGAAAATCGTTTTGTGTGTGTGTTGTGTTTGCTCGCTGCTGCTCTTCCAAAAGAGGAAAACACCCAAAGAAAAGAAGACTTCTTCAACCCGGTAACTCTATAATCACGTGATTCAGAAGTCAGCTGGATTTGGGTGGTATGGCATGAAGAAAAGAGAGACACACTCACACATTCTCAACAAAAGGAAGAAAAGTGCCGAATCCCTGCAAGGGTGGAGCCACGAATTGTCTTTCCAGAGACACACGGCAAAGATTCCCTTAAACGCCCTCGAAAACGCTTTATGTTAAAGCGTTCGCCGGTACAAAATGTGGTCCGATCTCTTTATTTATTCTTGCTTTTTATTCAATATTATTTCTCTTTCTGCCGATTTCTGAAAGCATTGATTTATGCCAGAGAGGGATTGATTATTATTTTTTTTCCCTTCCCTCTTAGCTTTAACGTCTGATATATTTTCCTTTTATCACCGCCAGGGCGTCAGCGTAAAAGCATATTAAACGGGGAACAATGTTGATATATGTGTGTCTAACCGAAGGGTTTGTTTTAAAGAAAAGGAATGTACCGCTGGCTTTGACATATGTGGAGGCAGAGGAACGATGTAAATGTTTTGACACCTGCTATCTTTCTTCTGCAAGTGATATTTTCTTATGCAAAGTGATGTCGCTAAATGTAACACCTTATTTGTTAGCTTCAAGACTGGAAATTGATATATCTATGTTGAAGGAGTTGGATAGTTGCATGTAAAAGGATTTATTTTATTAACAGCTATTCATAGGTTTCCAAGTTCAGTTGTTTGATTTTTATAATATTGCTTTTCTTAAATGTAATTTTTTTTACAGAAGTTCCAAAAATATTTTTTTTTAATTGGAGCAAAAACTGTAACCTTATTTCTGGAAAAGTTATCGACATAGGTTCAAGGATGACGAAAGTTTTTTTTTTTCATGATTTGTGTAACCTTTTTAGTCTACCATTGTTTTCGGGATGAACACGAGACGGAAAATTGGGGTCTTGCGTCTCGCTAAACAGCCTAAAAGCTTTGTCTCGTCTCGTAAAATCCCTATATCGCAATGTTAAAAATGCTTGCCTCGTCTCGCAAAAAAAGCTGTAAATCTCTGGCTCGGTCTCGCATCCATCCCTAATCAAAATGTTTTTAAAGGATCTATTAAGTAACATGCTGATCTTTTTATTACATTACTTTAATCAAATGAGATTTTGTTTAGAGCATATGCATATATACATGTGTAAAAAAACATGTTTAAATTGGATTCTTCTCTCCTCAAATTTCGTTTTAAGTAAAAACAATTACAACTCCCGGCATCGTTTCCTTATGCCTCGAAATAGTTTCCTCAGAATTTATTATTGATTTCTTAATTTTTGTGACTGTGAAATATCACGTGAGCTTGGAATGTTGTGTTCGTCTTCTGTTTCATTCATTTGTTTGTTTTCTTACATGTATTTGATATGTTAATAATGGGTCCATTTTTTCGGAGTCCAGACTGTTTTTCTTGGATTCCTCATTTGTAGGTTTGGCTAAATTTTTAAAGATATAGTGCATTCAATTATTTATGTTCTTTCAAAGAGTTTCTTTCACAATCGTGCAAAATTTCATGAAAAATATTTGGTCATTTTAAAAACACATTTTTCCAAGCGGACGGCATTACAGTTAATGAATATATTTTTATAGCAATTTTAATAAAACTGAAATATTATATACTCGTAAGAAATATTATAGACCCAAGCAAATGGTTATTGCCCAAACAAATGCTTATTTGTGTGTTGTGTGTGTTAAGTTTATTTATTAACTCCGGAAAATTTGGGAAGTGGTTTTTGATGTGACTAATTGTACTTGATTCAATCAGACACATTTTGAGAAACTTTTAAGAAACTATAATTTCCTAAATTCCACTGTTTGCTCTGAAAATAATTAATATTTAAAAGGAGAGACTCTATAAATTCAGAAAATATTATATTCCTGATTGTTTCTTTGTTATAAATTACATTCTCAAATAGGAGATATTACTTACTAATGTTCAGAAATTTATTAAATGAAAGGGGAAAAATCGTCACATTGGTAAAATTTTGCGTGTATTATGTTCAACACAGCAATATCACATCACGCTGAGTTGCAAACAATTATACTTTACCAAAACATAAGTTAACATTAATATTTAATTGCATAAAAAAGTATTGTCTCCATAGTATAGGTTTATATTTCCTTCAAAATATTATTTGATCAAAACTCTAATTATTCTTGAAAGTTATTTATTTTTGTACAAATTCCACATTATTGTGCAAAACATGTCTCAACAGATTTGTTTTGAGTATACATATTTTGAAAAAAAATCATAAATTCGAATGATCTAATATTTACAAAAAAAAAATTTCACTGTTATAAATCTTTGCAACTTTTGCCCCGCCCTCCCTGTACTCTCAAATGAAGCTAGTTGGGCCGATAAATGTCCCAGTGGATAAGGCACTGAATTTAGATCGATGATAAATGGGAAGACGTAGTTTGGTGCAGAAAGTAATATGGTTTCGGTGTGCGCTACTTTGTCTATATAAACAGCAACATTGACGAAGATATGTCGTAAATTCTGAAACCGGTATGCTATCTCAATTTTCAATTTGGTGCTTTTATACGTTGTCTTTTGCTGCTTAAGCATAGGGCGGTGGATGAAGTGTATAAGGTTCAGGGTCTCGCGCGGCTGTCGATCTAACGGTCTTGAGTTTTTAGACGGTTTTCACCAGATAAAACGCGAATACGCACTTAGAACTCTTTAAAAAAAGTCCTTTGCCGGAGGTATTCACCCATCTTAGGCAACTAGCGGTCATGTAGCTTCGTCTTAACCAAAAACAAACAAACAAACAATCACTGATTGCCGAGAAAATCAATATTTTACAGTAGGAAAATTAACATTTTGCACTTTAAAAAAAATGTTGTTATTAAATATTGTTACATCAATTTGGCGCAATGCAAGCACGAACAAATTACTCAATGGGAAAAAAAATAAAAAGTCAGTTGAGTGAGTGCTACGCAATGTCGGGGCACATCTGCCTTGATAAATGGATTAAACCTTTTATATCCATGACAGTAAATGACGATTCTAAAAGAGAACAAAATACCATTATTCAGCGTAATTGCCGCCCAAGCCAGCGATAAATGTATATGATAGATCGATGTACTGAAAAGCACAGGCTCTTGAAGCAAAAAAACTGAAGCTATCTGTCCACCCAATGTGTGAACAGCTCTTGGCTTTTAAAAACCCACGCTTTAGCACCTTTCTGTTTTGGGATGGTTTTGTTTTGAAGGCATGATTAAAGAGCTGAGAAGCCATTTGTCGCTGATGAGGAAATGAGCTAGAAGGTTTGAATAAACAAAGCTCTTTTTTTTTGTCATTTACCTTTAAGTGACTTTTTAGGTATACTCCGTAATTAAGGAGAAGTAATTGGTTTCAGGTAAAATGTTAAAAAAAAATTCTAATGAAGACACCTAATTATGCATTCACAAATTTGATGGTGAATGTATAATTAATCAAGGAATTCAATTCGTTAATGATGTTTTCATTTACAGAGGGAACAGTTAAAAATTTTCAAAACATTAGTTTTAAAATGACTTTCTCAATCAATACTTTAAATTAATGAGACAGTTTTAACTCACTTATCTGAAGACTTACATTCCTTTCAAATACCGTAAACAGACTGTTTAGCAAGTGGGCAAAAAATTCCCTCCTTAAGTTCAGTTGTAGCTCAGTAGTTTAATCGTCTTATGACATTAAAAAGGGGGAGTATGAAATAAAATAAGAATCGACAAGATATTAAGGGTTTGTAGATAAAAGTGTTAAACATAGAAATGTGCAATTCACTTTCAACAACACCGATGATGTCATTCAATTAAACCACGTCATATGCGGTGTGTTAGATTGACTATATGTTGATGATGGAGCTCTATAAACACATAAGAAATCTTGTTAAAGACCAATATGCCATCAGTGTTGGTCAATAAAAAAGAAATATTCCAAATGCGAATCTATGGAATGCCGAGTCGGTGCTAGGCGCAATGCTGAGTAACGCCACGGGGTAGAGTCAAAAATAGAGCACTTGAAGTGGCGCACAGAGTACACTAACCATCAAAAAGAACACATATAAACCTGGCGAAATAAAACGCCAATTTCCCGTTTGTGACAAGTCACATTAGCATATGGGCACATGACATCACAGGGGAAAATGCTGCCGTTAGTCTATAAGATGCCTCTCTTAACTTCTTTATTAATAGGTACGAGACTCGGTTTATGTCGATGCTATTCTTTATACCCGTTGCAGTAGAGGAAAACGATAGAGATGATAATGGCGTTGTCTCCGATTACATCAAGCTTTTCCTGAGGACGATTTTCGCTGAATTAATTAAGTGTATAATCTTCTGAAGCAGCAGTCTGTGCGCTTGCTGTGAGCGGGCAAAATTGTCTTGGTAAAAGGAAAAAAAGGGCAATAATTGTTTTCGAGTCACGCAATTGTTGACGCTTATTGACGCATGATGGTTCTAATCATAGTCTTGCAAGTTGTTGAAGTGTACTTAATGTTCTGGTGTCCGACAGTCCTACATCATTGTATTATGTAAACACAATTTAAAAAGCGATTTAAATTTCCTGTGCCTAAGTGATTACTTAGGAAAAAGGCTTAATCTCGCTCTAAGAAAATGGATGTTTTGTAAAGGGGGGATTGAATGAGTGAGAGAATTACCTCTAAAAAATCCTCAGACACTTCTATTTAAGGTCCTAAAAAGAAAAGTTGGTAAGTTATTTCACCAGCTTTAAGAACATAATCGGCTAGTAAGGGGAAAGAAAAAAAGAGGCAACTACAATGCCAAAGTGAATTAAACTGCACTCCCGCTCAGTTAACCCCTTAACGCGCACTGTTCCCGCCCTGGGAACACCAAACTCTGACGCTTTGACTGTTGCCAGTCTCGAAGAATAGATTTGATTTCTATAAAAATAGTTGCGGGTGACATAGCTCTACGAGAATCCTTTACTTTTTAGCACGTCATTTCCCGTAAAAAAAGGGTCACGATTATTTTTAACAGCACTGATATCTGCTGAAAAATGGAAGAATGCTAGAATAGCCGAATAGATCTAGAGACCCCTTTTTTGAAGCAGCTGTCTGTGCCACACAGCCAGCGTCAAAAAAGCCGCCTCTAGATCTGTGGCACGCGATGAACGTTTCGATATTGCTGGTAGTTAAGTAGAGCGATAGCAACGGCTGCCCCCTTTTTCCGCATTGGGAAAGGGTTGCGCTTCAAAAGTTTAAGAGTTTTTCAGAACTGTTTAGTTTATTCTCTTGTTAATTTAATACAAATTTTATTTCAAACTCCAATGGGTTACACACATTTAAGCATATAGAATTTTCCACCAAACGTTAGGTACATATGCGGTTACTTTTCAATATAATCGCCAAGATTCGGGTATTTGTCATATGACAGCAGACGAACTTTTGGATACCCTCTTTGAGAAACGGTACCGCCAGTGACGTCAACATATGAGTGTAAACGGTTTTTTGCAAATCTTTATTGGTCTGAAAGCTTCGGCCTTCTTCTAGCTCTCCATTTCAGAAAAGGTATGAAAATCCCTTACAGCTAAATCTTTGATCAATAGATACCGATAAGGAGTGTCAAAACGCCGGCAATGTGAGGTCCTTGTTAGTATCTAATGGTCAATGACTTCGCGACGTGTGATTTGCATATGATCTCTGAAGATGATTAACTGAAGAACTGGCTAGAAGAAGAAAGCATAGAAGTCCAAACTTTTAGACCAATGCAGAATTGAGGAACAGTATCATGGTTGCATCACTAGTGGCAATTTTTCTCGGGATTCCCACTTGTGATGTGACATAGTGGTTGCAGCAACTAGTGATGTGATGTCACAAAGCTCGTCTACCGATATGACGAATTCCTGAATCTTCATGGTAAACATAAAAACGTTGTTAAAGTAACCATATAGGCATTTAACTTTTGGTAATAAACACTGTTATTATTTATTCTTGTCTTTTTTAGCCGTCCACTGGGGGCTGAGAGTTGAAAAAAAAAACTGGCTTTGTATAGTTGTATTATCTTTATATATTTTTTTAAATTCAAATATCTTGTACTTAGATATTTTAGATTAGATGCAAATCTTTATGGTATGTTGCATGGCTTCAAACCCAATGGTCTATTGATGATTTCAGTATGTAAAACTAAATTACTGTAGCTACAAATTTCGAACAGAAATCTTTCGAACACAAAAAGCTAGTGAAAAACAACCATGAAGAATTGTTGATGGATTCGTTTTATTTTAATATTGATGCAGTTTGACATTAAATAATACTGTTACTGTTTAACCTGCGTGAAGTGGCTTCGATCTTCAAATTGAAGACATTTTCACTGTAGATCGCATTTGCTTATCAGCATTTGGCAAACTTTCTTTGACGAATAATAAATAAGTGTGATTTACTCTGTCTACTTGAAGGATGGTGTGCAAATCTTTCACCATTTCATAGAGACATATTTTAAGAAAGTATATCAGTTGTTAATTAAATGTCGAAAATTTATTTATCAGTTTTAAGACATCTGCAAAGAGCTAGAAGCATAAGTGAAAATGAATCTGTACAAGCATGTTTTACTGTATTGTAGTGAAGAAGAAAATTCTTGTCAATAATCTCGATTGAAGATACTTTTTAAACCAACCAAAAACATAGTTTATCGTGTCACGAACTAGGGATAACATGTTGTTCATACTTGATCGTTAGAAATTCTTTTTGGTTGAGTGACTGCGTTTGAATGGAGAAGACACACTGCTAATTCCTCAAGAGAAGCATGTGGGGAAAAAAAAAAAAAAAAAAGCTGCACTGTTTGAAAAAAACTGCTGCTTTTTTATTAGCAGCGAATGCAGAAATTTTTAAATGAGGGGCTAATTTTCAAGAAAAGCTCATTTGACTTAAATAAAATTATTAATTTTTATTTATTAAATTATTAATTTGTGCATTAAAGTAAAATGTTTCCCTAACGAAATGTAATTTGTTTTGCGGGTGGGCTATTAAAAGGAAAATAATAAAAGCTTTTTTTGATCGAAGTAAAATGACAATAAAACAAATGTTACCTTGGGCATTGCCTTTTAAGCGGCTAAAACTAACCCTTTATCTAGATCCACTACTACAAGAAGGGTGGTTAACCCTTTAACGCGCAGTATTCCCGCTCTGGGAACACCAAACTCTGACGTTTTGACTGTTGCCAGTCACGAAGAATAGATTTGATTTCTATAAAAATAGTTGCGGGCGACATAGCTCCACGAGAATCCTTTACTTTTTAGCACGTCATTTCCCGTAAAAAAATGGCCACGATTATTTTTAACAGCACTGACATCTGCTGAAAAATGGAAGAATGCGAGAACAGCTGGATAGATCGCCCAATGCTGAAAAAAGGGTTGCGCCTCACATTGTTAATCGGTGTACAATACTTGATAAGGTTACAAAACAATAAAATAAATGGCATTACAAAATTTTACTGACAGCAATACCTGGATTGAAATACGCAAAATTTCACTGAGTAAAATGAGTAAACGCATAGTAATGAGTAAACGCATAGCAAAATGCTCAGATCAGTCTCCGGGAGACACCTTTTTACTACGACAGATATTTATTGTCCTCTTGTCTCTGTTTGTCAAATGTTCAACCATTTATTGGATATATAGCCTGTGCTTTCTAAGACTTAAATACTTTTTTTTTAAATATTCAAAATATTAAAATTTTACTTGTAAACAGATTGTTTTCAAAAATACTGAACGTTGAAAGTACTAATATAAAAGAAATTAAGTCATAAAAAGTGCAAACAAATGTATTGTATGGTTAATTAATAAAAACATAACAGCCTCAAGTAAAGTTGAACTCTGGTTAGCCGGATGTCGTTTATATCTGACAATTCCTTATATAACACCAAAATTCCGGGCATCATTCAATCCCTTGCCCATAGAACAGAAGTTCGCTTATAACGTCAACTAAATTAGCTTAAATAATCTGGTTCTTTCAGTGACGTTATAACCGCAGAACTAAATATATATTTAGTTCTGCGCGGCCGCACAGCCAGCTGTGCCATAAAACTTCTCTGTGTCGCCAGATGGGTTATACGATCAACCGCCATGTTGTTTGATAGTTAAATGGATATATGGGGACGGCCGCACTTTTTCAGCGTTGGGACCATTTAACCATTATTATTTTTTTTTTTTTTTTCGCTTCAAAGGGCTAAATCATAAATTTACTCCGAAAAGACACTTAATTTCTTCTCATTTCACATCCCCCCGATTTCTCCCTATTACTTGAAACAAACAAGCCATATATATAAAGCCCTTACTACATAATACTTCACTTTTTATTTTTCCACCGTCTTTTCAGATCTCATTGCAGCAACAACGCTGACAGCGGGTACCGCTTGGGACTCGAGCCCCCTTGAGTTCCAGGCGCTATTGGATGGCAGAGAGGAGGGGGGGGGCATGCATATTTGATGCAGTGAAAAATGAAATCTCTTATTTTATTTTTCTCCTCTCTCTCTCTCTTCTACGACGTAAAAGCTGCGTCTTTTGTTGTATCTTTCTCGATTTCCCTGGGGTCCACTTTCCGTTGTCGAGCAACCTTCAACGTTAGTTTTTTGCTCCCGACTGTCTTTAATATTTCTGGATGCTCGTTTAACGATAGATGACGTAAGGGGAGCGTTTGGAAAAGGAATCTCGCTGGGTAGTTCAGGTTATATATGTATATATATATATATGTATATTAAAAAAGAGTAAAACGTATAAAAAGCAAACACACACAGGTTCTCTGAACGTCTATTAACGTTCAAAAAATGTCTTCTTAACGTTAATAGACATTCAGAGAACCTGTGTGTGTTTGCTGGGTTCCTGTTCAGTGACTATACACTTTAAATCTAAATTTAGTTTTTCAATATTCTCTCTAAATATTAGAATAAATTTCTGAAAGTATGTATTTAGCTAGTACATATATTCATTAGTTTTAAATAAAATAATTTTATTAATATTTAATTGCCTATACCATCTATTTACTATTATTCAATAATTTTAATTTAAATAATACTTCTTTGTGTTAATTTGATTGATATACCTGTATTTTAACACTATCAAATAATTTACTGGTAGTTAATTTGAGCAATGGCATGCATACATGCATGGTAGTACCCATGCTGCTGGTAGTTAATTTGAGCGGTGGTAACGGCTGCACTTTTGCAGCATTGGGAAATGCTTTCGCTTCAAATGGGTACGCTTTAAAAATAACGGAACAATTACAGGAAACTTTCCGTAAAATTTCACGGAAACTGTCCGTTTGTATTTGAATGCAGTATAATGTCCGTATATCAAGGTTCAGCACCTCTCTGGAACACAATTTCTACTGGAATTCACAGGAATAAAATTCCGCAAATACAGGGTAATAGTACTGGCGTCCCATTTGCCAGTAAATTGTCCGGATTTTTCACGTTTTTTTTTGGTGTGTGGTTTTTTTTTTTTACAGTGTAAGATATGAAAAAGCATGATATAAACAGGCCTACCTCCACTTCGTCCTTCTGTTTTGGAACCACGTCTTGACCTGCGCGTCGGTCATCTTTAGCGTTTTGGCCAGGGAAGCCCTCTCGGCAGAGGCCAGGTACTTCTGCTTGTGGAACCTCTTCTCCAGCTCGCATATCTGCATGCGGGTGAAGCTGGTGCGGGGCTTTTTTCTCTTCGGGGGCGTCCGGTTCTGGTAGGGGTGCCCGATCCGCCGGGGCGGTACGGGGGGAAGGCCCGCCGTCAGGGGGAAAGGCACTGCAAACAAAATTACAACAAAGTAAATAACAGTAGATGAATAAAGTAAAATTTATGTCATTCACGTCGTTAAAGGGACAAGGGACGTTAATATTCAAAATTTTTAATTATAATCATAAGTAAAGTTGTTTAACATAATAGTTTGCATATATATTGAAACGAAAAAGTGAAAAATAAATTATATTTTAAATGGAAAATTGATATTTTTTGAAAAAAAAATACGACCTCTAGTTTTTCAATTAAAATATCTCATGCGCATTCCAAATTAATAAAAAGCTATAATTTTTTAAACATGCACATGCAGTATATGCATGAACATATCTGAATCTGTGCATTCAGTTTTATGTGTGACAAGGGTAAACATTATTAAAAAAAATAAATTCATGTGAGATGTAGCTTATGTAGCCTTTTTTTCCAAATTTCCATCCTGTTATTACATTTAAATTCCTATATCTCTATTAAATAACTTTAGTTTGAAAATTTAATGCACAGTTATATTCATACATGTATTACAAGTGTACTCTTAAAAAATTGTAGCTTTTCATTTATTTGGAACTCTCGTAGGATATTTTAAATAAAATATTGAATGCGCATTTTTTTTGTCAAAGATAATAATATTTTTTTAATTCAATTTTTTTATTTTTAGTATTAATGCAAATGTAAACCTTTGTGTTGAAAAACTTTACCTATGATTTGAGACTAAAAATTAAGAAATGGCAGTTTTCAATTTTAAAGTCCCCTGTCTCTTAAAGGCACTTTTTAACAGTTCCCAAAAGAAATTTTAACCCCTGGCCAGTGTTGCTCGAACACTGGTTGGGTCATCTCTTTTTAGTCCTGCGTCAGTCCTCTGGCTGGTCAGATTTCTTGCTTCCTTTATTAGCCTGTAGTGTGTTTTAAATGCTTGAACTTTCCCGGCCTCCATCCCTGAAAAATACTCTGTCCCCGTTCAGTTAGTATTTAGAAATAAAAAAGCCAACTAAGAAAGTCATTTTCTCCCATTTTAAAAATCCATATAAATTATTATTTATAATACTTGGAAGCGTTTTGACTGTTGATTTGACTTTATGTACGCGATTTAAACAAAGTTGTTCATTGAGGGGGGGGGGGATGATTATTTTAAGACACGATATGAAGGAACTGCTAAGCGGTTAAAAGTGTTTAAGATTTTAGTTTTTCGTTATCTGTGCTTTAATTATTGTAAATAGTCATCGATTGCTATATGTTGTAACTATATATATTGTACCATACTCACCCTATTGGAAAAGGCGTATATATGGGACGAGTAGTTCAAGTATAGGGACACCTAAAAGACTTTCACTGCATTAAAGTCTATGAGCAACAAGGACTTAACATATGCCTGATATCAGGAATATACCACCAACACAGTGGCGTAGACAAGGGGAGGGATAGGGGGTCCCAACCTCCTCATGAGGAAATTTTTGCCATACAAAATGTATATGCTTCACTCCCTTACCACACATACCTATACGTATATGTAAGTTTCAGTAGTCGTAATCCCCCCCCCCCACACACACACACACCATCCATCATTTCCGACTACGGCACTACACCCACCCACCTCCGAAATTTTTTATTAGCATCTGCTTTTGTATCGTGAAGAAAATTCTGTTTATGTACTCAACTGATTTCATATCCGTTTCAAAATATTTTTCTGGCTGCGCCTCTGCTCAGCTGTGATTCTGTTACAGAACATTTTAGAGATCTCGTCTATTTAAAAAAAAAATAATAATAATATGTAGTATATCATTATAGTTTATGGAGCAGTTCACTTGCTTTCAAAATTAAAAATGATATGAAGCACCAATAGCTGTTTTACAGGTGAAATAAAAGAGAGCCCAGATCAAGTTACAGGTCAAGTTCTGATTAAAATAATAATAATTCAGCATCCTATTTGCTTTAAACTGCTCGTCTTTGCAGTAGCGAAGATGCTGGGTACAGCGATAGCAAGAGCGATTTAAACCCCGGGAGTGGCAGATACAGATTTTTTTTCTTAACTTATTTATTCACTTATTAATTTTATTTTATTGACGGATGCACTTTTTCAGCTTTGGGACCATTTAACCCTATTTTTTTGCTACTAGGAGTGAAAGCGCTGAAATAAGGTGGTTTTTTCATGGCGCAATCACCGAGTGTCAAAGGGTTATATCATAAATTTACTCCGAAAATACACTTAATTTCTAGTGAATTCACATTCCAAATTCCTCCCTATTAGTTTAAAGTTTATTTTATTTTATATATTTTATTTATTGTATTTTATTTTATTTCGTTTCGTTTCATTTTATTTTATTTCATTTCATTTATTTTATTTTATTTATCATCTTTTAAGAGAGAGAAGTCTTTTGATTTAAACAAAGTTAGGAATGAAACAAAATATTACGCTAAAACAGTCTTTCTGAAGGTTGGCAAAAATGCTTCCTTGTGGGCGTTGGAGACAAAAAGTGGGCGTTAAGATGGTCAGGATGACAGACAAATTCTGTGTATTAAAATCAGACTTTACATCGCCCTGTCATTTAAAATGTAGAGTCATTACTCTTTAAAACTAAAATTAAACACAATGAAATCTTGTAACCCATAAGATAGTTCATCATTATTTAATTTAGCTAGAAGTTGTTACTTAAAATAGTATGCTGTATTTCCCTTGATAAACAAGCATCATAACATAGCTGAGTTTTTCCATTTCTTTTTACGAAATTTTTAAATTAAACAAAACACTAATAATAGAATTATACAGGGTGTTCCGAAAACATCTGGCAATATTTGAAAGGGGTAGAGGGGTCCAAGACGTTTCGGTATCACAGAGGAATGTGGGGTCGGAAACATTGTATTCATTTACCTGTTAATAATCTCTTTAATAATTAATCTAGTAATGTATGTACAATCCCTGTTTTAATAATCGATACCATTAATAATCAGGTGTAGTCGAGTATTTTCTGTGAAAGATCCATAAATTTTTGACGAGCCATGGTCGGAAATTTCCCTATTGTTCCACAAGATCCATGAGGACGACGTTTCCTATCCCATACTGCAATGCGATTTTGAAACGCATTGGTCTCCTTTAATCTACTTTCAAATATTGCAAGGTATTTTCAGAGTACACAGTACAAGTACTTCTAAATATGATTAGGTATGAGTTTATTTCCTCTTACTGTAACATTCTTCGATTTTTGAAATAGAGTTTGGGTCACATCTATCTTTTCCATCTAATAACTATTTATATCATAAAGCATTTAAAAAAATTATCTTTGCAATAATTGATTTTAAGATACGCGACAGATGGTAATGTAAAAAGGTGGCACTAGAAAGCGCCCCATTTCTTATCTTAAGTATCGGGGTACACTACATAAAATGAATATGGGTTAGAACTAGATTCAAACGACGATAGTCGAAGAAGGGAAATCACCGCTCATGGGCGCCAGCAGCATAGGGCAAGGGTGGGGGGGGGCAATGGCCCCCCTGGAGTTTTGTATCCAGTGTTTTTCCTTGCTTTTTTGCTCTTTCCAACATGGTAGCCATACGTTAAAGTAGTCTTTGCCCCCCTTGAGTAGTCTTTGCCCCCCTCGAGTAGTCTTTGCACCCCCTGGAGTAGTCTTTGCCCCCCCTGGGAAATATTTTCCCGGCACCCATGTCACCGCTGTTGCTTATCTGCAACAATGAGATTGAACAGGTAAACTATTAGTTTCAGTAATTACTACTCAAAAGACTGTACTGGAAAATGTTCTGCGGTCAATGCTTTCGGATTGATTTATTCCTTCTGTTACATTTACCAATTAATTTTCTTTACGTTTATTCAAATAATCGCTTTATTACTTTTTTTTAAATTCAGTTTAATGTAAATATTTTAAAAGATATCAGCCGGGTAATCTCATTAAAAATGCATTACCTTCTGTATCGCGTGAGTTTTAAAAAACATAAATAATTGAAAGTATTTTTTGGCTACTTTTAATATAATTTAAGCTTTTTGAAATTAAATTGAAACAACCTATTTTTTATCGGAAAAATTATCTAAATTAGGGAAAATCGAAGTAAGCTACCATAATAATCAAATTAAAATACACGCAAATTTGATAAAACAAACAATCTATAATGTTTCTGGCATTCTTATGTAGTAAGAAATTTAATTTTTGAAGAAAAGTTTGCTTCGCATTTGCGTTTAAGTATGTGTACGTATTACTTATATCTCTTTCAATTTTCAATTAATTTCATTAAAATGCTTAGTTGATAGTGGTTTATAAATTGAATGTAATAGATGTTTATAAGTTAGCTTACAGATATGTTACTTATTGAATAACAACATAATGTTTCTTTTTTTTTCTTTCCTTGCTTCAGAATTTATCGTCGGAAAATAAAAATAATATACCAAGTATTACTAATCATAAACCTTTTATGTTTAACTCGTTAAATTTTTTTACCTTTTAATTTTATTGCATACTTTAATGAACTGGTACATTAAGTATTTATAGTAGAAATAAATATAAATTCAGCATTTTATTTTTGTCATTAACAGTAGATGGAAGTAATTTCAAATGTCGTAAGCGTTTTAAATATAGCATAAATATAATATTAATACTACTACTAATTATATATATATATATATATTTACTGGGACATCAGATAAAATTATCCTTATTAACTGCATCACAGTATTTTCAATCATATCAGAATACCAAAATCAGTCATAAGTTTTGAATGCACCAAAACTTTTAATAAAGTATTAATTAAAAAATGAGATTATTCACAAATTTCAGAAAATCGTATTTTTAGTCTTTTAAGCATTAAACCGTTATTTCTGAAGGTTTAGTAAGCCTAGAAATATTTTAAGATGCTTCATTAAAACGAAAGGAAATTATAATATTAGATAATAGAATTACATAGAAAAAATATATTTACAGACGTATATTATCAGTTCACATGTTAATTAAACCATAAAAAAAAATACTAAAGGAATCTTTTGATAGCTCACTGCAGGACGTAGTGTGAGCGGATTTAATTTAAATTTCTTTATTAAAATTTATTTTCAAAGTATACTAAATACACAGGGCCTGATTATCGCAATGGCCATTCGGGCATATGCCCGAGGCCCCCACATTTGTAGGTCCCCCAAATTGTTCATAAAAGAATTTCTATATTAACATCTTTAATTTTTCTGTAAACATTTAGTCATAGATTTAGGTGGAATTTTAAATTAGTTTTAGAAATTATGCCGTTTTCTCGTTTTTTATTAAAATACCGTTTTTTTTTTTTCTTACGCTTAATATTTATAAAAACTGACTTATTATTTGAGGACATATGACTGCTGTCTAACTTCATGATTTATCTGGTAAATAATATATGGTAATGATTTTTATTTTACTATGCTGCCAAAATTTCAAAATGAAGTCCCAGGGTCCCAACTCATAATCAGTGCCTGTGCTTGGAGCATTTTTTTTCACTGTATTCTTGGTCTATATTATGTCTTGACCAAGATAGATAAGAAGAAAGAATAGAGATAATGATAGATAATTAGAATGTAGAAAGAAAGAAGATAGAATGAAGACTTTCGAGGGGTGTTTTTACACTTCGTTGAAATCTTTGAAGCACCCATACAACGCCTGGATAGCTGAAATTATTTAAATGTGTGTAGTAGATATATACTAGGACAAGGCTGAAAGTGTTAATTTTGTTAACTTAAGAAATATGAGACAGGAATAAATTCATGTTAAAATAATAAACTCGCTATTCCTTTATTTTCCTTTGTCTACAAATGCAGACGATAGCATTGCAAGATTGTGATATTCATTAACTTTGAAACATTAGTACTTTTTATTAATTTGGGACATTTCGTAATTTTGTTAACTAAAAATTCTAAAGTGTCTCTCTGGAAAAAAAGAGGGGATGCAGAATCGCATGTCCTATCCTATTTATTGAAATATTGAACACGATAATTTTTCTTTTCCTTGGTCTACGCAAGTACTAACTTTTGCAGAGTTACGATTTTGAATGACTTAGCAACATTGTTTTGTTAACTCAATTATTAACTAGAAATTTATTACCTTAAAATGCTGAAGCAAGGACGTACCCAGGGGGGGGGGGGGGTCCGGACACCCCCCCACGAAATTTCAGTTTTTATTTACAAAAAAAGAATGATGAAGTCTTTTTGTGAAAAATTCTGCCTTTTTCACCATTTGGACTCCCTCCGAAATTTTTTTTCTGGGTACGCCCTTGTGCTGAAGAGATCCTGCTCAAAACAAATATTTAGTTATGTGTGTTCTACAGTGGCGCACCCAGGATTTTAGTTTTGGGGGGGGGGGCTAAGGCTACAAAAACTGATTAACTCGGTTATAGTGACCTCGATTATAGTAATAACTCTCCTACAACATTAAAATATTCTGTACCATTTACCCATACAGCACAAGCCCACTTTCAACGTAACTTCTTATATATAATTATAATATTTTTCATTGACGTTTTAATAGGGTTTAACTGTACTTCATACACTAACTGTAAGGATTTGTTTAAAAACCAACGTCTTTCTTTCTTTCATTTTTTTATAAATATTTTAGAAATAATTTGAAGGCAGTTTTTAAAAATAAAATATGTAAATTCATTAATGACAATTTTCCATTTTTAAAGCTTTTCAGATTTAACTCTCCAGCTTTAGGGGGGATTTTTCCCCATAGCCCCCTCCGTGGATACGGCTATGGTGTTCAATCATGTTCGACTAAAATATTGGACTCGATACTTTTTTTTTCCTAATTTGTCGATGCAAATGCTAGCCTTTGGAACATTGCGATTTCACGACTGATTTACCGCTGGTTTATTGCTTAAAAAGCTAGCCATTATTAACTGTGCCCGCACCCGCCATTTGGGAGTCAATTTACCATTAGAAACATATGGTTGATTGAAAAAATATTAACTCCGTGTCATCGTATAGAGTCGAGCCCGTTACACACAAACGCGTTTTAGTCACTTTGTGTATCTTTTGCAACGATCCTTTTCACCCTGCACTTTTGTTTTACTTTATTTCCTTTTTTTTTTCGGTATTATACCTAATAAGGCTTGAAGAGGAGGGTTTCATCACGTGATTAGTCAACCAAGAAGTCACGCATGCGCTTGAAATCACGTGATGCACCGTGAATCAGGGGGGAGGGCGCATCGTTACAGAATATACCTAACTTGAAAACACGGTTAAAAATCGGGCTTTTATATGCATCAGAAAACTTAGTACTAACTTTTCGGCACTGGAAAATTTTCCAACCTTTCTCGTAATCAATGGAAAAAAGGAGGACATTAGAGGGCATAATGATAAACAGAAACCTGTCGATGGAGCGTGAAATCATCCCATCGAAGCCTGTCTTGAAGCGTAATAATGACATTTCACTTGAAAGAGAAACTGTTTGCAGACGCAAATAGAAAAATTATATCGGCGTTGGATGCACTTTCTTGCCCATTCGTTTCAGTTTCAATGATGTCACAAATTGTAGACATGAACGCATTATGAGCTTCCATAACAGAGTGCTTAACTTTCAATATTTTTTTCTGCTAAAATATAGGTAAGGAAAAATATTGATTCAAATGAGGTTTTTCTTTTTTTTAATAATTCGCAATATATTTATTGAAAGCATTACAGTGAACTCGCACTGCAACGCTATTATTTTACGCCAGTTATGGACAGTGGCGTAGCAAGGGGGGGGGGCAAGAAGGGGCATTTTCCCCCTCGCGCAGTCCCCAAGGAGCGCCAAATTGTATGCAAAAGCTAACCTAAATGCATTTTCACAAATAGAAGGGGGCGCAAAATCTCCAGTTGTCCCCGGGCGCAGAAAGCCCTAGCTACGCCAGAGCCCGACTAAGACATTCGGAGGCCCTAGGCCTAGCACTTTGGCGGGGGTTGCTCCTGTGCGGTCATTTCTTGTCGGTAATACCACTTATAATCATAAGATACCAGTATTTCTTCGCAATTTCTTATATAATGCGGGGGAGGTGCTTCAGCTTCAAACTCTCTGCTGTACAAAAAAAAAAAAAAAAAATTAAAGTTCACAAATTTTTAGCGTTTAATGTAGAAGTTGTCCTTCAGAATCAAATGACGTCACGTCAACGAATACTCCATGGTGGCATTCTAGAGATCTTAACATGACGTTTGTTCTATCACTGAATATAGTGTAAACAAATCCTAGCGATATGTGTTGTCAAAGTGCATCTCTATATTCTATTTTCATTTCTGTTAAAAATTTAGCATAACTCATTTCTTTTAGGAATAAAACTTATACTATTTAAATAATTTTTTGGGGCCCCATAAAACTTGGGGACCCTAGGCCGTGGCCTAGTTGGCCTGTTTGGTAATCAGGGCCTGAGCTACGCCACTGGGTATGCGCACGCTTTGGAAAGTTACGGGCTAAACTTTAGGATGTTAGCGAAGTCGCGGGCCGTATATTTGGTATTTATATGCGGTATCGTGAATGGTTCATTGGGGTTTTGATGGGATTAAATTTTAATGGGGTTAAAATGGTGGGTTTTTTTAATTCTCTGACCGGATCAAAAGATGGGGAAACCCACATCCGGCCCGCTGACCAGAGTTTACCCATATATGTCTTAAGGGAATAGTTATTACTCCTAGCATGCAACGAAAGATTTTTTGTCAACAGCAAGAAGCGCCAGCATTCATTTATTCGAATGTTGGAAACGTTAATATATAGATAAAGAATACTTTAAAACAGTTAGAGAATTGTTTATACGTGTATAAAATGTTTGTGTTTGGAAAAGTCATGTACGTGAAATTTTGATTCTTGGTACACATCTGGCGTAAGTAACCTTTGGGACCCTAATAAAATAATGTTGGACGAGCAAAATTTAATTTGGTATTTTGACGAATCAAAGAACTATTTATTTAATTCACCAAAAATTATTCGGCTGAAATTAGTACAAGCACAAACATTGTTGAATCCAGGCCAGGGTAGGCCCGACACGGTAAGCAAGGTAAGCATCGCATCGGGGCGCCATCTTCGAAGGTGTACCATTTCGAGAACAAAAATTGAGAAAAACTTTATTTAAAGCATAAAAGGGGCGTCATTTTTATGTTTGCAGGGGGCAGTTCGTACCCTAGGGCCGCCCCTGATCCAAGCTCATAGCCCGGGAAATTTTTCGAGGCGGGATATGAAATAAATCGTGAATAAATAAATGAAATTTCTGCCAGCTTATGCTACAAAGCAAAAAAATATTTTGTTTAATTCAACAAAATTTCGTTGATTGAAAAAATAAAATTTGTTTAGCGCTATTTCAACCGAACAATTTTGTTGGTTTTTTTAACAATTTTTTTTTAAATAACGAAATATTTCTTTGATTTAACAAAAATGTTGTCGATTCAACAGAAATATATCTTTGAAATAGAGACAAGCAAAATTTTGTTGAATCAAAAATATAGTTTAATCCGAAATTTTCGCAAGGGGGGGGGGAGATATCGATTTCCACCCCTGGCTACGCCGCAGTTTGAATCAACAAAGTTTTGTTACCTTTAACAGAACTTTTCCCCGCTTAGAGAGCAGACAAACAGAAAGACAAAACTGTATTACAGTCACTTTTTAACTTTGTTGGGAAGCAACAAAGTTAATTTTGATTAAACTATAAATTAAAGCACAAACTATTTTTTTTTTTCTTTTAACTGATTTCAACCCCAAAACATATACTTTGACTTCCGAAGACACATAGTTACGGAAAATAAAAGGATCCCGCCTGTCATTACGAAATGATTGCGTGTAATTTCGGATAATCGACTGAAACAGTAAGGACAAAGGCAGTGAATGATATTTGCGCGCCGATTTTTTCATCCACTTAAAAGTAAATACCATTGAGATTCGACAATTTAAGGCAATTAAGTGTATGTATGAACGATTGGATCCGAAACGGGTTTAGTTCTGTTTTATTTTGGATTTGAATTTTTTTTGTTTTTAATCTTGCATAGGGCAACTTCGTTTATTCCAATAGCAATTGTAAAATTTTAAACCAAAAGCATATGTTTTTGATAACAAGTTTTTAAAAAATCGTTGCATTTGTTTTTTCATCTGTTTGGAACAATTTTAAAGCTATTTCAAAATATGTAACTTGAAAAGTATTTTATTTACTCTGAAGGCAATTATTTCGTTTCAGATATTAGATATTGTGTCAAATAATGCAGAACGGTGACTGTTTTGAACGACAAATATACCTTTTTATTTTTTTTTTAAATTGCCAATTTATCTTAAACTTTAAAGTTCTGGTTTTATTTGTGTTCACGATCATTTGCCGCCTGTTATACGTTTTAGTGGCCCTTTTCTCAAATGAGAGAGCGGTAGGAAAACACAGTAAATGGAAAACGATTGAAAATATTTGAAAATGTGCCTAGGTAACTATTACTTTTTGTTTTACGCGGAAAATCGATATTTATCGTAGATTCAACACAGGGATACAAGTTTGAGATGCTCAAGGGGAAATGTTGCATCTAGTGAATGAAAGATAATCTTAAAAGAATAACGAATTGAAGTTATTTATTTGATAAGAACACATAAAAAGAAATTTGTAGATGGAATTTCTATTATGTGTGTCGCATTTTTTAGTGGGGTATGTCGTCTACACCTACTCAATAAAGCATGCCAAATTTTCTATTTTGATTAGTGAATACAGTAAAATTTCGTTATAACGAATGTTTCAGAGTAAGAAATAAAATATTTGTATTAAACGAAAATCTTTAAAAGTAATAATTCAATACCAGTGAAATTTCATTTTAGCGAATTTTTCAGTATCACGGATTTTATTTTTGGTCTGTTGAGGTTCATAATACTGAGAATTTACTGTAATTATTTTGAGTTTTTGAGAAATCCACAGGTCTTAGTTATTATAAACGACATGATTAACTTTTACAATGAACAATATTTTGAATATGGAAATGATACATGAAATTTGAGTAATGCTCGAAAAGTTCTTTAAAAGTGTGTATATACGTTTTAAAGAAATATTTTACGTAAATATACCTTGCATGTTATAGATCTTTATATTAGCTTGTCTTATGATTATTTATGTTTCGAGAAGTACAGATGATTAGTGCGGGATACTATATGATTTCACTGCAAGAAATATAATACTGACTAATGACTTCAAAGACTTCATTAATACACATCTGAAGGGGAAACAATATCTCCTAACCTCCCAAAAAATAAACATTTTTTCCCTCCTTTACAAAATTATGAAGCTTTTTCTGCAGAATCAAATTTACTTGCCTGGCTCTCAACTCCCATTTCTTCTCAGAGCAAACATGTGATGTATCATGAAAATATACATCAATGTGGAGGCAATTAAGAAACAAAAACATTGTAAATATTCGAAAGATGTTGTAATAGCCCTCTTTTAAACATGATTAATAAAGAGATTAAATTAAAAATTCATTTTTTTTAAAGTACATACAATAATTTAAAAAATACAAAACATTACAAAAAAAAAAAAGAAAGAAAAAAAGAAACTATTCTACTCCTCTTTCCTAACACAGCACTGCCATTGTCAAAGCCAAAAGCAATGCGATTTTTCAAGTAAAATTTTGAAGCTACCCAGAATGTAGTATTGGAACAAAACCATTTTCTTCCCCAAAAAATTAGAGAGTCTGTAGATGCGAGATAAGGAGAAAATTTCAAAAAGCGGACATTTAAAACACACATCTGGGAGGATTACAGTGAACTGTAACGCCTTACTGAAGTGTTGTTCCAGAAATTTTACAGAACTATTTAATAAAATTTCACTATTGTAGAATTGTTTCAACATTTTATTTCACTAAATTAAACAGTGCTGGCTTTCCTTTTCTTTTCTTTATCTTTCTTCTTCTTAATTTTCAACTGTTAATGTCAGTCTCAATATTTGTTCTACTTTAAAATCCAGGCAGAACAGTAAAGCCAACAACTCGTGTATATTCTAGTGTAGTCCATATACAAGAGCAACTGGACGTACTGTCGAACGCCGAAAAGGTACAGCCGTTGCCAACGCTCGATTTAACCACCACCAACATGGCGGTCGAGCGAATCACCGATCGCGTACCTCACAGCTAGCCTAGACAGCCAGCTGTCAGCGATCGGCGATTCGACTGGAGCTGGTAGTTAAACTGAGTGGTGGGTGGCAACGACTGCAGTTTTCCAGCTTTCACGCCATTTAGTCAGTCTATTTATGTTTGTTCTTCTCTATCGATAGTAGAACCAGCCAAAAACTAAACACACTGATACAAAATGTCTTTTTGATTAGAACCTTCGGAAATAAAACGGGAAGAGGTTACCTAATAGAAACAAGACAGGGAGGCGACACTTTTAACTTGATTTTCCGTTTAATGATACCCGTTTTCCAAAGACGCGACAATCGTATCTATCCAAGCATCCGTTATTCCAGCAAAATGGCCCTGTTTACAAAACTCAAAAGGGGCTTTTAACGCAATTGAACCTCCCCATTTCGGCGTTAGGGTCTCTTTATTTTATTTTATTTTTTTCCTTGCCCCCGTTTTACTCCAGTACAGTTTCATTTGACAGTATTTTTCGTAAATGTTGATGTTTTTTGTTTGTTTGTTTCTCATTTGCCGTCTTGAACGATAAGAAAAAGTAAAAGCCTGATAGGATAACGACCTGCAGTACTGCTTTCGTAATTGAAAGAATCGGAAGTACTTGGGTCAAAATTATGTGAAGTTTACAGTGGGATATAGGTATGTTATTACTTATTTGAGTTTCGACTAAAAGAATTATATAATAGTCTCCATGGTTCGAGATAATATTCTTTATACTAACGACATGCTTGCTAATTTTGGGGTTGGTCATACCATTTTAACCAGGGGTAGAAATCAGCGGTGGCGTAGCCAGGAATTGCTATTGAGGTTGGCTGAAAACTAGAATACAGTATAACTTAGAAAAAAATCTATATAATATATCTATGTTTAGGTGGTTGGGGATACCCCTTTTAATTATTTCTTATAAAATTTAATTTCGCTTATAAAAGTAAATTAAATAAAACAAAGAAAAATTTTAGGTATTCATAAATCAAATTAATCTTCGCACTTTAGTAAACATACATCAGAACTTTTTCTTTAATTTGGCTTAGGTCTATTGGTGTATAGCTATAAACATCAAATTTCTCAAGAGGAAGTTTCAAATGTACCATGGGTATATTTAGGCAATCTTTCAAATTTATCCACGAGAATACGTAATTTTCTCCATATCCTGCGTGGTGGCTACATCCACATGAGCCACCCCCTGGTTACGCCCCTGTAAATTAGAATATTTAGTCAGTGGTCCAAAGGACCAGTGACTCTTTCTTCCCTGGTCTGCAACATTTACAACTGGTCCGTATACATGATTTTAAAAAGTGCAAAACAAAAGAAATCATATAAGCAATATATACTGATTTTCATTAAGAGCTGAATTTAAAAAACGTCAATACCTATTATAGAAATATTGAATAGATCAAATTATCTGACATGTATTGGTAAAATATTGGTAAAATTATAGTTGACGTGTATTATGGAACTCAATGAGGAAGGTTTGCAAGAGAAGATGTTAATTAAACGTTAATAAATGTAATAAAACTAATGTAATATAAAGTAAATAAAAAGGTTACTGGTCCGACGGACCAACAAATTATGTATTCTACTGGCCCGTTATATATTTTAGTGGTTCCAGAAAAGCGGACTACCATTAATTTCATAACAACCCTGATTTTAAACATGGTCGAATTAATAACCAGCATCTGAGATGAGAAATAATTCTGTAAAGTTTTATCTGAGGATGAAAATTTGCAGTAAAATTACGGCGTTATTAATTTCACGTCTTAAATTTACTCAAAAAAAAAAAAAAAGAGCATGCAAGCGGTTTAAGAAGACAACAATTTTGAGGCAGAGTGATCTCAATTTAAACATTTGAAATCATTACTTCTGCAAATAATCTTAATATGATAAATGAGCATAAATTTCTTGTATCTCTGACAAAAATAAATGAAATAAAACGTATGACTGGAATTCAAATAAATTTCTTTTCTCCTCTTTCATTGTGATTTAAGGCGATTTGAACAGCTATTTGCTTTTCAAAAAAATTGTAAGAAAGCTGAAAGGACCTCTGGTTCCCTATCCTCGGTATAATCAGTTTTTACCAGAACGGTTTTTAAATTTGTTTTCTCCACAGGAGGCAAAGACTTTCCAACCAATTTTTATTTATTTATTTATTTTACCGCGCCAAATGTTCACGAACATCGGATGCTTCATCGCCTTTCCAGCGTTCGTGCCAGCCGACAAAATGCATGCAACTTAAACTCCCTCGAAAAAAAAAATGAAGAGAAAGTCAATACGGCAAATTAGACGAAATAGACGACCACAGGTAAGCTAATGACAGAAACACAGAGCAGTCGACGAAAAATCTCCGCTGCATGTATTACAACAAGAGCTGCTTGAAAACAATTTTCGTCATCGCGGCACAATGAAGCAGAATAAAACCAGATTTTCACCGCATATAATAGAAGACTGTTGGCGAAGTTTTCAAATTACATGTCATTAGGGCCTGTGCAGATTCCGCGGGGCTCGTTTAAAACCATTTATTCACACAGATATTAAAGGATCTGAAAATTTGTTCGAGGGCAAGCCAGCGTAAAGTTGATTCTTGCGCTTTGCTTATAAATATAACAGGAGGGAAGAGTCGTTATTTTTATCAGTTTAATGTATTATAGTAACTAGCTGGCGTACAGAGAGTTTGTTTAATGTGATTTAAACATGGTGCTTAAAACTAGCAAATGAAAGGGCGTAAAACAATATGTTCTCCTGATGATGTTGTTTATAATGCTGGGGCTAAATGTTCTGAGACTAATGTGTGTTGGGCAGAAAAATTAGGTCTGCGCTGATGATTTAAAAACAGTTTTTATTAGGAGAGGTTATTTTGGCTGCAGTTGAACCCTCTGCCATTGTGTGCTGACAATATCCGAGTTAAAATAGCGTGAGCACATTTTCTGTTTTATAATACGACAATAAAATCTCGTTATAATGAGCTTTACGTTTACGAATATTTCAAATTAATCAATAAAATAATTACTATCTGTTGCCCAACTAGTGGCTGTATACATAGCGCTCTCAACAGGGAGACGGAAGATGTCTGGTTCAAACCAAGGTAGCTTCCGTTGATTAAGCCCTTCCGACTTTTCCCCAAAACTACGCATAAATATGGGTTAAAACCCCTTAGAGAGCCCCCCTCCCCCCCACGGAGGGGACCTCCCCTTTGGCCTAGATCCCCCGCGCAGATAATCGGCCGTATTATCAAAATCAATACTTAAAGAACTATTCAATCATAGTAAAATTTCCCTGTATCGAAGTTTTCAGTATTACGAATTTGATCTTTGGACCCCCTTGAAATTCGTTTTACAGAGGTTTTACTGTATATATATTACGGAATATGTTTCATAACTTCTATATTCATCAGACTACAGCCTTTGCTCTTTTGATTAAATAAAAATATATTTGTAGTATTTGTCTTAAAAACAGAAGATAAAAATGTAATATCTCCAGTAAAATCTTGTTATAATGAATTTTACTTTTACGAATATTTCAGATTGAATGAAGTATTTTCTATTAAACAAAAGTTTTCTAGTACTAATTTTATCGTAATGAAAATTTCTCCATAAAGAATTTTACACTATTACAAGTTTGGTTTATGATCCCTTGGAATCTGTTATATTCCGAGATTTTACTGTATATATATATACACAGACATATATATATATACTAGGTGTGACTCAACGGATAGTCTACGCCAGGAATTGCTGAGTAGGGATGGACGCGAGACGAGATAGAGATTTTTAACATTATGATATAGGGATTTTGCGAGACGCCAATTTTCCGTCTCGTTTCCATCCCTATTGCTGAACGTAACTACATAACTTGCTTATTCCCTTAGATAATTGAGGCATTATTTTTGCGAATTGACGGAGAGGAAATCGCGCTTGAGGCCTCAGTGATGCAATAGGACATTGCTAATTCAGAAGAAAAAAAAATTTTCAGGGATCATTCCTGGACGACACGATCGATCATTAGCATTTTGCTTTACTACCATCTACGGCATGGCCTCTATCACTGTGCCAAACTTCTTGTAGACTGAATAAGCGGTCTCGAAAGTAAACTAAAAAAAGTCACCAAGTTCAATTGTTCAGTTTCACTAATACTACGGCTACTTTCAGACGTTAAACAGTACAATGACTTTATGAGTGCCCCCCAAAAAAAGAAAAATTGAAAGCTAAGCTTCAGAGACCAAGTTTCAGTATAAATTTATAAAATTTTTAAAACGTTTGATGCTAAATGATTAACAATTTTAAAACTACTTTAAATAACCTTAATCAAATAATCTCGATTTAAAAATATTTTTGGAAAATTTACTGAAAGTTGGTTTCTGCTTGATTTCAAAATTAATAAGTTTGGTCAAAAATATATTTTGAAATTTGAAAATTATGTACAATTTAGACTAATAATTTTTTAAATCGGTCCAAATTAGTTACAATCTCATAGGGTATGTTGATAATCGGTTACTTTATAACAGCTTTTCTTTCATACGGGTGACATGAACTTATAACATAAAAAAAGGCGGGGGGGGGCTGCAGCCCCGCCCACGCCCGAAAGCTGACTCATTACTCGGCTTTTAATTTCATATTTAGCGTGCAATTGAAACTTGGCTTACAATTTGGTACACAGCCCACCTTCCCCTAAATAAAATCCTGGCTACGCCACTGCTTTAAGCGCAACATGCTTCAGATTTATATTCAAATAATTAACCAATAATTTTCCCAAGAAATACTTTAAATACGTTGAAAATTTAAGCAAAAACTACATTTTTATGATCTATTTAAGTACACACAGGGAAAAAAATGTTTTGTTGAATTCAACAAAATTTTGTTGATTCAGCGAAATTCGGTTGGCGCCATTTCAACCTAGTAATTTTGTTGGTTTTTAACAAAATTTTTGTTAAATTAACAATACATTTCGTTGAATTGACAAAAAAATTGTTGATTCAACAAAAATATTTCTTTGGAGTAGAGCCAACCAAAGTTTTGTTGAATCAATAAATCATTTTTTTTTTTTTCGGTGCAAGCAAATCCATTTTAAAATGTACAGGTTTTCCAAGTCCCTTCCTCGCCTCAAAAATTACGTAAGATCTCTCCGCACTTTTGCACAAATTGCTCTAAACGACGCCTGATAATTTTTATTGTCTCATTACACGTCGCCCCATCACTATCATAATACTTTGAAGCAGAAGGAACAGCAAGTCTAAAACTCTCCCCCAAAAGAAAAAGAAAACAGAAAGCAATGCAAGTTTTAACCTAATAAAAACGGCCCTCAGTTTCGCTGATAGCGCCGTAAATCGCCAGATAAATGATTATAAAATTGAGGTTAAATAGAGCCGAACATCTTTCTCTATATCTTTATAACTCCATGCCTATGCTGCTCTAAAAATTGTAAAGTTTATGATCACCTGTAAAGAATAAAAAAAGATGTATAAAAGCGAGGAAAAGCAAATGTTTTCTTTTGCTCTGTTGTTTTAAAAAAGATTACATTTCACGGCTTTTTGACTGGAATGTAATAAGATGGGAATTTTTATCTGTGATGACTGCCGCGCGGCAGTTATCTTGACGATTTCTTCTTTTTCTAAATGAGTGTTTTTTTTTTCGAGAAAGATCTTTATGGAGGGACATAAAGTCAAAAAATATTACACCTGGGCCAGTCGTTCGCTACATGTCAGATGCGTGGCCGTAAATGATACAAAAACAGATTATAAAAAATAAAGTGGAAGTACATCAGTTTTATATGCATTTTAACATGAATAAGTGGTTTTGAGTTACTCAACACTAAAGTGTTTTCTTTTTTTTTTTTTTTCTTTTCCGTGTTAAAGAATCTAAGATAAGCCGTATTTCTTCGCTTTTAAAAGTGAAATGTTGTAGATTGCAGATGTAATGGCAGTTTGACTGAGTAACAATTCAGTGTAATGGGTGAGATAACAGCTCGCAATGATGGAAATGGGAAGAAGTAATGGCGTAGGTATCAAAATAGCACACACACATACGGAAAGTGTAATCTGCAGTCTAGATTAAGAAAGAAGATATTAATTGTCCGAGATAAGTCTAATTATTTGAAGGAATTCTGAGTTAAAAGATTATCTGTATGACCGTTATTAGTATTCAATATTTAAAATCTGAACAAATTGTGTAATTGCAGAAGAGTGTATTGTATAAAAAGTTATATGGGTCATTTTTAAAAGAAAAACAAAAGTTACAATTCCCTCGTTTAATGTGTGTATTAGTGAACCACACACACACACAGAAAAAAAAATCTGCTATATGTTATTAGCCAGAAAACTAGTTTTTACAGGGGTCGTACTTGTCCTGAAATTGGAATAATTCTGACACTTAAAAATATTTTTCTAAAATGTCCTAGATTTTATCAATTTTGTAAAATTGAAATTTACAACCCTTAGAAATTTGACTAGCTCAATAATTTTCAGACAATGTTTTTAAAGCTAGGAAATTTAACAATTTCAGGACAAGTACGACCTCTGCTTTTATAAAATACTTCGAAATTCATTTACATTCTTCATTGTAGGTAACAACAACAAAAAAAAAAGTTTCGCTAATGTAAGATAAAAAATTTCCTCTCGCTGTTACCAGATATTAAATTTAAAAAAAAAGAAAACAATCATTTTAGTCTTACATACATAATTTAGCTACAAATAATCGTAAATGTGTTCATTATTATTAAATAAATACATTTGTTCAAATTATTTATTAAAATATTTCTTTTCTGCTACGGTCAATCTAGGCAAAACATTTTTTCTTGATACAAAAAAAGGCATTATTAGTTTATAAATAATAATTTATACTGCTTCTAGTTACTAGATTTCAACAATGTATGCATGCCGTAACAGTATAGTTCGAATAAATTATGTTATTTTGGTACATAAGTACAAAAAAAGTAATTATGACAAGGAAGTCAAAATTTTTAAAATGTCTCTTTACAACCTGTACTATATACATTGAAATAAATAGTAAGCATGTAATAGGTACGAAATTTCTACAAACCAAAAAAAATAAAAAAATAAAAATAATAATAATAATAATCGAAAATTTTGCAGAATGTGTCATTTTTTGAAGAATGTTCTTTTGCTATTCCATGTTCAATAATTTTTTTCTGAAATTTTCATAAAAGATTCTGTCTTTTCATTGATTTCGTAGTGCAGTGCAGCTTACAAAGATTCATCCTGAATTTTTTCGAATCCCTGGTGCAATTAATTTATTTTAATTTGTATATCAAGACCGTGAGTCAGATTTTCTTCCTTCGGCATGCACTCATAAGTTTCTCAATAGAAAATTTAAAAGATAATTCATGTTAAGCTCTTGACCACAGAGCGGACAAAAACTTTTTCACATATGAGATTTACACATTTCTTTTATTGTATTTATAGGCTTGACTTTTTATCTTATTATCTCAAGCTCCATAAGGCTATAAAAAGGCATTTAACTTTGATTTTAATGACTTAACAGTTCAACATACAGAAGGTACCATAGCGGACATTGAATAATTATAGCCATCTCAATATTTGAACCAATTTATTTTCTTCCAAGAAAAGAAAAATTCAAAATCAGTTAGCAACCGTAAGAAATTATTGACAGCATAAGGTAACTATTTAATAACGCAGAACCATATTTTAGGAAATTCAGCTATGAAAAATTTGGTAACATAATGGACATTAAAAAGTCAAAATTCTAAGAGATAAAATATAATAAGCAGCAGAAAAAAAAATTTTGCTGAATAAATTTAGTTATTGATAGTGTATAAAAGAAGCAGAAATGAAATATTGCATTAGATGTCCCATTAATTGAAAATCACTTTATTTTTTATAACTTTTTTATTTAATGCATGAGGGAGGGGGGATTTTGCGAAAGTGCTAAATGTTATGTATATATTTTCGACGCTACTTTAATTATTATTAATTTAAAAACAATTCACATAATACGTGGAGTATCTTCTTTTTCAAAAGCTATTAAAGTTACAACAATGAAAGGAAATCTTTCATTAAATGTCCCATTAATAAAATATCGTTTTATTTTTTAAAACTTCATCACTGTTTCTTTGTTTCTAAAATATATTTAAATATGTTATAATTTTCAGAAAGTATTGAGAAAGTTGTTTTAATTTAGGGTGCTTTTTTGATGATTTTTATTCTAAAACAAACCGGATAGTATGTTAAAATTACCTTTTTTTTTCAGTTTTATGCCGAGTTGTAACAACAAACAAAAGAAAATCAGAGTTGCATTGTCATGGAAAGCAAGGGACGTGATTTGAAACATTTTTTGAGAATGGCCTTTATTTTTATCATTTCTCATACATCATTATGAATTATGTTAATGACTAAATAGATTTATTTAAAAAGATCGATTTTATAAACCAGTTCTCAACTTCTTTTGCTTATCTATTAATTTTAAGTATTATATTACTCTATTTTTTAAAAAGTAAAAACTAAGTGAAGTAGGTGAATTATATAGTTTTAAAGACATTGTATAGAGATCATTGGTAATGGATATGTAACCAACGAATAATAGATAAATGATCCTAAAAAAACAAACTGAGAATATTAAGATGTAAATTTAAGAAAAGTAATAACCCTAAAAAGTACGCTTAGTAAAGAAAAAGAAAAAAAAGTAATGTTTTTAAATGTACTAACTCAGTGTTTTCCAACTAATAGTCCGCTGGCATGCCGGTCCACGTCAATGTTATTAAAAAATAATCAGCAGTAAATGCGTTCAGTTAACTAATTATGTTTTTATAACAATTAATTTCGGGATAAATAAAGTGCATGTGTATATAATATTCCTTGTTTTTGGATGACAATGATCCATAAAATATTTTCCCTATTTTTGGACATTCCGGAACTTTAAAAAAGTTAAAGCACTGATCTAAATGACCCCAACTAAAGTAAAAACGCTCTAACAGACGGACAGATAGCCAAGAAAGCAAGTAATAGTGCACTGTAATTCAGTTCTCACCTACACTGTAAAAAATATTGCGTGAAAATAAGGAAAATATTCTGGGAAAATGGATGACAGAACAATATCCGTATATTTACGGAATTTTATTCCTGTAAATTTCAAAAGAACTTCCTTTTTGATATACGGATATTGTCCTGCATTCAAATATAAATGGAGAATTTCCGTAGGTTTTTCCAGAAAGTTTCCAATAAATATACCGTTAATTTTTAGAGAGTATATTTAAATTTCAAGTTTCTAGATCGTTGGGTAGTTAGTTAACCCATTTGTGCCCAGATATTTTTTTGCGACTTTCTTCGATTTTTGCTAATACCAGCAATAACACCAGCCTGAAAAAAAAAAATCTTGTTTGTAAAATTTTAATTGATTTATATCAGCAATGATGATGTCATTCCAAAATGTAAACTAAATTTTATGTAACACGTAAGGATTTTTTACAAATGACTATCAAAAAATTAGCAAAATGCAGTATAATGCATACATAGATAGCAACTGTAGTTACAACTGTAGTTTGTAACTACAGTTGCTATGTAGTTTGCAACTGTAGTTACTATTAACTAAACACAATAATGCTGTTCATTTACAATATTATGATAACTTTTGTGTTTTTCTTGAAGTCAAGAAGCTTCTTTTTCGGGTTTTTCGTTTATGGTCCACATCACTGTTTCTTTTTAAACACCAACAGTAATCGGCCATCATGTTAACATCCCACCGTCCTTGATATCTGCGTTCCATCTCCTTTATATCCTCCTGGTGGAAACTTTCACCTTGCTCGTCACTCAATTTTCTTAAATTGTCTGGGAAGTATTCCAAATGTGAGTGAAGGAAGTGAATTTTGATGCTCATATTGCACCCCAAAAGATGATAAGTACGTAATAACTCAGTTACAAGTTCTTTGTAATTTTCTTTTCTCTCATTTACCAAAAACCTTCTACGACATCTTTAAATGCAACCCAAGCCTGCTTCTCTCTATTTGTCATACATTGTTCAAAATTGGAATCTTTAACTAATTTCTTTGTTTGTGTTCCATCAAATACACCTTCTTTAATTTTAGCGCTAGACAATTTTGGGAACTTCGATATGAGATACTCAAAACATTTTCCACCTTTATCCAAAGCTTTCACAAACTGCTTTATGAGTCCTTATTTTATGTGAAGTGGGGGCAACAAAATATTTTGTAGATCTATTAAATATTCATTTAAAATATTCTTGTTACCAGGAATCCATTCTTGTCTCTTCGGCCATCCCTTTTTTTATCCAATGACTTTCTCTGTCCCTGCTATCCCATTCACAAATAAAGCACGGAAGTTTAGTAAATCCACTTTGTTGCCCGAGAAGCAGACCTATAACCTTTAAGTCACCACATATTGCCCAATTGTGCTCAGTGTATTCTATTTTAGTGAGAAGCATCTCTATACTTTCATATGTTTCTTTCATGAAAACGGAATGTGCGACTGGAACTGATGCAAGTTTAGATTCGTTATGCAATAAAACTGCTTTTAGACTTCTCTTTGAGGAATCTATAAATAGTCGCCAATCATTCGGATTATAAGGAATATCCTCTAATTCATGTAACAAACCAGGTATGTCAGCACAATAAACCAAGAAGTTATCAGATTTGAAAAATGATAAAAATTGCTTTTCGCGATTCCTGTACCAATTAAACGACGTGTGTCGTTAATAATTTTTCTCTTTTAACCGAGGTTTTCAGAATTTATTTAAACAAATAAACATACATCCTTTATTAATTTATCCTATCCAAATTCTTCCTATTCCTATCCGCAAAAAATCAGTGTATTTTTTTACTTATTTAAAAAATTTACTTTAAAAAAAAACTGTACGTTATACGTAAAAACTGATATCATTTTTGTGAAATAAGCATGTGAAAATGCATAAAAAACAACTATTACTTTTAAAGCAAGAAATTGTTGCAGTCTGGTGTAATAGATAAATTTCTGATGTCAACTTCTTGAACAAGGGATGATTTCTTCTAAGATCATTATGTATAAAAATTGAAATGTCAACATCCTACTGGGTCATAAAACATTTTGCGGAGTTGAGGTACAGTACTCGTGAATAATGGTTAAGAAGAATAACTTTTTCAGCTGATAGCAAAAATGCCGTCCCAAAAAGGGACACAAGGCATAAATGAATTGATATTGATTGCAAAATTTGTACCGACAAAAGGACACGAAAGCCAGCTAATAAAAGTAGTAAATATCATTTTACAATTTGGTTACAAATTTTACAATTTACACAAAATTTGGGTTGGTTCTATTTCAAAGAAATATTTTGGTTGAATCAACAATTTTTTTTGCTAATTCAACGAAATATATTGTTAATTCAACAAAAAATTTGTTAAAAAACAACAAAATTAGTCGGTTGAAATAGCGCCAACCAAATTTTGTTGAATTCAACAAAACATTTTTTTTTTTCCCGTGCAAATGCCAGCCAATGGAGAATGAATTAATTGATTCACTAATCACTAAATAGAAAACAAGTAATTGAGCTTTAATTAAGCAAAAATGAAAAAAAATTAAACAATCGACTTGCATTAATCGTATTACGTAACACAGAGGAAGGAAAAAATACGGCCGATTACTTTAAAAGTGAAAACACAATTCTTTCAGCCCAGGTGATTACTTCGCCACTTCAATCAACATTAATAGGTTGTGCGGCAATACTTAATGCGATTATGAAAAATAATATCAGGAATTTAAAGTGCGCCATTTTATCCTCTGGCTTTACGGAGGAGCACTTAATTGCTCAGTTACCGATGTTTTGTATTAAATTGAAGAATGGAGAGAAAAGGAGATAGCGCGTTAATTTTGTCCATCACGGTTTTCAAGACGTTTAATTTGATAACGCTTGAATTTTTGACGTTTATAACTTGATTTGAGCGGTGATCGACGTGGGAGGTAGCATTTTCTGTAATCCACTTTAAAAAATTCAAAAAGAAATGTGTGTGTGTGTGTACTGTACCTATAGTTTGCGGTATTGTCTAGCACTGCGTTTTTAATTTTGATTAGTGCTTTTCACTTTCCGAGCTTGCACCATGTAAGGAAAGTATTGTAATCATGAAAAAAATTCGACTTCGGAGATTTTTACGTATTGACACGTTTTGAGGTCTTCTGAATTCATTTATGTTATTTTTACGAGGTGTGTGTGTGTGAGGGAACACGATAGCTCCTAAATGGTGGATTTGATTGAACTCAAATTTGGTATACATATTACAGACCACCGTCACACGACCGCTATTTATTTTAGTGTGTATAGGACTCATAGTTTTTTTACAGAGTTTCTAAAACACTTTTACATTATGGCCTATGGGCGGAAATTCTTGAAAGTGCGCTAACATCTAAACAGTACATCCGATGGAGCGCAAATTGCGTATGTATCTGACAGGCTACAGTCACATGATCTGCACAGATTTTGGTGTATGTAGAGCTGATAGTTTGCTCACAGGGTTGCAAAAAGCAATTCTTATACATTACGGCTTATGGGCGTGTCTATATGGTGCTTTTGAGTAAGTACAAATTGAGCATGTGTATATTATAGGTCACCGTCACATATCCTGTATAGATTTTGTTGTGTATAGGAAATATAGCTTATTTTTTACAGGGCAACAAATAAGTGTTCTTTTACATTATGGCCTATGGACAGAAATTCTTGCAATAGGCTTGCGTCTGTATAGTGCCATTCGATTGATCTCAAATTGGGTATAAGCATAATAGTTCACGGTCTCATAGCTTGCATAGACTTTTGTGGGTGTATAGCAGATAGTTTGTTCACAGGGTTGCCAAAAGTAATTCTTTTACATTACGGCCTAAGGACGCAAATCATTTAAAGTGAGTTAGTGTCTAAATGGTGCATTCGATTCAGCTCAAATTAGGTACGCATATTATAGGTCACTGTTTGCATAATGCATACATTTTAGCAAGTGTACGGCCTACAGCTTTTATAGGACTACAAAAAAAAGTATTCTTATACATTGCGGCCTATACACTCAAGTCAATTTAAGGGCTCTAGTGCCTGGACACTACATCCGATTAAGTTGAATGAAATTTATTTAAACGCTTGATAAAGTGTTCGGAAAGTCGAATGAAGTCACTCGAGATTTTTTTTTTTTTAATTTTAGCTAAAAGAAAAATAATATATCTTTAGTGGATGCGAAATTCTGTTCTGCTTTTTTACGAAATTGCTGCTCGAGTAAGAATCGATGTCCTTTTATAATCTCACATCGAATTTTAAATGTAAACTTTGTCACACGTCGCAGGATTTTGCAACTCGATGCATGCAAAATATTTTGCAAATCGATATATGCAAAATGTGCTGTTTAAGATTAAACTTGCTGTTTAGTACATCCTTATAACTTTGCGTGTTCGCGTTTCTCTAATGCATTCATTTAATTGTACCTTGTGTAAACGGAAACTTGCATCACTGGGAAAAGAAAAAACAAAAGCGCTGCAAAATCTTTAAAATGTGTTAATGCTTATTACTCTGTGAAGGGCCGAGAACCGGATTTTTGCTGCAATATTAGTTTTATTTTTATTTATTTTGTTTTATTTATTTTTTGTGTATGTGTGTGTGCAAACTAAATTACGTCAATACACTGGGAAAATGTTGAATTCAATAAATTAATTTTGATTCAATATTCATTTTTGATTCATTTATTCATTTTGTTGACGCAACCGTGCGAGTTTGCCTAGTTGCTGAGACAGCAGAAGTTTAAAAAAAATAAATAAATAAATAAATAAAATCGGAATTCAATATTTTAAAAATAGTTTTTTTTTTTAAATAATTTTGGGTGCTTCGCAGCCAGCTATATTAGAAAATTTCTTTAGCTCTGTGGCTGTAGATGAGCTAATCGATCGACAGCAACTGCTGCATTTTTTCAGTTTTGGGTCCATTTAAGCATATATATTTTTTGCGATTACCAGTGAAAGCGCTGAAATGAGGTGGTTTCAGGGTGTAACCACCGCGCGCGCGTTAAAGGGTTAATTTGAACATATTTCTTTCATTTCTAAAATAAATAAACACGGAATAAATGTCATGTAATAATTTTTCCAGCGTTCTCAATTTCCGAAGCAATCAAACCAGGTGTGAGATATGCCACCAGAGTGGAGAAATTAGTATTAAAGGAGAACCGTAAGAAAATTTAGATTACTTTTTAAATTTCATTTATCTTTCAAAAATATAAGGCAGTTTACACACGTCATTTTGCAGAATATTAATTTTTTAACACAGTTTTGAGAGGGGTAAAAAAAAGGAGGTTGGGGGAAAGCGATGAAAAGAGGTTGGTAAAATGAGTTAAAACTCCTTTTGTTCAACTGGCGTGACGTCTTTCTATGAAAAGTTTCAGATATATGTTTCCTTGTTTTTTTCTGTTGTCAGCTCGCGTAATCTTTTGCTGAAAAAGGTGAAAACAATTATTGTTTGAATTCATTTCTTTAGTTCTTATTTAACATGTCTATTAGCCTAGATTGAATGTAATAATGTATACTTGGAGTGAGATGTTACATTTATAATCATTGAAAATGTTCTTTTTTTTTCCCCTTCTCTTTATTTTTCCCTTCTCTACTCATAAACAAACAAAAAACAAAATAAAATGAATTATTTTCTTAATTTGTAACTTTAATATAAGTATACATTTGAAAGTGTTTATCATTTATGTTTATTCTATGTTTTTAATAATTTTTGTTTATTATCATGCACTTTTTATAACGAAAAGAGAAAGAAACATAAATTAACTTTCTCCATTAAATTTTACTTAAAAGTTAAGCCATAAAACCTTTAGATGAGGTTTACAATTTTTATATTACAGTTTTCGCAATTACAATGAACTTTTGGGATCGCATTAGTATAAAAAATAAGGAATTCGGTTATACGCACAACACCTTTATAATTTATCAAAATATATATTTACTTTGTTAAACATGTTGGGTGGGCCCAAAATCTTTTCAAAGCAAAATGGAACAAATCTTTTCCATTAATTCGCATATTTTGCAGGAAAGGAGTGTATATTCAGGTCAAAGTATGATTCAATAAAACTAAATTATTAATTTTAAGTTTATTGAAAATAAATGTGTTACTGCACAAGTTTAATGCAAGAACCTGTACATGCGGGAGTTTTTATGTAATGCTCATTCTACGGTTAAAATTGGTGCCAATGAAGAGAGTGTTAGGAAGATTTATCAGGAACACCGAGGTTATTAATAAGAACACGAAAAGTGAAGCAGCAGCGACCTTAGTCAATACTTGGGTGGGTGGCAGCCTCTCCCAATTGAACTGCTGTGGGGCCGTCTACGCTAAAGGTTGCTGGTGCACGCTCCAACATGCAACGCTTGTTGAAACGCTTCCTCTGAGGGTACCAATCCAAGTGCTGGTCTCTCATCTGGAATCAGCTTGAAATTAGGAAACTCCGGTTAAAGTCAGTCTTCCTCCCAGTTGGACTCAGTAACATGGAAGCCGCTCCATTTCGCCCATCGCCGCCGAGCTATATGGAAGATCTAGCGCTGCTCCACGTTTAGACAAAAGGCATCAACAGCCGCATAAATCTGCTTTATTTATTCACAAATAATAAAGTCATCGAAGTAATGAGCTTCAAAATGTAGAAAGTGGAGGAGACAAAAATTAGGGGACTAGTAGAAAATATCAAAATTCCCTAGATTTGAAAAGAATAATATTTATTTCTCTTTAGCTCCTAACATCCATAGCATGGGGGATGGGGGTAGTGAAATTAAGTTCATTCTTCGGCTAATTATGAGAATAACTCCTCGCTCAATCCCTGCACTGTTACATCCTTGTTGAATTACATACCGAAAACGATATTTTGCTAACTTCCACGAAACATTCTTAAGGATATATACCGAGTAATTTGTTGAATTGAAAAAAAAGAAGGGAAAGAGAGATTTTTTTAAAATAAAAACTAGGAGACTGGAGAACGTAAAAATCACTCAGATTTGAGAATAATAATATTCACTTTGTTAAATCAACAAAAGTTTTGATTGATTCGATGATATATTTTGTTTATTCAACAAAATCATTCGGTTAAAACAGTATCAACATAAATTTTTTTTGCTTTCAACAAAATAAGGTTTACTTGCATTTGCTGACATCGAAAAAATTCTGTCACGGTTTCATAAGTTATTTAGTTTAACTAAAACAAAAGGAATAAAAACGCAACTGAAAATTAGTGAGTGGACTTAACCCTAAAGGCCTACTAAAATGCCAGTGAATGACAAAACAAACTGTCAAAAAATAAATAAACAAATACATTTACTTGCCAGTCAAATTTCTATGTCTATATTTTATTTGCGAAGTATCGTTCTTTATGAAAATTAAGTTCTTGATATCATCTAATTAACAATTTATATTTCTTTTCAGTTGCGCGTTTTTGTAAAAATTAATGAACAGATTTTTTTTTTAAACTAAAGAAGAAAATTGTGCTGACGCTCGATTACTGGTTTGAATGGAAATACATAAAAATTATCAGAACTCGTAAAATTTATTCAATCTTAAGAATTTAGCAATCTTCTCAGTAATCATTTTAAAATGTACTGTGTAATGTGATTACGTACTGTGTGATTTTTTGATTTTTTTCCAGAACCAAAAAAAAAAAAAGAGAGAGAGAGAGAGAGAGAACTAAATTTGCTCCGAAGGAACTAAACCAGCTCCGAAGAAATTTAAACTGGGGCAAACTTATCCCGGCTTAAAATCTTTCGCTGGAGTTTTAGTTTTTTTAGCGAATTTATTTTTATTTTTTAATTTGAAAACCAAAATATGAATAATATATGATAAATAGGAATTTAATAAATGCAAAAATTAAATTTTTGTACGGCCCCCATACAAGAAAATTCCCTGTTAACGAAATGTGCACCCACTCATTAATTAGATGATGGACAAAATTTCAGCCCCTCATCCTGACAAAAAGCGCTACGAGGTGTGTAAATGTAGATGAATTGATAGATAGAAAATTTAGATACTTCCAAATTATTTTTCCGTTAGGATTAGTTATTTTAAAATCAATATTTTACCCTTTTCGATGATTTAAATATTTTTAAAAAATGTTAAAACGTTTGTTCAAGCACTAAAAAAATAAGTAAATAAAATAAAAGAAAAAAACTTATTCAGTTGACTGAAGTTTAACAAGCAGAAAATTTACCGAAAAATAAAATAACCATTTATATATCCATCCCATCATATCATCGTTACTGAAAACTGATCTCTCTATACGTAGAATTAGGTGTGGCCAAGTGGATATTGTATCACTAATGTGAAGTGCGTGTTACAGACAGATGTTTAATAGAGTGTCACGTATAATTATTTCTATCTTTTTAACGCAGTTCATTTGAAATTTATAACCTTTAGGCACTAAATACAACCATTTATAACGTGAAAAGAATAAAAATCTAAGTTGTGTGAAATTCTATTTTTCATCCAAACTTCTCTGTAAAATACTTTTTTATCCCACGAAACTAATAAGTTTTGGTTCCAATCTTTGTAAAATAAATAGAAATACCCTGCTGTCAGATCTATGCTAACAAGACACCATCTAGCACGTTTATAAAATTCTTGAGTAGTAAACGCATTTGAATGCTAATAAAAAAGTAACTAAGTTTATTAAAATGATTGTGTTCATTTTTAGGTTGACTTTTCAAAAAGCAAATCGGAATGTTTAGAATGTTAAAACTAGAGAAAATAGCATGATAAATAATAAAAATTGCTACTGATGTTCGTAATCTATAAATTACGTTTTATATGTTTTCATTTATCTATTTATTTTATTTATTTATTCCTTATTTTATTTGCGAAATATTAAGTATGCAGAGCTCCTGACATAATAGGATTTGAACATTTTTACATAATGTGTCTATTCCGTCTCTTTTTTTTTGGGGGGGGGGGGGCGGTGACTTTTTTGGAATAAAAATATTTTTTTAATGTTCTTTTTATTTCAAACTAAATTTCTAAAGCAGAATTTATTTTTATTGATTTATTAAGAAAAGTCAATAAATTTAGAATATTTTCCTTGAGAAATCTAGTTACTTGATGAATACAATTCTTAATTTTGAAAAAAAAAATGTATTTCTATTAAAATTTAAAAATCTCCAAATTCTCTTAACCTCCTATATCTATTCCTTAAAAGTGTATCCCTAATAAAATTTAACAGTCAATTTTTTTTAAGTTCGAATTTGTTTCTTAAATTAGGAGATACATCATAATTTTGAAGAAAATAAAAATGCGGATATTTAGTGAAATTTGAAAAATACAGATTCACTCCCCCACCCACAAGTTAACTTTTCGAATTCTAAATCTATTTCGTAAAAAGAAAAAAGTATTCTAAGTTTTAAAAAAATGTATTGTTTTGTGTTGGGGGGTGGATCTCCCCCCAAGTTTACGCTGGTCGTACTGAATCTGCATCTTAATTCTGAAGAAAATAAAGAAATTTAATTTTTCAATATTATTTAACATGCCTGGTTAAGCTTCGTTAAAATATAATGGTTAAAATCTAAGATTATACTTAAGTGGCACTTTCTTCTAATAAGTCCCTTTTTATATTTACATGTATATTATATCATGCCTCTCCATTAATCTGGGAAATGAGAAGCAGATGAAATAAATTTTTATTCACGCTGATTAATGAGAAAATTTTAGTAATAGATAATACTAGATGATACATTTTTAACTTTTACATGTCTAAGTGATACATTAATTCGATTCATATCACATAAATTTCACAATCCATATACTATAATTTAAAATTTTACTACAGTTGTTATTTATTTGAAGTTTTTTTATATATATTTTGCGTTTGACTGCATTAATAATTATGTAACAACTTAAAAAATACAAACCGACTTTTTAATAAACAGAAAAAATTAAACCATGACAGATTTCATGCTCGCAAAGCTAAGTTTTGCTACTGCTACTATTAATTTCCTGCATAAGAATATTCTAACTCTAAATGTGTATTCAACAGTGTTAAATTGCATCAGCTAAATCTTTGTTCATTCAACAGAATTTGAAGAGGACTTGCAACTAAATAATTTTGTTAAACCAAGGAAAACGTAGCATCGATATAATATCTTGTTGAATCAACAAAAATTTCAGCTTTAACAAAAAATATTTTCTGAAATACCCCCAAACAACCTTTTTTTTAAATCAAAAAACCATTTATATGTATATATTGTTTTTTAAAAATCTAAAATGATATAGGGATAAGTTTGACATCTTAGTATCGCTATGCATAATTCGCATTTTAAGCATTACTTACGAAACACGAAAAAAACAAAACTACAAAAACTACACGAAAAAAAAAAGTTTTTTATTAACAACTAAAATTTGGTAAGAGTTATTTCAGAAAAATAATTTTGATCGATCAATAATACGTTATTTCAATCAATTGCAGATTCTCTTTATTAAAAAAAAATAGTTTATTTGATCATCGTAGCAAAAAATTAAGCTTTTATTGTAGAAAAAAATTTTTTTTCGTGTTTTATAACTGAGCTAAAGATTTAAAAAGAATGCTTTTTTTTTAAATCTTATTTATCCTGCATTAAGGTATCTAAAATGTACTAAAATATCAGTTGTAACTAACAATAAGAAAAATCTCCATCTTTAAAAATAAATAAATAAACCATAAATAGATATTTTTCGCGGTAATTTGATATATCATAGATTATTTTCGGTGTAATTTGATACGCCTTAGGGTATTAGTAATCCTCATGTGCAGGGGCGTAGCCAGAAATATTTCATGGGGGGGTTACGACTACTGCAACTCACATATATGCATACATGTGTGTGATAAGGCAGTGAAGAATATAAATTTTGTATGGCAAAAAATTCCTCATGGGAGTTATGACCCCCCTAACCCCCCCTTGGCTACGCCCCTGCTCATGTGTGTTTATTAAAGTATGAAGAGTTTGTGCTTGTAATTTATCAAATTTGATGAATGTATTTACTTTTTTATTTATTTATTTATATGTTTGTGTGTGTGTGTGTGTGTGTGAGAGAGAGAGAGAGAGAGAGAGTGTGTGTGTGAGCGCGCATACTATCATTCATATTCATAAAAATAGTTTTGTGATCCTTTAATAAACTTTTGCTGTGAAATATATTTAAGGAAAACGTACCAAAAATGGAAAAAAGAAATATCTTTAATTTGATTAACATTAAACTCAGTTCGGGCATACTGAGTTCGGGCATCACTGGCAAGGGGTTAAGATGAAATGTTAAATAATTTAAGTGAGCTTTGACTAAAACAGCATTTATAGCGTTAATTACCTTTACGACCATTAGCATGTCGGAATTGCAAAACTACATATTTCGTTTATTTTTTAACAATCTAAACAGTTTTTATCAAATTGAAAAACCATTTTACAAATGAATTTTACGCTTGCTTAGTGCTGCACGAGTAATACCCAAAATATAGTACATTCAAAATTTTGGGTCATCTGCTAATGGAAAGTAAAACAATATTTTTTCAAGTATACAATTGCAGCAGGGGCGTAGCCAAGGGGGGTGTAGGGGGGTCATAACCCCCCATGAGGAATTTTTTGCCATACAAAATGTGTATGATAAAGAAGTGAAGAATATACATGTATGCATATATGTGAGTTGCAGTAGTCGTAACCCCCCCCCCCCCATGAAAAATTTTTGGCTACGCCCCTGAATTGCAGGTATATCCACCATAATGTAACTACATATGCATTGCACATGCTAGTTGCACCTTCGGTGTCAGCAAAAATCGTTTATTTTATAAATAAAAAACTACTTCTTTTATTAAATTAAAGCAGCATTTTAGAAAACGGTCGCTTAGTGCTACAATAAATCTAAGTGAACTCATACATGTTTCTGCAATTGTTTATTTTTCAAAGGTACGTTGAAAAGTGCTAGTATAAATAATAATTAACTTTCATTTTAGCAAGTAAAACTAGTGGAAGATAATAAGGGGAACTTGTAATCCTATATCATCTGTTTGTCATAAAAGTGTCATCCTTCATTTTGGAATCAATATTTCAAGAGTGTAATAATATAAAACTGTGTGAGTTTTAGTAAGAAAAGCAAGCTGATAGCTATTATAGTATGTTTAATAAAAGTAGCAACATTTTAAAATTGGTGCAATGTAACCATAGAAATCTATACTTATATGAGAGTTTAAAAAAATTGAACAATAAGAATAATTTTATATTTAAAATATTACAAGTGTTGAAATAATTATAATGTGACTCAAGAAATTTGCTATTATAAATTTAGTGATTATCATTTTAAATAAATATTTGGTAGAAATAAGGCCCCGATTAAAAACTTAATGAATGAAAATATTGCACTAATAACATGACTTAGATAACAGTATGATTTAGTTGCAACATGTGTGTATTAATATAATAATCTAATGGTGTATTAATATAATAATCTAAAATCTAAAATGTGTGAATCCTTATTTAACATAGAAAGTTCTGCTTATGCTGTGCAAGGCTAAATTACAGCACAAAATAAAGTAATGTAATGTAATATCATAAAATATATATTATTGTGTTATATATGAATATGATATATATTACTGTGTGTTATTTACATTTAAAAAAAAACTTTAATATTTAAATACCACGCATTTTGTGTGTTCTTATTAGAATTACTTATTCTTCAATTTTTTTGTTTTTAAGTAAAGAAGTCGTCAATCAGAACTACAGTTTTGTCATTGCGCTGTATTAGGTGTAAATGCACCGATGTACAATTTAATGTGTCGAAAGGTAATATATACACGTGTACAGTTAGGAATACAAATTTCGATACGATAAATTAGAAAAATTAAGATTGCGCCACACCTTTTAGCTAGGCAGTGGTGCTGAAGTATATTCTTCGATGGAAGTGAGTAAAATTTCAAGAATCAGTGATATCAAGGGTTAGTTCATTAGCGTAAGGGGGGAGGGGGGTCGAAAATATGAAGCAATTATTAAAAAGCAGCGCTTTTAAAACATTTATATTAACTCTAGCAACTATAAATGTTTATAAACCAGATCGCCCCCCCCCACCCCTGGAAACGGAAATATATATATATATGTTAGTCAAATGTAACATTGTTAAATAACGACCAGAGGAATAACTGCTCAGATCATGGAGTTTAAACATAATCGAACAATTACTGCAGCTAAGTATACCTCTTTGTAGAAGTAATTCAGAAATTACAGAAGATACTGGTAAAGTTATGCTATTAATTTCAATTTAAGCATTTCCACACAAAGGATTGAATGTTTTTGATAGGCCATCTTGTTTTCTTACGTAATTGGCACAATGTTGAAGGGATCTAAAATATCGGAGTGAAGGATGAGAATCTCACTACTCAGCTCAGACATTCAAGCTCCTGTCATGATTCCAAACCATCTGTAAAGTATATGCACGTGACCAGATTGTTCTGGATTTATAAAATAGTGATATTATGTCACAAACTTTCGATCGGAAACTAAATTCATTCCACAGATCTATTTTTAATGCTTAAATTTTCGCATTAAAAAAAAAAAAAAAAAAAAAAAAGTTTCCAAGTTTGAAATTAATATTGTTTAACTCGTTTTCACGCTGGGGATTTAAAAGTAAGAGTAGAATCACTCCCGAAATTATCAATCAAATGTATTTTAAATCTCCACATCTGATTTTTAGTCACAAGACAAGTGAAATGAAACCAATACCACAAAAGGATAGCAAAATATATTCCAAAAAGAAAAGAGGTTATTTATTTTTATTTAATTCCGAATTCGAACGATTTAAAAGTATTTTCGAGTTCAACTACCTTCTCCGGATGGTGTATTTTAGCGTTACAGATTCGATGCAGCTTTATTGCTATCAGGCGGAGGACGGTTACACAGCTATCTGCAATCGTCTACAAAAACCGATACTTATCATGATTACTGTCAGTTTTTTTTTTAACTTTACGATAAGTTAATATTAAATACATAAAAAGGCAGTAATCATGATAACGAAAGTAAATTTTCAAAAAATTGAGGAGTAGTAATGAAATTTATTGAAATAATTTCTGTAAAATTTGTAAATTAACGTTTTATCACAGTCGATTGTAATCGATTTTATGTCTGACTGCGATGAGCAGATAAAATAATTGCACTCACCTGGTATTCTGTCCTTGACCATTCCCTGCGATCCCACCCAGGGAAAACTGACCGTCGTCGGATAGGAGAGGGGTGCCGGCCTGTGGGCCGGCACTCGTATCACAGTTCCGTTGGCCCCGCTCTGCAGCGGGTCATAATGGGGTGCACCGTGCGAGAAGTACGACTGGCTGGTGATCACGCTCGGACAGCTGACCATAACGGGCGAGGCCGGGGTGGTGCGGGCAGAGCTGCAGCTGTTGTCCGTCGAGGACCTGCTGATGTTGTTATTGTCCCTGTTGGTGTCCCCGTTGTCCGTCGGCAGTTGCTGCTCCCTGCTGTCGTCGCCCAGGAGCCTGCTGATGCTGAAGGAGAGCTTGGGCCGACCGATGACCGACGCTCCGTGCAGGATCGGCGAGGACGACGGCGAGTGGTTCTCGGTCGCGGGCGAGGACGAGCGGCGACTGCCGGTCATGGTGAAGTCCCCTCCGAGTCTGGTCGGGGGGCTGTTGTTGTTGTTGTTGGTGGTGGTCACGTCTAGGGCGCTGGACGCTACGGGGGGCGACCGGGCGTCTGATGAGCTGCGGTCGCACAACATTGGCATGTGGTTGGTTCAGTGTCCCTCGGCCGACTCTGGGTTTCAGACTTCTGTAAGAGTGGTGGTGGGGGTCGTTCGTTTGGTCAGGCACGGCATTGTGGAAGTTCGATATCCTCTGTGGAAGAATCTGTTGACCCGGAGGAATTGCCAACAGCAATATCAGTAATAAAAATAAATATTTGATGGATTATACGTGAGCACTGAGTTCCGGTAGGTGTCTGCTTGCTGCGAAACAATCTACAGACCCATGCTTGGGGAAGATGACAAAACGTAAACAAAGCGGCAAGCAAAGGTCCGATTCAATGTTTTCTCCACAACTATTTTAAACGTGCGCCGTTCCGAAAAATAATTCACACTGCGTAAGGAAGTTAAACATCTATGAGTCACTTGTCACAGAGGTATCAGTATTTTCCTTGACAGCACCGGGGGAAGAAAAAAAAACAGAAACAGCCAAAACCAAAACCAGTACACACGGCGGGATGCGGTAGAGCTGCTTCCGCTACCACAGTCACTCCTCGAATGACCTTCCGAATCTGAGCTTGTGACAGGTGCTCACCTTTTGGCGCCCAAAAATCAAACAAAAACAAAACCCGAGACCATAAATCAAACCGGTTAGAGGCGCGTCTCGGGCAACATCCACAGTCGGCTGCTCGGCGATGTGTGTACGCTCGAGGAGGGAGGCCGGTCCACTTGCCGCGAGTTCCCGCCTCCCGATAGCCCGCTCCGGTCGCCATTGGTCGCCCTCCCTTTGGCGACGTTTTAAACGACGCGGCGATCGCCATTGGCGCCGCCCCGATGCAATTGATTGAGGCAGTGCGGCTCGAGATAATTGACTGCCAAACACCACAGCCTTGCAGGTAATGCTTTTTCTCCTGGATGTAATTTTTACGGAGCAGACAATACGCATTTAGCGTCTTCTTTTTTTTTTTTTTTCTGGGTTGTGGAGGTTGTCGCGACGTTTCCGGTTTTTCTGAGCGGTCTTTTCTTTTCTTGAAATAAAAATGAGGGGTTTGGGGGAAGGAGGGGGGTCTTCCTTCCAAATGATCAGCCGGTAGGTACTTCAATTTTTACCGGTAATTTCAGATTTACCCTTTCCCTCCTGTATTTTCGTTCAATCACACATCCCTTTTCGGAACTTTATCCTGAGCAGCAAAGGGATGTAATTTTAGTCACGGGTCGTCTTGGTCATTAGTAAATTTTTGTTTACGAGATACGACCCAAAAAATAAATGTTTGGTTATCCTTTTGGTTATTTATTTATTGCTTGTTTAAAGGATTAGGTGCAATGTCTTCGAATTTCATTTTCCCGTCATGGCGCTGCTCAATATGTGCAATACTTCGAAATCGTGAAAATAATAACACGAACTCAAAAAGTAAGGAAATAGTTAATAGATTCAGAATATTTTACTTTATAAATTGAAAAAAAAATATACGTAAATATTATTTCTTACAAAGGAAAGACGATCTCGATAGCATCCACTTAAATAGCAAATTTTATTAATATTACCGTGTTTACTCGCGTAATAGTCGCACTTTTCTGGTAATTTTTCACGGTGAAAGTCTAGGTGTCACTGTTATGCAGGGAAAGTCTACAAAATATTGTAACTCTAAAGCTTTTTTTTCTGCTTCAAAGCGGGGGTGCGACTGTTACGCAAGTAAACACGGTAATATTGTTATTATGAGAGTAAAAGTCCTTCCAGCTCTATATGTGTAACACCTTAAAAAAGAAAAAAAGAAAAGTCCAATTTATCCAGGAATAGAGCTTATCCATTATCACTACCAGATTAAACACTCCCGTTTTTAAATACTGGTTACATTATTTCTATACCAACAATAATCATAAAATAGTTCTTTTAGTAAAAATTTTCTATTAATGGAGCAGTGCTTTAAAAATAACTGAAAGCTAAATAATAATAATAATGTAAAATTAGCAAAGCTTTTTACTAATGCATGAAATAAAAATTAAATTGGATGAAATATACATTTTCCATTTATTTATTTTTAAAGGTTAACCGTAATACATTTTACACCCATCTTTCTCTAGAAGCGCATTCTTTTAGACAGTGCAAAGATTTCAAAATATCTTTGATTTCAGACGCAATGTTTAATGTAAATTGATTCCTGAGCGGTTTCACACAATGCTCGATGACTCAATGGTACCGATTTCCTTTATCGGTAGAGAATAAATCTGTTATAAAAGCTGAACTCACACAATCAGATCATGTACTTTTATCCAGAATGTTTTGAGGTAAAATAGGAAAATACCGTGTTTACCCGCGTAATAGTCGCACCTTTTTTTTTCCCAATTTTTCGTGGTGAATGTCTAGGTGCGACTCTTATGCGGAGAAAATTTACTACATAATATTTTAACTCTAAAGCTATTTTTTTTCTGCTTCAAAACGGGAGTAGGACTATTACGCGAGGGCGACTATTAGGGGAGTAAACACGGAACTGATGTTTCAACTCATCGGTGGAAAAGAAAAGAGAGATCGGTTAAAAATGTATTTAAAAAATAAATAAATAAATTCGCTGCAAATGTGTACTATTCTTCCGTTAGATGTGTCAAATAGATTAAAAAAAAAAAAGAAAAAAGAAAGAAAGATGTATTTATTTAATTAATGATGTAAGAAGACAAATACTACCAAGCTCAGAATTCAAAATATTTAAAATGCAGCAAAATGTTAATATATAAGTATGAGATTGACTGCAAATATTGTAATAAATGCAATAAAGCAGCTATATCAAAATGAAAGAGATAACCCAATAGAACTATAATATTTGGGGGGGGGGAGTAATTACATTTCATTTTTTTTTTCCTGTAATAATGTAAAACCATCTACTGATTATTTTCATTTTGTTAGTTATTTTTTAACATTAACCTAGAATTCTTCCAGAAACGTATTTGCAAAACAGATAAATGGTGAAGAATTTGCTATCTATTAATTCTTTGTCACATAATATTTTTAAAACTTTTATCTACTTTCTAAAAGGATTTGTTGACAAAGCTAAAATCAGAACATTAACTTCATGATCTTCAAAATTTAATAAAATTGGCTACATCAGTGATCACAAGAAACGTAGCGTGTAAATTAAGGAAACAGAGAATATTAAAATAGGGGATAGAGATTTTTTTCTTTTTCCCAAAATGTATTCAGATCTGATAATTTGAAATACAAATACAGCCTTCCAATACAGAAAAACAGAAATATAGTTTCTGGACTAAATCAAAAGTAGTGGGGAAAGCTCCTACAGACTGAAAACGAGGTTCTTGAAAATACGATATTAAATAATCCTACAAGGTAGTAAAAATTCTAGTACACATTCATTGAATTTTACAGCCAAAACAATATAACACTTTAAATATTAACTATCATATTTTACTGCTCTTTGTAAATCTGAAAAGTTATATTAAACCAAAAAATATAAATGATTTAAAATTATTTCTCTGGAAATGTAATTTCACAAAACTTGATTTTTAACACAGGATTACGGTCCTCCGGTCCTATATAAAAAAATTTAAAAATCCCATTCTTTAATGTTTCAATATTACTCCGTTACAAATCTAACCAGTATTTCTTTTATGGAAGAAAAAAACAAATCAACGCCATAAATTACAGTGTTCAGTCGCGTAATAGTCGCCCACGCATAATAGTCACACCCCCGTTTTGAAGCAGAAAAATTAGCTTTAGAATTACAATATTGTGTAGTAATTTTTCCCGGCATCACACCTAGACTTCCAATATGAAGAATTGGAAAAAAAAAAAAAAAGTGAGACTATTACTCCAGTAAACACAATAAAGAAAAAAAAAAGTGTGACTCTCATAAACACTATCTCAAAGTTTACATCAAATATGAAAATATAAATTCGTAATTTGTGCAATTCGAAATAACTCCTCGAGATGACACAGTTTGACGTTCTTCATGAGGTTAAAATAATAATATTTTCTTCTGCTGAACTATAAAAGATTTAAATACGAAACTGTTTATAGGCAGATTTGTTACGGTAATATGGGTTAAACCACTATATCTAACTGATACATACTTTGTGAATATTTAATTAAAAATGTTTGAAATACATAGCTTCCAACTATTGCGGAATATAATTAACCACTTTTTGCAAATAGTAAATTTTTATAAGCATTTTTTCAAAAGAATGACCAACCCCCCCCCCCCCCCAAGTTCGTTGTTTAAGATAAGTTATTCATTATTACTTCGGAGTAGTTTGCAGCTATTGATATAGTATGCATCATTTTTCATCGGAGGCCTTACAACTAACCGAAGATATAGTAGCCCCTCGTTGTATTGCACGTCGGGGACAAAAATATAAAAATTAAATAAGTGAAACTAAAATAAAATAAAATGTGCGACATATCCGTAAACACGATGTATCCGGCAGGAGGTTGAGGGGTAAATGATAAAAATTTATTTTTATGAATTCATGCACTTAAAAAAGAATAAAATTAATAGTTTTAGTAATAAAAGATAAAAAAACGTAAATAAAGGTTTAATTTACTTTTTAGAATTTGCGTGCAAATACATATTTCATTTCCTGCAAAAGAAGCTATCCAAAGTCATTTGCTTTGATTTTTCTTTCATAAGATTAGCGACCGAAAATTAGTTAATTTCTTCTCTCGAAAAGCATACACTGAATTTTTCAAATGCAGCTGAGCAAAACAAAGCAAAAGAGTAAAAACAGAAAAAGGGGGACATATAAAAAGCGCGATATATCGAGGAGCGATGTGACGAGAGGGTTACTGTACTGCCTTAACGTTTTGTTTTCTATGTATGAGAATGTATCTAAATCTCTCAAATATAAAACAAAAAATTGTTGAAATAACTTAATGTAATATTTAATTACAGCGAATTTAATTATTAAAAAAAACAAAATAATTAAATGGAAAACAGCGTCAAACCTTAAAATCGACCACCATCTAATTTTTCTTTCCTTTTCTTTCTTTCTTTTTTTTTTTTTTTTTTTTTTTTTCTTTAATGCAACAAGTATTACCCAGACTGTATCAAAAAGTTATCACATCTGAGCAACAATATCACAAAATATAAAATACTAACAAAGATTTTGAAAGCAATTGTGTATTTAGACCAACATAATTGCAAATGATTGAAATACCAGTGATTAAAGTTCTAATGATCTAATTAGGAATGGACGCCAGACGGAAAATATGGCTTTATGGTCTCGCAAAACAGCTGCGAATCTCTTTCTCGTATCGCACAATTTCGATGCAATAATAGCGAGAGGTAATTTTGCCTCGCCTCGCAAAACAAATGCAAATATTTTTCTCGTATCGCACGATTTCAATGTAATAATAGTGAGAAATAAATTTGTCTCGTCTCGCATAACAACGGCGATTCTTTTCTGGTATCGCTCGATTTCATTGCAAGTAGTGAGAAACAAGTTTGCCTTGTCTCGCAAAATAGCTGCAAATCTCTTTCTCGTATCACACAATTTGAATGCAATAATAGTGAGAAATAAATTTGTCTCGTCTCGCATAAAAATGGCGAATCTTTTCTCGCATCGCTCAATTTCGATACAATAATATTGAGAAATAATTTTGCCTCGTCGCGCAAAACATCTAAAAATATTTTTCTCGTATCGCGCGATTTCATTGCAATAATATTGAGAAATAATTTTGCCTCATCTCGCAAAACACAACTGCAAATCTTTTTCTCATATCGCACAATTTAAATGCAATAATAGTGAGAAATAATTTTGCCTCATCTCGCATAACAACGGCAAATCTTTTTCTCGTATCTCACAATTTCAATACAATAACAGTGAGAAATAATTTTACCTCGTCTCGCAAGACACCTGTAAATCTTTTTCTTGTATCGCGCAATTTCATTGCAGTACACTGCTGGCCAAAAGTATTGCAAGTTTGAGAAATCATCGTTTCAAGCCTAGAAAAAGTGGACAGGAATTTTGCCAGATTTAAATATTTTTGTGAATTTATGTAGTATAATTGGAAAGAATACATCTAAAAATCATCTAAAGACAAAATGAGAGCTTTAGGAACCAATAATTAAAGTTGGCACGATGGAACACCGAAAGAAGTGTTGTAAAACAATATGGATTCCATATCTAAAAGAGTGGCTGTTGTGATCTAAGTCAATTTGGCTCAGCAACATAATAAATGATTTTTAGTTCAATTGCATTTATTTATTATCCTCTTTTTTGCAGAACTTGAAATTAATTCTTTATTTAAATTTATTCCGGCCACCCAAAATGGATTATGATTTCTATAATAACATATATATATTTTTACGCTATTTTTTCAATAAATTAAAAAATGATTTTTTTCCCTTTAATCTAATGCTATCTTGTCTCTGAAGCAATTAGTTTAATATGTTCACATTAAAAAAATATCAATTATATTGATTTTTCTTTTTGACGGGAGGAGTGGGGGCTTAATCTTGAAAAGGGTTAGATTTCTGAAACTTGCAATACTTTTGGCCAGTAGCGTAGTTGTGAGAAACAATTTTGCCTCGTCTCGCATAACAACGTCAAATCTTTTTTCTGGTATCTCACAATTTCAATCCAATAACAGTGAGAAATAATTTTGCCTCGTCCCGCATAACAACTGCAAACATTTGTCTCATCTTGTTTCGTATCCATAATCCATCCCTAAATCTAACCATAGTGGTTAGCAATAAGCATCTGTCAGTACTAATACTATGATATTGATTAGGGGAAAAAGAAATGTACTGCCTCTTCCTTCACCTGTTTCCAACTCAATTACACTAAGATTTTCCCAGCTTAATTGCAACTTCAGCAAGTTCATTATAGCTATTTCACAGTATGTTTCAATATTCTCAAACTTCTGAAGCATAAACAATTATTTAGCATCCCACAACAACAACCGTAACAAGAAAAATTCCTCTGGCTCCACATCTTGGGAGCAGGACACACACAAAAAAAGAAAAATCTCCGCCCACACAATTACATCGGCAGGACTTATGCTCCTTCCCATAGCTCATTACCTGCCGTAACGTCATAATACCCGAACCATACACTTAGCGTTGTTCTCAGGACTCTGATCATAATGTCCATTCCTAACATCCTCTTTGTGCTCGCTAAACTGTCTGGCGACGGTTTAGCGAACTCCCATAAGCGAGTATTACACATCGTGTTGTCCCTCCCCCCCCCCCCGTTCTTAACCCCATCATTAAGTAAGTTCAAATTTAAAACTCTCATTTCCTTAATGATTTTCATGAGAAGAACGGTGCTGCAGCTCAGGAACAAAACCCAAACCAAGCGCGTCATATGGGTGGCAAAAGATGCTTTGCTCGCTGTGTTGTGTATGTGCGCACTTCCTCCCATGGACGAGTTTGTTTGCAAACGGAGATGCTCCGTAATTACCCGGGAGCATTTAATTAACGAGTCGTTAAGGAGCGATGCTAGTGCATTCGAAGAACAATGCCTCGAGGGGAGGGATCTTTTGTGTTTTGTGATGGCTGTCGAAGGAGCAAGTGGGATGAGATATCGGATGTTTTGTGTGTTGACGTATATATTAACCCTTTGAGGCACAACCCTTTGCCAATGCTGAAAAAAGGGCAGCCGTTGCCATCGCTCAACTTAACTACCAGCAAGATGGCGGACGATCGAAACGTTCATCGCGTGCCACAGATCTAGAGACTCATTTTTGACGACAGCTGGTTGTGCCGCACAGCGGTTCCGAGAGCGGAACACTGCGCTTTAAAAGGTTAACTCGGGGGTTGATCCAGGATTTTTTTCCAGAGTCCCATTTTTATGAAAATTGCTAATTTTTTCTAATTCCAATACTTAATTGTGGTAATTTATCCACTTATTTTTGTGAATTTTCATACCAACTTTTAATAAAAGTCACATTTTTGTTAAAATAATTGACAAAACAGATTAAAATGTAGCGTAAAATGCCAATGAAGGGCCATTTTAATCGATTGTTTTGTAATTTTGTGAAGGGGGCGCAAAACGTACCCAATTTTCGTCTACGTAGACCCCTGTAACTGCTCCTATAGTCAGTGGCAGACTGGGGGGGCGGAGCACAAACAGATTGAAAATTTTAAATTGCAGTTTTAGTTTTTTTAGAAGAATGTTAATGTTCAAGGTTGTCTTGAAATCTCAAGAGACGAAGCCAAAGATGGAATGTGTCCACCCCTTCCCAACAAAATATTAAACTAAAAAACCTGTCTTAAATGGACCCTGCGCTAAGATGAAAGCTTTTTAGGTCAAACCTGACTTCATTAAGTCATGTTTATGACTTTCTGCACATGAAAATTTTGTAACATCAGTTGTAATATTGTGATTACAACTCTATTTTAATTTTTACCACCTCCCGAGCAATAAAAATGTAGTTCCTTTGTTTATTATAGCTATTTCAAGCGATAATGATTAATAAAAATTTGAAAATATTATGTTTAATATGCAAAGCACCGTCTATCTACATGAGGACATTTGACATACATTTTTCATGGGAGCCCCTTTCATGCCAATATATTTCATGTATTCCGTCATACATAAAGTATGCAATATGTAAACAGATCCTGATTACCACATAGGCCAACTAGGCCTTGGCCTAGGACCCTTAGCTTTAAGGTCTCCCAGAATTATGAGTTCTGGAACAATTCCTCGTGGGGAGGGATCTTTTTATTTTGTGTGATGGCTGTCGAAGGGAGCAACTGGAATATTAGATATCGGATGTTTTCGCATGTTGGCATATTATCTGCTCTTATAGTCAGTGGCAGACTATTGGGGGGGGGGCTTCCCCAGCTTCTGATGGGAATCTATATTGTGGTGTAAATCTCCAGGAAGATCGTGAGTTGTCCTAAAGACGACTTATCAGTTGACGTGTGCTTCCTTCTCCTGGTAAAACAAACAAGCTAAAAAGTTGGAAAATCTTTTAATAATGGATGGCATATCTTTCTACTTAAACTATAGGCAGAGGTCAATTAACATTTACTGAGGCTCGAGGTGATCGTCGAGTTTGGGGCCCTCCGAATGGAGGCCCCTTATACAGTCATGCTTTGTTGACACATATATTTCACTCTTAAAAATTGGATGTAACATTTCAACAATACATGGTACTAGAAAAATTGACTCCATAAGATGGTGAAGTCTTGTTCCAACATTTGGTGCTGGACCAAAGTAGTTAAACCTGAGCACCAAATGTTGGAACAAGGTTTCACCATCTTATGGAGCCAACTTTCTAGTACCATGTTTTGGTGAAATATTGCGCCAAATTTTAAAGACTGGGTCACTATTTTTTTTTTAAATACAGTGGAAGGACTTTTAAATATTTCCACTCCTCAGAAACTGTTTAAAGACTATCGAGCGGACTTCCGGAACCACATTTTTAGCGTGCAAGTATACTAATTGTTCAAGGAAAATTCCAGGGGTGGATTAGAAATCAAACTCACAACCCTCTAGCTGTTATTTGTACAGATACCACTGCATAACGGAGAATTAATAAATTCATTCTCATCGTTGCTAAAAAGCAGAGATTTGGACTTTTATGTCTAGCGTTACTTCCTGAAAATAGTTCTTGTCCCATGGATTCGATTTTAGGCTGAGCATGCGTCAAATGTTCTTGGCAAATTTATGGGAATTGTATGTCCTTTTGTTAACATTTTCCTGTGTAATCAGCATTCAGGAATTCCTCTTCTCCTTATGATGAGGGCCTAAATTGAAGAGACACCATAAAGGATCTTATAAGTAATCCCTCAAGGTCAAGGCACAAATATTGTTAATAGAGTTCAACAACAGTAAAAATTACGGGTTAAATTGATGTAACTATTCTTTAAGATCCTGAAGTGGGAAAAATCAATAGCAGTAATTTCTAAATTAGTTTAAAAAAAGAATCTAAGGAGATTGTATTACTAAAAGTCCCGAATAAGAAACTGACGCGATACATTGGAATTATGTAACGATTTATTACGCAGGTGTAGCAATAAAGAAGTTTTCTTGATGGAGCAATTTCTAAGTTCCCATATGATTAAAAAAATGATTAAACTTTTATAATTAAAATATCAAAGATGTAAATCAATCAAATAAAATTTTACTAAGTAGACCGGGAGAAATAAAAGTCTGCTATTTTCAAAAATTTCCTTCTTTTTTGAATTATAAAATTGAAATTCAAATAGAAAAAACCTTGTGCTTCAACTCCCATTCCGATATATCCATAAAATATTGTTGACCAGGCATTAATCTGTACAAGCAGTAATCTAAAAGGTAACGTGTAACATTTTTAATGAAATCTGTCTCAAAAACCGATGTTCTGTGCCAATTAAAGTTCTTAAATTAGCAGATCATTTCCCAACACTTACTTTAAATATTTTGTCACTACAGTTGTCCTGTTTTAGGTTTCCATTAATATACTTCAATGCAACCTGTGAAAATTTTAATCGTATAAATTAATGGATATATCATTTTATTTTTGTTTTTGTTCATTTAAAAACTTGTGAACACTATTTATATCAACAAAGTAGTGTGTTGATATATTTCAAGGAACTTTTAGTTCGTTGAAATAAGTCAGGGCCTCACAGAATCTCAGTTGAAAAAACAGTAGCTAGTCTGTTCTAAATAGAGTGATATTATATAATTTTGAAAACCTTATAGCGACAACTTTAAAATCACTGAATGAAGAACTAACTTGGTATTTTTAGTGTAGGTTTTTACTCCATGAAAACGATAGTATTCTGTAAAAATTATGTATCTACACCATCAACAATAGTACATTAACATTTTTTACTTTAATTTTGGTATCCAGATAGAAAAATGGTGTTATTAAAATTTAAATAAATTACCCATTTTTATCAAAATAATATAAGAACAAAATATTTGCATATAAGCATTTCCTAAAAAACCTCTTAGTTTAATTAACATTATTGTAGATATTAATTACAGTTTAAGTGTTGTAATAAACCCGTTAGAATCTAATAATAACCTGGAACTTATATTAAAGTGAAAATATCTGGCTGGCATGTGTATTTTACATTCCATACTGTGTTTCTCTTTCGCAATTCGTTTCATGTTAAATTTAAGGTCATCTTGCCAACATCAAGAGTATCTTGAAGAAAAAAATAAGCAGACATTTACAGGCATAGTACAAGGATTGCTTTTGTGGTTGGCCTGCAAGTTTTATGTGAATTTTAATGTTTTCTAAACAGCCAGAGCCTGATTATCAGACGGGAATGCGGGACAATAGCCCGGGGTCCCTGAAAAATAAGGGCCCTCAAATCTCCCGATTTATTGTTATCATGATTATTACACATTCATATATACTGCAATAATAAATTTTTTGCAACTAAATTTCCTTTGTAATATCTATAACATAATTTTTAACAGTAAACGGACTTAGAGATTTATTTTCTGTTCTTCTAATTCAATTAAGACTCATGGATCCATAAACAAGAAGTTGTGAGTTTTTGAAAACGTATGGTATGACCATATATATGCTTATCACAAAATATATATTAGTTAACATTTTGTTATTTTATGATGAAGGAAAGAAAGTTTCGAACTTTTTGGTGTATCAAGTTTTTTTTTTTTTTTTTTTTTTTTTTTTTTTTTTTGAGAAACTTTGCTTCCGTGTCACGTAATTGAATTAGCGCATCCATGCGCTAATAATACAAACGGACTAAAAAAAATATTAAAATCACTTTTAAATACACAGTCTTGTTCTGAATAAGTATCAATAAATAGGTAATTTTTAATTCAATTTTAGTATTCTTTAAAAATGTTTATTTTTGTGTCGGGAAAATGGAACAGCAAACAAAAATAAGTTAAAATGCTTGTGATAGTGTAGGGGCCCCAAAATAACCTGTTGCCCCGGGGCCAGAGGGAAAAGAAACATTTACAGGCAAAGTATTTATTATTATTATTAAATACTATTTCACGTCTGGCTTGCAATGTGTACTTGAATTTAAAGTTTCACTAAGCAGTTATTGCTCTTTAACTCTTCAAATTCAATTGATCTGGAAAATAAGGTCTACCTTTCATAATTCACAGTATCCCGAACTAAAAGAAGCTTTTACCGGCAAAATACATTTTTTTCCTTTTGCTGTTGGCTTGCAACTATAGATGAATTAAAATGCTTTCTAACACTTTTCCCGTGCTCCGCTTCCAGTGAGTTTCAATCTGAAAGTTAAGATCTTCTAGCCAGAATTCAGAGTATCCTGAAAACAAAAGAGACATTTACAGACTAAGTACAATTTCGTTGGCATGCTATCCGCATTTGAATTATGAACGTGCTAGTTTCAGTTAATTTCAGCTTGAGAGTAAAGTCTATTTGCCAGCATACAGTGTATCTAGAAGGAAAAGAAACATTTACAGGCAAAATGAAAGTTTTCGCAGTTTTCGCTTTTGTGGATGTGTTTAGGCGTATACCTGTAATTGATTTTAAAAATGCTGGTTTATTATTTGGCCACCACTATATATATATATATATATATATATATATATATATATAAAGTAATATGTTTAAAAACAATTTGGATGTGTATATGCATGCATATACATATCTGGAGGGATTAAAAAAAAAAAAAAAACCCGGGGTTCCCATATTGTGATTATTCTGTCCTAAACATTATTTTTTATTTTTTTCTTATTTACTAGATTAATCTTCTGTCATACAATAACTTATTATACATACTTTGTCAATAATAATAATCATTATATTTTTTAAACAATATGTTATATTTAATTTTGCTATACTATTTATTTTATTCAATCATTTTAATTTATTATTATTCAATATATATTTACTATATTAATATACCTGGATATTCTTAAAATTTAATAATATTACCTTTTAGTATTTGGCAACTCCTATACTTTCTTCTTTCCACTTTTACACTTTTATTTAGTGGCAACACCATTTTTCACTTTTTACAATTCTTAGCATTGGCAACACATATCAATTGTTCAAATGAAATTTCCATGTGCTCAAGGTCTGGTATGTAAAATTATAATTCCTATTTCTAATTTTTGTTATCTTTTTGATTTCTTCTTTCCTTTATATAGTAAGGTAGGGCCCAGATGTGTGGAGTTAATATCTCTTCTGATATGCCACACAACCGAAACCCTACTATTTAGTTTGCTGTAAATTATAATCCACTGTTTGTGGCCCCTGACGATGGTGACAGTGGTTATAATTTCCGTTCCATTATATTATCACAATAATTCTTGCACTTTATTTGGCTTCAAAATCTGGTTTCTAATTCTTGCTAATAGCTGTTATATTTCTATGCGAGATATGTCTTATTTGTAGTATGCTTTGTGTTTTACTTGCTAGTTATATATATATATATATATAGAGAGAGAGAGAGAGAGAGAGGAGAGAGAGAGAGAGAGAGAGAGAGAGAGAGATACATACAGTGGTGGCCAAAATTCTGGACACTTTTTTAGAAACTTTTTTGGTTGTTGTTTTCTGAGTTCGTATGCGTATAAAACATGTTATGTTTCACAAAATGCTATCTGTTTTACATAATTTAAAAAATACCATAATACTGATTTAAATACAAAAATCAAAATTAAAATATTTTAAATACAAAAAAAAGTTAAACGGCAATAATTATCGAGATACATTAGATATTGAAGATTGCAGTGATTTATCAGCAGTTAGTAGAGTACACTTAATTTTATATTACAGCTTCACATCGATATTTCATTGAGCTGGCGAGAGTCTTAAGCTCAGAAAAATGACAGTGATTGGCCTGGGAAGTTAGACATTACAATTCACTTCATCACTGTACATGTAAAATAATTGTAACTTTTATCGATTGCACATATTTAAATTTAGTTTTGTGTATTGAAATCAGTATTAATCTCTCTTTAAAATAATATATGGGTTTGCATTTTGTGAAACGTAGAACTTCCTATAAGCATAAAAAGTTGGAAAACCTAAACATTTCCAGAAGTGTCCACAATTTTGGCCACCACTTTATAAATATATAGACCACTCAATAAACATATAAGTATATATTTTCTTTTAGCTACCTAAATCAATAAATAAATAAGTGGTCTCTCTGTTCCATTGCAAATCTCCGCTTAAACATATATTCGGTTAATGACGATTATTTGATATTTTACTTTCAGTTGTTAATACTGAAAGCATTAATTAAAACGAACCACTGGGGTATAATGTCGATAAATTTTTCATGAACTGTGGCGTCGCGTACCCCTATGCTTAAAAATTAGATAATCGTGTTTGAAAGAACATTCATTTTCTATTAACAGAAGTCAAATCATGTAAATGCACATTAGCATATTGTATATGTAATTAGAATTTAATTAGTTTGAATTTAAAATACTAAAAATAACTTTAATTTTTTTAATTACGAAATTAATGAAAGATATTTTTCTTTTCGGATTTCGAACACACATCGATATAATTTAATACAAGAGATTTATAAATTATCCGATTCATTATATGATATTTTGAAAATGTTGACTTCGTTTGGTGTTTGCCTGTTAATCAGTCGTCTGTATTAATTTCGTATTTTTCTTTTAATTGCTATGATAAAGAAAATTATGCAATCTCTTTCGGCAAACTATTTAAGTTTGCAGCATTTTTATTAGGAAAATTAGATATTTTGAGATAATCGCAGAGAAAGTATCGAAAATTTTATCAACTGCTGAAAATTAATAAAAATATGCTCCAATAGGTTCATCCTTTTAAAATTTAAAACTTGAAATAAGGTGCTTTTCCCGTGATTTCATTATCATGATTATTGAAAAATTCAACTTCAATTTCATTTCATTACGTCCATTAAAAAAGGAAATCCTATGTTAAAATAGAAACTACAACTTACTACTATAAAGAAAATCATGCTATCGCTTTTATTAAACTATATAAGTTTGCAGCATTTTTATTCGTAAAATTAGATATTTTGAGATAATTGGAGAGAAAGTATCAAATAATTTTATCAATTGCTGGAAATTAATAAAAAATATAGCAAAACAATTTCCTTATCTTGATTATTGAAAAATTCTACTTCAGTTTCATTTTATTACATCCATTAAAAAAGGAAATCCTATGATAAAATAGAAACAACACCTTGCTGTTATAAAGAAAATCATGCTATCTCCTTTGTTAAACTATATACACTCGCAGCATTTTTATTCGTAAAATTAGATATTTTGAGATAATTGGAGAGAAAGTATCAAAAATTTTTATCAATTGCTGAAAATTAATAAAAATATACTCCAATAGGTGCCTCTCTTTAATGAATAAAACGGGGAATAATGTTCTTTTCCCATGAAGTAAAATAATTTCCTTATCTTGATTACTGAAAAATTCTACTTCAATTTCATTTCATTACATCCATAAAAAAAGGGAAATCCTGTGATAAAATAAAAACTACACCTTGCTATTATACTAATTTATAATGCCATGGGAATTGAGTCCAGAAAATCCCAAAAAGATAATAAAAAAAATACTATCTTGTTAAAACTCTCCAATACATCACGGACTGAAAACCCACTTATACCAATACTTTCTAATATCCATCTTTTTAACCCAGCGACGGTATTTCATAAAGTGCCCTGTCCATTAGCGGCCGGGAATCAGCGTAGGCTCATAATTTTTTTGGAAGGCCACCTACCTCATCATCGGTTTTACGTCAGCCCTCTCTCTGCGGCCAAAGAGGTATTAGAAAAGAGAAGGAGAGTCCAGGTAAAAAGGGCTGGCAGTAAAACGTTCCCGGGGGAATGATAGTCCATTGGCTCATTACCTTAATGGGTCCGAGAAGATTGTTTCATATCTGGAAAACCACACCATTTTTTCTCCCCCGCTTAATCGTGCTTGAGGGACCTCTGTTAGGAAATAGTTTCTCTCTTTCAGGACTAGAGAGAGGGAAGCAAGAGTATTCTCGTGATTAATTGATTGGGTAGTATCGCTGTGTAATTAGATACTGAGCTTTAACTACACTTATAAAAGGCTTTCGATCATGCGGCTTACATAACTACTGTTCCCGCTCGACAAGCTTATGATGTTAATTATGTGTTTGAAAGTTTATTGCCGGGTGGATGTTGTCCAGTAACGGCTACAAAAATAGGCGCAAAAAAAATTAGTTTGGAAGTGAAAAGAAGAGCTCGAATTCAGTTAATTTGTTGAAATTATAATGGTATCAAAATTTTACTTTGTTTGAGAAGACGTGGAATTTGTGCACACGAGAAAACAGATAACCGTGTGATAAACTGGTCAGTTTTAAGTGAGAAAAGTTAATTTTAATTCTTGCTTTAGAAAGGGGGAGGGGATAACCTTCATTTTTCTGTTTGTACTATTATAATTTCTATTCATTATTCTTTTTCAGTAATATTTAAATTAAGTTTGTTGGTATACTGTAAACCACGAAAATTGCTTATTAGTGATTATCTCGTTTTTCAAATTTTTGAAATATTACCTAGGATGATAATTCTCACATATTTTTTTTACAAACCCATCAAAAACAAATGAACCGTATTTTACAGAAATAGATTTTTATACCTTTGAATACTTATTTTTATTTAAAAAAAAAAAAAAAACAGTTGTATATGTCAGTGACGTACCCAATGGGCAATCTACACTCTCAGAAAAACTCGTCTTCATACTCTAATTTATCCCCATTCTTCAACAAATAATTTCAGCACTCGATAAAAACGTAATATTTACGCGAATTCTTATTCCCGGAATCTGAAAAAAGGAAAAAATTCGTTAAATCTGAAGTAGTTTCTTCAGTTGACAGGAAAAAAAAATTAGAAACGGATAGTCGTCAAATAACGGAGATATTCCGGCAGCACTGTTGCCAGAAAAATTTCCGTGAACTGAAGAAATAATTTTTGAGAGTGCTTCTTAATACACTAATTTATTCCTCATTTTTTAACTAATAATTTCCGTACTCCTTGGAAACATTATATTTCTGTAAATTCTTCCCGAAAATCAAGAGGAAAAAATGTTGTCGAATCTGAAGAAGTTTCTTCAATTGACAGGAGAAAAAAGAAACGGATCTTTGTCGAATAACGGAAATATTACAAGATCACTGCTGATAGATTCAGGTTTAGGCTCATGGATGACTGACAATCGAATCCTACAAGAGGGTTTTAAATTGTTAATATCAGCCTCCAATATTTGTTGGTATCCTGCTATTTTGCAGCCTCCGGAGTGAAATTTCCGTGAATTGAAAAAATAGTATTCGTCAAGCGTCTGAGTGCTTGACGAAAATCAGTTTTCATGAAAGTGAACCTGACATTTAGGATTTGACACATTTCAATCATTCCTAGAGAAAACAAATCTCTGAAGATTGGGCAAAATTTCTGCCTTTCTTTCTTTCTTTCTTTTTTTTTTTAAATGCAGATTCCGTTTCGTTGTGCGTGCGTGTGTGTGTATCAGGGGCGTATGCTGGGGTTCCAAGCTCGAGCTATATATATATATACACATATGTATACATACGTATATTCTTGAGTATATTCAAACAACATACCGCTCTTGCGAGTTTTTAACTCGCTATATACGATTCTCCCGCGATACGATACGATACTCTCGCGACTTTTAAACTCGCTTATATACGATTTACAAAGCATGAAAACAAATTTTCCAAAAAAATGTCTCTTTGGAAAATTTCATGCAAATAGTTTAGCAATATTTTAAAAGAGGATTTCTTCCGGATTTAAAAAAAAGGAAGGGAAGGGGAGAACCTTACTATTTTAATATCTGAAGAACAATACATTTTATTGATAAAAAAGCCCTTTTTGTAAACACAGTTTTCTTCTATACCACGGTCAACCAATATAAACGAGCACCTCTAAAGCCCCCCCAAAAAAGAAACATTCTATTTTATAGAAACCCGCTGTTGTGTCTCGGGTGTGAGATAGCCTTAAATGAAAGATATAGAGAGAGAAAAAGGGGAAATAAAAGTTGTTTTGCTTTGTTTTTAAAAAAAGACCGGTTTTTCAAAATCGCAAAGAAAACAACAGTTTCTTTTTTTTCTATCTTCTTCATGGTAAAGCGCATTCCGAATATGCAACCTCTTGCTCGAGCTGTAATGGTCCGGTATCCGGCGCTATAAAACGTGCAGTTTTTCAGCTCTGCAGAAACCATTTAGTTTAATAAAATGGACGAAAAACAGCCTACCTCCCTGTTTCGCAGGGTGCTTAATCTTTGACATGGCGGAACGCCTGTTAAGTCACGAAGAATTTGTGTTTTTTTTCCCGGTTGCTGCCTTCTTTTGCCCGAGATAAGAAATACACGAACAGTTCGCCGAATGCTTGTCTTATATTTTATCGTGTGCAGAATTTTACCTTCCGAGATGAAAATGTATATATATATATTTGGAGTGGTAAATATACTCCATTTCTTTTCTTTTTTTATCCCTCTTACCTTCAAGGAAAAAAAGGAAAAGTGGAGGCATCTATCTCAATTCCTAGCCTAAAAGTAACCATTTTCAGATCTTGAAGTTCTTTTGCCTTGGCACAGCTTTATATAAAAAAAAGAAAAGTATAAAGAAGAAAGAGATCTTTGTCAGATTTTATTATGAAATATTGTTACACTTGTGAGAGAAAGATTGTTGGAGTTCGGAGGGGAATGAAATCTTTTCAAGATTGTAAAATAAAACATATTCTTTCTGACGTAATAAAATTTCGGATTGATAATCTTCAACTCACCCTTTTAGTGTCTGTGTTGTCGTTTATTTTAATATTTGGGATTTCCATGGCTGGGCTCAACGGAATCGCTATGCATTTCAAATCCATGCATTTGGTTTTTTTTTAGTTGTCTAAAAAGAGCTTTTTGTTGTTGATTCATTATTTTAAAATACTGTAAAAATACTTTAAAAAATATATGAATAATATTTAAAAAATTCTTGCCAAATTCACATACTGATGTGAAAAAGTATGGTGAAAGTAGTTCCAGTTCCTGATTTTTAAGAGCCATTCCTCATACATTTTTTTTAACCCTTTGAGGCTCAACCCTTTCGCAATGCTGAAAAAATGGCAACCGTTGCCATCGCTTGACTTAACTACCAGCAAGATTGCGGACGATCGATACGTTCATCGCGTGCCACAGATCTAGAGACCCTTTTTTGACGACAGCTGGCTGTGCGGCACAGCCAGCTGTCGTCAAAAAAGGGCCTCTAGATCTCTGGCACGCGATGAACGTATCGATCGTCCGCCATCTTGCTAGTAGTTAAGTCGTGCGATGGCAACAGCTGCCCTTTTTTCAGTATTGGGCAATCTATCCAGCTGTTCTCGCATTCTTCCATTTTTCAGCTCCATCAGCTTTTTCCATTTTCCATTCTTCCATTTTGTCAGTGCTGTTAAAAAGAATCGTGACCATTTTTTGACGGGAAAGGACGTGCTAAAAGGTAAAGGATTCTCGTGGAGCTATGTTACCCGCCACTCTTTTTATAGACATCAAATCTATTCTTCGTGACTGGCAACAGTCAAAACGTCAGAGTTGGGGTTCCCAGAGCGCGAACACTGCGCGTTAAAGGGTTAAATTATGATCATGGATGTAGCTAGAGGGGAAAGGCCAGAAGCTTGAACCCAGGTAATATATAGAGAAATATCTTATTGTAGAGTAAAAGAGGGCATTATGAAATAGTATGGAACCATTGAATACCAAGTTTAAGGCTGGCTCCGTTAGCTGCTTCTGCCACATGGAAACCATGAACTAGTCAATAAAGATTCTCATGTTACAATTAGTGGCGGTTCGAGGGTTATTTAATGGAGGTTTACAAAATAAATTTCGAAATGTGATCGAATTAAATGTGAAGATACGACGAACCGTATAAGTTAATTAAAATATATTTGTATTTCCAGCAGTTGAAGGAAAACAATGCATGCTACTGAAAGAAAAGAAGTAATCTTTGGTCTCACATTTCGTCACCAAGATAAGTTTTAGCAAAAGTGTTGTCTTGATTTCTTATTTCAATTTTCTTTCAAAGGATAATATTGAAAAATGTCATTTCTTTAGCTCCTAAACACTTATTTTATTCCCATCTTAAGTTCTGACACTAGTTCGTAAAAAATACTGCAGTAAAAATGATAAGAATAAAGAAAATAATAAGAAAATGAAAAGATTAACTAACCAAACATAACAAACCAAAGGAGAATCCGCAAGAGAAAACGTCAAAAAAATCGTCCGTGAGCACAGTCAAAATGTGCGAACGGAGGGATATCAGCAGCGCCTTAGTTCTCTCGCAAATCTCTCCACGTCCTTTCTCAGAGAGTGGTCCAGAAGTTCATTTGGCCGATCGCAAGTGCGAGCGACGAAATACTATGGAGTAGTAACCTACGATGTACAGCGTTAGCTTTAATAAGAGTATTTAATAATAGTGAGGGGTGGAGGAGAGTAAAACTCACGTTTTAAATCCCAAAATTCTAGAAGTGACTTAGTTTTTGTTTAAACTTAATTTTTTAATAGATTAAAAGAATAGTACTTTGATGTAACTGTGGTTGTTTTTTTAGCAGACAGTGTTTTGCCCATCCGTTTAAAGGTCCGTTTTAGATGACGTGTCGGGTATTATAGTGGTAATATTGTAATGGATTTTATGCCATCCACTAAAGAACCGGAAAATCAAAATTCTGAATGTATCTCCTGTAACGGAAAAAATACTCCGAAGATCAACAACGAGAAATTTGGAATTTGGATTCAGTGCTTCAGCTGCTCTCGGTGGGCTTACCTTGAGTGTACCGGAGCAGAGAAAGAAGATTATATCTGTGACTTCTCTAAACAGACTCGAAGCAGAAATTACTTGATGCTTTTATATTAAAATGTTTTTATATTAAAAATAACTATGTTTAAGTATTATTAGTTTTTGACTACGGTTTAAACTAGATATTTCATATTATCCGACTATTTCATATTAACCTCCATTTGTAACTTTTTTCAAAACTTTTTTCTGTTGTTATAACAAAATAAACAATGTTTTTTCTTTTTTAAAGTGGCACTTCATTACAATTAGTTACAATATGTACTCATGATGGTTTTGGGGATTTTATTCAAAAACCTGTGTGAAGTTACCAATAGAAATGTAAATGGTATTTCATAATACTCACCTCTTCTCTGTTAAATAAAACTCATTTTATGAAACTATTAAATATGTATTAAGTAAATTGTTTTTTCTTATCTGTCTGATACTGTTCTCGTGGAACTCGAAACATTGCTATATTTTCCTTTGCAACTTTGTGCTTCATATATTTAATGAACACACACACTTATTCTGCCTACTCAACAGAACCAACTTTATCTTCTCTTCACATATTCAAAAATATTGATATTCTATGAAATGTGTTCATAATTATTGTTATCCAATTTCTCAGGGTGTGTGTGACAAGTCATTATTGAATCAAAGGGAATGAATGAGACGGTTTCTGCAATAGAAACCACAGCTTTAAGTCAACTGACGGAGTATGCTCAAAGTACAATATAAGAATTTCCACAATGCCAGCGTTCGATTTCAAAATTTTACAAGGACTCACAACTGTTTCTCGTGGCTCCGAATTGTAATTTGAAAGAATCCAAAATATGTATAGGGTGTCTTATAAAGGTGGTATCACGTTTTACTTCTTTATCTATTAGAGATAAGTGGTCAATGTAAATTTAAAAAAAATGTTCGAAATTAGGTAGTAAAAAAGTCGATGCCAAGAAATAATTCCTCTAGTTCATTTCCAAAAAGTTACACGTTTTAAATTTGTGTGCGGCCGAGTACAAAGAAATTCCGATGTACAAAATTTGAGAATTGACCTCTTAAAAAGTGTTCGACGCATGAAGATAAATGTATGCTGACGCAACCTCTTCAATTTCTCTCGAAGGGAAGAAATCTCGTCGGATAATCTCATTTCAGGATTCGTGCAGAAATTACGAAAGAAAATAACTTTTTCCACTGTAGCAATAAACATTTATATTCAAACTCATGTATAGCTCTTATCATCTATGTTAAAAGATATCTCTGAGACTTTTATGATGAAAGTCTGAAGTTTTATACATCACTTCTTTAGTGTGTGAGAGGCATTTTACTAATTGCGAATTCTTTTTTTTTACGGGGGTTGTATACAAATTAAAAAGGGCCCCTTTTTTGGAATTTAACGAGAGGAATTTTTTCTTGGCATAGTCCTTTTTTGTACACTTTTTCAATTTATATTGTCTACTTATCTTTAATAGACAAATCCTGTTACCATCTTTTTTGGGACACCCTGGATAATGGATAATTGTCTGTCGTTTTAAAAGGATAAAGACTCTTAAATGTTGCAAGAGAGACAGTCTGGATGCATTGGAAATGCGTTTACGGAAATTGAACCGTAAGAAATCTTGGCGAGTGCCATAAATGAATAATTATTCAGCTTCTAACTTCGAGAACCAAAAGCCTGCTGTTGGATAGTTAAGTTTAAAGCTTGGTGCTGCTACTGGCACTGTCTCTGCGTAATGAAAAGCGAGATATCCATGCACCAATGAGAGCCCATGTACTTTAGTCTACATAAAAAGCAAAATATTGCTTCCAACATTATCTGAAGATCGGCCCGAAATACCAGAATCTTATGTAAGAGTTTTCAAAGATGCAGATGGATCTGACTTTTAATTTGTAAAGGGTTATGTTTGGCCACACTCACCAAAACTCGATGACCAATCTCTTGGATGCGAAATCGTAGAGCTAATACTGTGATCAGCAAAATATTGTATTCCAAGCCCGAGGCAAAACTTTTTTTTAACGAATTAATAAATAAAATTAGGCTCTTTCTGCTAGAAAATAATTTATGAAAAAAAAATCCAAAAATTTCATTTATATTTGTTAATTATGCTACTTTTCCACCACATATAAAGTACCCCGCTAAAATTTCAATTTTCAAAACTAATTTTTGCAATCAACTCACTTTTTGAGGCGTCCGTGGCAAAAGTTGCACGGCGTAGAGCCTAGCGCATTTCCCTAGAAACCTGTAGACTGGGTGTTCAAAACCAGGCAGATTCAGGTATCCTCTGGAAGAAACTTGGTGCTAACATCTAAAGTGAGTGTCCGAAAATTACTTTTTCCCTATCGGGGCCGCATTGTGACGATGCTGTGTGGGGTTACATTGGGAAGTCAACGCTTGGCGACGACAAAACTACTGTATCGTGACCACATAGTGTTGTCGCAGCGTCTGTTTGTAACTCTATTGTGGCTATACTGAGTGGTCGCATATCGGTCACTGGAAACAGTCTTGCTATTAGGATAGTAATTCATGTCTCTGAAGTAGCGGATGAAAATATTTTTTTAGACAGAAAAAAAAGAAAAGTTCAAGATAAGGAAAATAAAATGTTAATTTTTATTTTATTTTTAGTAGACAATATTTTTAACTAAGGAAAGAATGACTTTTTTTATCATGAACAATTAAGGCAGATTTAAAATAAGAATTTTCGGAATCATTTCATATGTTTCAAACATTTTACTTCACGCAACTTGCAACCATAAATGGTTTCTGAAGCATTTTGTAACTCTTGACGCCAAAATAACGTCAGTCTCACTTGTGACAATACCTAATTTCGTCAGGCAATTATTTCACTTCTTTTAAATTCTCGGCTCTAAAAAGAAAAAACAAACAAACTGTAGCTGAGTATTCCTTTTCTTTTAAAAGAGATAGATAGTATCACCTTTTCTTCTATATTCAATGTATAAAAACCCAGCAAAACCTGATCTTGATAACCGGAAACAGCTATCAAAACTCAATGCACCGTTTTACATTATTTCCGACGATTAGCGACCTGTTTGTACTCATTGGCTGAGATTGAGACCTAAAGTTTATGGTTTGGTTGGTGAAGTCCACCTTCAGCCTTTCAAGTCGGCTCCGGAAATCTCCACAACGTGGAGAGATTCGACCATGACCAGGAATTTCAGGTCACTGGAAAACGCGGGCAGACTTCTCTTCAGCAGTGAGGGCTATCATTCACTGAACTCGTGTGAAAATAAAAATAATGTTTGGTATCTGCAGTGTTGTGATTTTTATAAATGATCGGGATATCCCCTTTAACATTTTATACACTCCGATAGAAAATCTCAATGGCGATCAACTTTAATAGCAGGAAATAGGTTGCCAGTTGCGAGAAGACTCTCTATTGCATTTTAATAATCCAAGTGAGATTAAATTTGAACTACAGATAATTGAAATGACGTATTTAACATTTATTAAATTAAAGACAAAGTACCAAAATTCATCAATTGGTGGGACTACAGCATAAATGATACTATTTGCAAATATTAAAATTCTGCAGCATCATTTGCTTTACGGAGCATGCCTATTACATCATTCATTGGATAAAGAGAAGGCTGACGAGCATTAGTTACATAAGAACATTAGTTCTACACGAGCATTAGTTACTTTCCACACATGATGCATTCGATACCAAGAAAAACTCTACTGGTAAAATCGTTCTACCAGAACCAGGAGAACTTTATTGCTGCTATGAAAGAATTTCGTCGTATGAGGAAGATACGAAGAAGTTTGATGTCTCCATTTGCCTTACGCAAGATGCTACAGAAATTTGAAACAAGTGGACAGCTTGGAGTTCTTTCAGGCTGAGAACTAAAGCAAATTCAGTTTTTTAGTCTTGAAAATGTCGTTATCCTGGTCATTCAAATCAGCAGTCAGTCGCCACATGATAGTGTGTTCAGATTAACTGTTTTCATGTGCATTAGAAAGTCATCTATCGGCGGATTTTGGCACTATTTTTTTAAATTTAGTTTAATGAGTGTCTAGAACATCAATTGAATTAATCTGCAGTTCAAATTTTGTCTCATTTAGACTAATAGTATTCATTCTAGAAGTGGACATCGTATTTCTTGCTAATCCTGTACATGAAGGCCTGTGAGAAGTTCTAAGCTATTCTTCAAGTTCTATGCATAGCTAGACATTCTGGGGGCGGAGAGAGCCGAAATCACATGTTTGTTGTAAACCATAAACATGAACTATGCAAGACTGGGTGATTGGAGAGGTTCAAGACTTTTTTTAACACCTTCGGGATGACTTTTAGTTCCTCTGGCTTCTCGAAAATGCTTGGCCTAACTTTAAAACTACCGCTGCTATTAGCTTAAAATCTGTTAAATCTTATTTTGATACTGCTAAGTCAATCTATCCCAGTGTAGAAATTCGCTATTCACTAGGGATGGACGCGAGACGCAAAATGGGCGTCTCGCAAAACAGTCTAAAAGCTTTGTCTAGTCTCGCAAAAATCCCTAAGCTGTAATGTTAAAAATGTTTTTCTCGTCTCGCATCTATCCCTAGTATTCGCCACAAATGATTCAGTAATTTAATGAGAACGTACTGTGTTCCCACTCAATTTACATAAACAATGCATGGGTGTATAACTGGAGAGGCTAAAGACATTCTGAAATTTCTTCGGGGTGACTTCATTACACTAGTTTCAGCAAAAAGGTTTGACTTGACATTAAAACTGTCGTTTGCTGTTCCCTTAAAAACTGTTAAAGCTGTTATAAAACTACTAACGTCAGTCTAGGCCAATAGCGTGGACAGTACAGGTTCACTGTTCGCCACAAATTCCAAGGAGTAACTTAATGCGTACGTTACGCGTGCACTCGCTATTTACACAGACTTCCTTCTTCAGCCTGGACTGGACCTGAGTGCGTCCATAATTTAGTGCGCGAACGTGCGATAATACAAAACTGAGGAAATAAGTTCTTACGGGGGTGTGTGTGGTGGTGGGGGAATACTCTCATTTGCAAGTTTCAATATTCCCCAATTGCCCCCGTGCTCTCAGGGAGAAAGATGAATGGGGGGGCACAGCACCCCCCTTCCTCGTTTTAATCTCCTGGATCATCGAAAAGATTTCACGAGGAGTTAAGTGAATATGTGCCTCGCTGGCGGCAAAATTAAGCACTTTTCGTGCCACCTCTCTGCGGAAAGACTCCCTTGGAAACATCACTCAACCTCAACTTCTCTTCTCCAGCCGGCGGTTCAGAGAGCCTCGACTTAAACGGATTGCACTCTTCCCAAACCAGAAAGAAAAGGAAGAAGACACACACGCTTTCATTCCTTTAATAAAACTGCATCTACTTAGTATCTCCAGGGGAAAACACCAAGCGGGGCTCCTCCAAGGAGAGCCCTTACCCCCCCTCCTCCTCCTCCTCCTGGGTCCCCCCCCCCTCTGTTCTTTATCGACATCCCATCAGCGTTTTCCCTCCCCCCCCTCCCCCACCACTGACTTTCGCTTATAATTAAATGAAGTCGCATCCTCCAATAGAACAACGCGCGGCCGCACATTAATTCACGCCTTGAATATTTGATGGCAAATCGTTCCGAACTCGAAGAGCTGTTGGTCTTAATTTGGTTTGCCTCCTCGGGAAGGTTTTCGCGAGGAGGAAGGAAGGAAGGTTCGGATGGGCTTTGCTTCCTTCTCTCTCTCTCCCGGAAATTGAACGATGATGTAGAATCCAAAAAGGCTCCTAATTTGATTTGCAGTCATCAACATCCATTACTTCGAGGCTCCCTGGGTGTATCCACGGTCAAGGAAACGGGGACTTAATGGATATTGCTCGTTTGGGGGTGTTTTTGGGATGCGCTTGTAACTTGCCCTCTTCCCCCCCCTCTCTCTCTAGCCTTCACCTTTTCTTTTATTAGGAGCTGTACAGTTATTTAGCCAAGAGTTCTTCTTATCCTCCCCCCTTTACCCCACCCTACGGGAGAAAGTTTTTTTTTTTTTTCCCTGTTCTTTTTTGTACATATATAAACAGATATTTCCAACATTTTCTCCTCGAGACCGAAAACAAGGGAGGCAAAGTGGCGCAAGTGATTCATTCCGTTCATTCTGTGGTGAAAATTTTAATTGGGAAAAGTTTTCTTTCATTTTTCCCGAAAATAATACTGTTGAAGAGAATAATTCGTAAATCGATCCTCGAAGGCTTGTGCAGAGAGGTTAATTAACACCGTATAATGCATCCCTTTCACGGAAAAAAATGCATTGTTGAAATTAACAAAATTTGATTGAATTTAACAAAATTTTGTTTATTCAACAAAATTTGGTTGGCACTATTTCAACCAAATAATTTTGTTTTGTTTTCGAATAAAATTTTTGTTAAATTGACAAAATATTTTGTTGAATTAACAAGCATTTTGTTGATTCGAACAAAATTTTGTTTATTCAACAAAATTTGGTTGTCGCTATTTCAACCAAATAGTTTTGTTTTGTTTTCTAACAAAATTTTTGTTAAATTAACAAAAAATTTTGTTGAATCAACAAAACATTTTTTTTCAGTGTGTAAAAAGGAAATAGATTCATACATGTAATCGTTAAAGGAAAAAATAGACAAAAATTGTAAATGAACTATTGTGACATGACACGATTTCAGAGGTGTGCACTGGTGGAACAACTTATGCGATGAAAAGAGACAGTCTGATGCTGATGAATTTGCATTCTGAAATGAATCTGACTGACCACAATACTCAAAAGCAAACGTTAAAATATTGTTTAATTTGAAGTTAAATGGGAAACCCAAATTTATTATTAGAACTAATTAGCAATACTACATTTTATTCTTACAATCTAATATATAAAATTCTCCTGTCCCAGTGTTAGTCACCTAACTCCTCCGAAACCACTCGACCAATTTTAATGAAATTTTCTATGTATATTCGTTAGGTCATAGAATAGGTTTTTAACTATGTCTCATACCCCTAAGTCATAAGGGCGGTCCACCCCAAAATGTTTAGCCCCCGAGTGCTATTCATTTCAATCAGGATTTCTGTGTAGACATTAGCGTGTCGAGTCACTTTTCAAATGTGTTTGCCAGATAATGTGGAGAGGGGGGGGGGACGTTAATAAAATGTTGAAAGTCGCACAAGGTTTGCAGTTTTTGATAATTGATCGCTAAATATGGTGCCAAAACATGACAATTTATTATAAATATATTTCGCGTATAGTTAGAAAACGCCTGGCGTATATTGTAAAAGAGTTTTATTAGGCGATTTTAATATAGATTTCTATTCCGAAGAAGTTCTCTGTGGAACAAGAAAGGAAAACACGGTACACTCGTGGATTAGGATGCCCATTCCAAACAGCATTTAAAATGTCTTTGCGGTATAGTTGGAATATGCCTACAGGAAGAATATGCCTGGCGAAGATTGTAAAACATTTTCAGCAGGCGATTTTAAGATAGATTTCGATTCCAAAGATGCGTTTTATGGTACAAGAAAGAGTTGATTCTCATTTTAACTCCGCCACTCTCGCCAACCTAAAAAATCCCCATACTTTGGCGAGCTTTGCAGTCATGGGTCTCTGGGAGTTATGCACAAGTTTCAACGGTACTCACGTATTATCCCGGCGGTCTGCCAAGACAAGCAATTTTTCACCAAGATAAATGCCGGGCACATGAAATTGTTGATGGTTTGGAATACGATTGGCAACGTATTTAAAATCTACGAAAAAGTAGTTTGGCGGAAGTGACCGCCGGGATAATACGTAAGTACCGTTTCAACTCACCCAAAAGAATTAGGCGATAACTAAAGTAAACAAACTAGCGACGAACGCGCCAGTTATGGAATTTTAAGACATTTAATTATTAAAACTACATTAATTGGTAATCCAAAATAAATAAAAATGTAACGGCATGCTGTACTTACATGTTGTTCCAAATCGCCATTTTAATTCTAAATTACGATTTCTACAGAAATGCAAAAAATCGTCATGGTAACTGCATATGTTTAATCATGGCCTCCTTGGCGAGAGTCGTGGCGTTAAAGTAGGAAACAATATATAAAACGGTGAAGTATAGTTGTGATATACTTGGCGAAGATTGTAAAATAGTTTTAGTAGGCGATTTTAAGATAGATTTCGATTCCAAAGATGGGTTTTATAAAATAAGGAAGAAAAATACTGCACAGTCATGAATAATGATAACACTTTCCAACTTAATGGAATAAGGACGAAAAATAGGGACGACGCATACATTATGATACGATTTTAATATATAACACTATAGTGCGTATTTAAAATCTGAAAGTGTCTCAGATTTTCATCCTTTTTTTTTGGGGGGGGGGGGGGGGGGAGGCAAAATTTTTTATGGAATGACTATCAATAAGTCTCAAGCCCAAACTATGTCTGTTTGTGGATTAGATTTGAGCACGCCATGTTTTTCACACGGACAGTTATACGTGGCATTCTCTCGAGTGGGCAAACCATACAGTGGGCATCCAGTTTGTTTGTGTTATCTAAAGATGGGATAAAAAAAAATATTGTATACTCTATTGCGTTAAGGGATTGATATTATTTTTTAGTAAAATTATTGTAACTAGCGATATATATAAATTTAAAGAATAAATTACAATGAATTAAAAATATATGTTTGGTATTGTGTTATTTTTATATTCCGGCATCGTTCACAGCACTCCATGCCTCTTCCACTCATATACCACATCCTCACAAACTTACAATAAGTGAGTCATTTCTTTCTACTAAAATAATCCTAGGAATAATTTATATAGCAAAACAACGTTTGCCGGGTCAGCTAGTAAAAATCTAAATTTTTGAGGTTTTCCAAAAACTTTCAAAGGAAAACCTTCATCCAGTTTTACGACAACGCAACGAAATTTTCATGTCAGCCAATTTTAACTTGCGTGTAAACTAAAAACGCCTTTCAAATTTCAGATCTACAACATTAGTTCATATTTTCAGCAAGTTTGTTTTACAGCGCCGTGGTGAGGATTAGCGAATATTTTATATTCTGCTGAATGCCCTTCAATTCTAACATTGAGTTATGATTGGACTATTAAAAAAGTTTTCCAGCTGTAAGTTGTTCCGATGCCAACAAAATCCTCAGTCAGCTCGGTTTAGATTTTATACTTTACTAAGTACTGTACTGTGTTCCAGGCTAAAAATTTGAGTTTCTCCGATCAAATAGTAGATAACCAACTGTTTGAAATCATGCTCATTAGCTCATTTCTCACATTATGCTTTGCACATATTCTATTTCGAAATTTTTCATGGAATAAACTGATTGTGAATTCTTGGCTCATTCTTAATATTTTGGACAGTAGAAGTTTTAATATCTCCTTATTCCACATTCGTGGCCATCAGGACCGGACTGGCCAGATCGGATCGTTGGCGAATGTTCAGGGCCCGCGGCCCAAGAGGGCCCCCCAAAATGGATATACTACTTTATAATTAGAGTAATTAGAGATATATCAGAGTTATTTCATTATCTATTTCTCAATAATCTTACGGCTTTACACAGTGGCGTAACGAGGGAACTCACAGACCCCGCAGCCTGAGAGGCCCCCCAAAAAATTCAGGGGGCCACAAAAGCTTTAAAAATAGTTAAATGTGATTTTTAGTCACTTAAGCCTAATTTTCAAATATTACCTGTGTGTGTGTGTGTTCTAATACTTTTCTTCTAATTCCTCCAGTAAGGGTTCCTCCAGTTTTCAATCTCTTACCGAGGGCCCCCAAAGGAGCCAGTCCGGGCCTGTTGGCCGTACTATAGAATTTTGGACAATTGACGAGGAGACTGGTAAGGCAAAGATATATAATTAACCAGCAAACAATTGTTTCAGTTAACACTACCAAGATTTTCTTTAAATATTAGTTCCACTGCAAAACCACACCGAGAAGTTGAATAAATTCTGACAGAATTCCTTCACATTTCTCGTATTCAATTTCCACCCACTATAAAGGACTGCTTATATTAATGTATTTCATACAGCTGCTTCGCACTTAACTTGTTTCTTACATAACAAGGAAATTTCAAATCTTACTTTGCAAGATTCACGCTTGCCGACGTTTATACCCAGGTAGTACATACAAGATGTCAGAACGTGATTACCACGTCTTACATGGTGCAAAACGCGTTCTGGTTCAAAATTTGTGCTTCGGCTAATTGAGCTTCACGTTTTACTGCAGTACTCCGAAGTATCTACTATGAAATATTTTCTTATTGGGACTGCTTAACGTACAGACAGCAGATTTTACAATCCGTTCTAAAATCCACGTACGCTGCCACATATTAAAGAGGTTCAATGTAGTATAAAACGACGACAAAAATACCCGCTAGAGGGCCATTACCGAAATTAACCTCATGGCTTAACCATCTCGTCACCCTGAACCATATATGAGGATCCTACTTCAAATAGCAATATTTAGAGAGAAAACAGTTGAATTTAGTATTTGCTTTCTTTCAGTGATATCAATATCATTAATTCATGTAGAAAGTATATGAGACTCTTAACTAGATGCATAAATCGTGCCTATATTGCAGTACTAGTCCATTTAGGTCATTTTTTACAGTTTTCGCTTCATTGTTTCAGGAGAAAAATTAAGAAAATATTTACGCTGCTTTTTTACCGTTTTTTTTTTCTTTTTAAGGTAACTATAATTTATTTCTTATTCCTCAACCTTTACCTAATATGTGCATCCTTTCAAATTAATTTTAGCATAACAAAGTGCTTCGAAAATACAGAAATTAATATTAGAAAAATCTAATATTAATAGACATTAGAAAAAAATATTTTTGCATGATTTATAATAGTATTTCAGATGCATTAAATGCTAGACAGATTTTTTTCTCTGATTTTTCATAATTCGGTGACGAGAGGGTTAAATCAGCGAGAAGAAGTTCAAAGACACCTCGGCCAAATCAGTGCTGTTGGCCGCCAAAGACTTGTGATTGGACATTTTGCTGTTCTGTACCTTAACAACGTAAGTGCAAGTTACACAAACAATGTTGTAGTACATTTATAATTCAAAATATGATTTATAATTCGAAAATTTTAATAAGCAACTTCAATCCTATTAATTAGCCGTCGATTCAAATAAACAACGAAAATGATTCAAAAAAAGCTGTAGAATATCGATTATTTACTTAATTTTATAGTACGTCCTGCAAAATGAGCCATACAATGTTTTGTCCGGATATTCTGATGTAAGCGATATTGTAAATCTGCACGGGATGGTAACGTGCTATCTGAACGTGAAAATCGCGGCCTTTGGATAAGTGTGTGCTACCTGGGTATTAGAGATGAGTTCGGGCTCATTTTTTGAAGCCCGAGCCCGAGGACTTTTAATCCGAGCCCGCCCGAGCCCGAGAAATATTATTAAATTTGGAGCCCGAGCCCGCCCGAGCCCGAAATTTCAGCTAAAGACAAATAAATTTAACTACTTCATTAATAGGATACAATAAATTTTGGAGCTTCACACACCATCTAGTTCCCCGTGCCGCTATTTTTTAAAATAAGTACGTCTATTTATCCCATGAATCACTTTTTAAAATCTGTTTCAAGGAGTATGTTCAACAAAGGAGAAATTTTTCACGAGCCCGAGCCCGCCGAGCCCGAACGCAATCGTGAATTGCAGAGCCCGAGCCCGAGTCGGGCCCGGGCTCGGGCTCGGGCTTTCGGGCTCGGGCTGAGCCCGTCTCATCTCTACTGGGTATCCGTTATCCATTGGGATTGTTTAAAATTGTAGAACAATTATGGTTTGGCAGTTTCTCCCCAAAAAATTTTTAAGCAGTTCAGCAGCTTGGAAATGAGGATAAATGCGAGCCGAGACGGCAAGGACTGTTTAAAGGGGGGGGACATGAGCTCCCTGCCCCTCCCAATAAAAAAGAAATTGATGTAAAATATCCTATTTTACTTCCATAAAATGGATGTATACGTCAATCTTCCAACCAGCCGAAGCAATACAATATTTCAGAATGGGAAAAGTTTCTTCGAACAAATTCGCAGACAGATTTCGCACGTTTTCAGAAGAGCATGCTATTCCGATTTCGGTAATTGCTAAAATGAAAATAGAATATGAAGTTATTTATTTTGAGGGACAAAAATTAAATGTATTGAGTGCAGACATATTTTGTCTTTTCTCCCCCTCTATAGTTCCCGTTGTTATTGCCTACACAACCACAAAGGGGTTTAATCTTCTCGTTGGCGAATACTGATTTTTCTCGGCATTATTTTGCTTTTTAATATATATTTGACTTTTTTAATGTCCTTGTCACCTTTTCTTCCCACCATGAGCCTCGTGCCATGGTGAGAAGCCTTTGTCCGTTTGCATTTGAATGGTTCTGTGTGGAAGAAAATAAATTCACTAAAACATTAGGTTGGGTACATTTATTCAATGCTCACAGCGTTACCTTCTTTATGTTAAACTGTTATCTTATTAAGATCAAAGTTAAATACCTTTTGAAAGCTTTGTGGAGCATAACTATTTTATTTATTTTTATTTATTTATTTATTTGTTTATTTATTTATTTTTGAGAATGGCCCATATGAATGGTCAGGTCTTCTTTGAAACTGAATGGCCTCTACAATTTACATGAATGGAATTCCGTAAATATGAGAAAATAATGCTGGCGTTTAATTTTTCAACACATTTTCCGTATTTTCATTGAATTTTCTTTTAAAGTCTAAAGTAAAATTGCGACGATATCATAAGTAATATACGGATGAGTTGAAACAAAGTATGTTTTACTTTTTTTATTGAAAAATGTACTTCGATTACATTCATCATAATCTTTTAAACTCACATTGATAAAATAATAAAAATTTTAAACACACAACGGCTGTTATGAATACCGTCAAATGCGAAAACAGAGGAAAAACACGCACTAACTACAGTAACTAAAGATTCTTATAAATACGACTTGCACATTGTATTTATATTTATTTTATATTAATGTATAACTTTATTTTATTGGATGGATAATGGATATTTATGTATAACTTTATTTTATTGTAATGTGACAATTATGTAAGTTTAAAACCTTTTTAGGAAGCTTCTCCACTTGTTATGGACTATGGATGACATGGGCTCAGCCCGGGCCCGAGCCCGAACCCGAAGCGGCCTCGGGCTTTGCAATTCACCATTCTGTTCGGGTTAGGGAGAAATTTCTCCTTTAAACAGATTTTTAAAATGTGATTCATGGGAGAAATAAAGTAATTTAGTATTACTTGATAAACTTGAATACAAAGAATTCGAAAGTGCATTAAGAGTTTTGCTGTTATATTTGTCTTTAATATGCACAAACTGCAAAATTTATGATATTCTATCAATAATTGACTTTTATTTATCTATTACCGGAATTTCGGGCTCCTACTTAAACCATTTCTGCCTAGATAGTTTTGCGATTTTTGCTAATACCAGCAATAATATATAATTTCGGATGTCAGCTTCTTGAACAAGGGACGATTTCTTTCAAAATCACTGTATGAAAATTGAAAAGTCAGCATCCTGCTTGGTCCTACATATGGTTTTGTTAAAATACTTTGTGGAGTTGAGGTTTAATACTCGTGAATAAAGGCTAGGAAAAATAACGTTTTCGACTGATAGCGAAATGCCGTCTCAAAAAAGGGACAGTAGAAATAAATGGGTTGAATAATAATATCACTCGGGCTCGGATTAAAAGTCCTCGGGCTCGGGCTTGAAAAAATGAGCCGAACTCATCTCTATTATGGACCTCCCTTCCAGTCAGATTCTGCCTTCGCATAGAGTGCTCAGACCGACGAACTTAAATGCTTGGACACAAGGTGGTTGTACAGTGAAACCACCTTGTTTCAGAGCTTTCATTGCTGGTTCGCCAAAAAAAATATATGGTTAAAGGGTCCCACCGCTGAAAAAGTGCAGCACAGCCAGCTGTGTCAAAAAAAAAAAATCTCTGTGGCGCCAGAAGGGCGATTCGATCGACCGCCGTGCTGTTGGTAGTTAAATGGATTGATAGCAACGGATTGATGCGCTTTTTCAGCGATTGTCAGTCCATCAGTTGGTCTCCTATATTGATTCGAAAATTCTCGCTCATCAAAGCGTTAGCAGAACGAATGAAATACCTCCCACATGGATGGCCATTAGTCACCGGGCGCTGTTCTGAGATTCAGTCGAAAAGATAGATTCGACCAAAAGCATAACGCGCGCTGCTAATATCATCACAGGGGTCGATGCAGAATCGCTGGCAAAAGCTCTCCCAGCTCCCTAACTACGTTATTAGTGTCAAACGTCGTTATGTAACGACGAAACTGTCACTGAGATTAACTTGACTGTCTCCGTGCGGTTATTGGAAGGGGGGGGGGGGGGTGTTGGAGAAGAGCAGAGCGAGAGAGAGAAAATTTACTACGTCTCATCTAGTATGCACTGGCCGGGCCGAATCTAATGGCCAGTGTCCATTTGTGGCTATCTTCCACGATGATTACAGATATCGGAAGTGTTCCTAAGTACATTACGCACATGCAGGCGGGAACGCTAGCCGGTGTTTAATATTTGACAGGTAAACCGCGAGTTTATGTGAATTCTCGGCAAGCGTCCGAATATCGTATTTGAGAGATCAGGTGTTATTATATTAAACAGATCTGTGCGGAATGCGATGGGGGTATATTACGGAACTGTGTGCTGTTTGCGAATGGTGGGTGCTAAATTTTCGAGTTATTATCTCGTTCTTGCGGGTAACATTACTTAGCTGGAAGCAGCCCCCTTTTTTTTTGACGGTCTACAAAACCGTCTCCCCATTATCAGGTCCAAAGGTAATTCTCAAGAATAATGTCAGATAAAGCTGTCGAAATGTCGAGAATGTCTGGTAACGTGTTTAATAACGGGAACCTCACTTTGGTCTTAATTGTTGGCCTTAACTGAGAGGGGAACAAGTATACTTTTTTTAGAAAAAAGAAAACAGACTTCAAATTATTACATCGTACCGAAAAATCACTCCCATTCTAAATTAGTAGGGTTTGGTAAATTCTCTCCAAACATAGCAAATATCGCCACGGTGAGTTCTGTCTCGAGGACTTATTTTTAGACGCCAAACATGGCGATAAATCGACAAAAGTGGCCAACTTTAGCGACTTTTGACATATGCTGGCACTGACAAACCTTTCTAAGATTATTATTCCCATTGAAAATAGTAGGGTTTATTAAGGTTTATTAAATTCTCATCAAATATAGAAGATATGGCCAAGCAGAGTTAAGTTTTGGGAACTGATTTCTTTATCAACAAACTAGGCTATAAATCGGCAACCATGTTGACTTTTAACATTAAGACCAGCGCTGTTACTGGGACTCTTATAAACAGTGGTTTAAACGACTTTTTTATTTTTCGAGTTTCGGAACGTGACCAAATTAATATGGGACCACCCTTGAGTATTCCCTTTCCAATAAAAAAAAGAACTTTTGAAATCAGCCCACGTGGTTAAAATCTCTGTACATACATAATATACATATAACTATGTAGCTATCCAAACTAAGTACAGTTTTTTAAATAAATAATTAAATATATTTAAACTCGGGTCTTCGAGCCTCGCTTGGGGGAGACCCCCCTCTACTTTTTCAGTTTCATTATTGCCATATTAAAACGATATTAATTGACTATGCCATTTTATCTCTCACCCCTTTTTCTTTTATTCTTCCTTTACATTTATTTCATCGAGTGGAAGTAGCAGGGTTTCCTGATCTTTCCTTGCAATTGCAAACATGGGTAGATGATAACTGAAGTGACTTATATAATGTTTAGTATCTATCTTAACACACCAAAAATTTTGCTTTTCGTTATTTGATATTGTTGAGAGAGCTTTAGGCCAGTAGGGTTGCTGTGTTTCGACTGGTAACCCTATTGGCGCGTCATCCAGAGTGGATAAGAATCCGAGGCTGTTAGGCTTATGTTTAAAATTATTCTTTTTTCCACTTTCACATTCGCTAGCGCAATGCCCGATGCGTTTACACCTTTTACAAGTTATTCTTCATGTATCCTTAATTTTATGATATTCAGGGTTTCAAATCGCCAAGTTCCAGTCGCCATTTTGAGGATGAATGATGCAGACTTGAAACGAAGGTTAAAAATCAGCAGCTAAACGAAGGTTAAAAATCAGCAAATAAAAAAATTAATCCATCTGGTGTTCATAACTTTTTAGAAATGTTAGCAGAGTTATGGCACAAACGTAGTAAGCGTGGGATTTTAACATAAAATTTACTTTATTAAATTAGAACGGAAGAAACAGGCACATCCCATAACAAGGTAATATCAAGAAGGAAAAAAGTATAGAAGAAGTAAAAAGAATGCGTGCGCGAGCACAGTTACAGATAAGTAGATACATGTTTATTGAGGGTTACAGAATTCAGGAGGATAAGACATTGCACAATAAAAAAATAAACAATTCAATACTCAACAATTTATTCTTACCTTTAAGTCGCGGTTTTTGGGCACATTTTTGGGACACATTTTTCGGACAATTTTCAGTAAAGGGGGTGAGAGATAACATGACATAGTCATTAAAACATAAATATACACGCGTTCAACGTAGTACTTCCACCTTCCACGTTTTCATACGAACCGTGGTGTTGGGAAGACACCGGCGACCCCCAACACACAGCCCTGTCTTGCCGTACCATTCAACCTCGGCTGGCCGTACTTAAAGCTCGCATTGTTGCAAGCGCATTGTTATTACAAACGACAAAACCTCCTCCAACACAGTGCAACAATGGCCAACGACTGCAACCTATAGGAGCGTTCGTTTCAAAATGGCTGGGCCAACCGTGGCCGAGCGCATAGAGAGATGGAAGGTGCCTGGTTCGAAACCCGGGTCCGACCTCGCCGTTCGGTTTTATAGCTTGAGATCACGATTTCGAACCGGAACTGAACGGAAAAAAAACGTTATTTTGGGTGAAACGAAAACCAGTACCTCTAGCATTAGAGGGTTTCCCACTTTTCTTAATGTTTACGGGATGGATGTTTTGATGTCTTTTATTTTTTTTTTTTTATTTATTTATTTTTTTTTTTTGACGGATTCGACGACATTCTAAGACGCTATAAAAATAAAACGGCTTGAGCTAGCACGATATTAATAAACGAGAGCTCATCCATGTAATACAGCAGTAGTAATCAATTTTAATCATCGTTATGTTATCCATGCTTATATTCTTTAATAAACGAGCAGTTGGAGTACAACCAGACAATACAAACCTAAACACTCAATAGGTCGGTTGCGCTAAGACGCTATAAAAATATACCAGGGATAACATTAGCACTCCCTAAGGACTCAACAGTGAAGAATTGACACACAGCACTTTAAAAACAGCTTCGAAACAAGAGCGAAACACCGCTTCTATCATAGAGCAAAGCAAGCGAACTCACTGAGGGAGCTCCATTGACACACTCTCGATGGAAGGAAACTCACACCGAACTGGGGCTTTTGAAGCGCTTCTATTTATAGCCGGCGCAGAAGGTACAAGAAGCTTCCAGAAAAGTCTATTTCACGAAGATTCCGCATAAAGCGGGAATTTTGATTACTTCGTAGAAGAGAAATGTTAGATTATTATGCCTTTTTAATGCAGGGAAACAAACTTTCAGGCCCCATTTTAAAGATCGCGCAGTATGACCGAAATGTCGCCAAGCTTGGCGACATTTGGCGAAATATTGCCCAATTGGGCGCCCAAAATAAGTCCCCAAAAATGAAGAGATCGAAGCCCCAGGACCCCTATTTCTCGAGATTTCTAGAAACCCCATAGAAAAACAAGGGGAAAACCGAGACCTCCGGTTCTAGTGGACCCATTTGGATGCAAGAAAAAGCAAAATTTAACTATTTGAAGCGTAGAATACGAATTTTAAACCATTTTAAGCCACCAGAGCAGTGGGTTGTCCCGAGAATTGGTAAAAATAGGCTCTTGGTTATCTGTTAGCTGAAATGTCGGGATCTGATTGTGAGTCGGGCTCCCAGAAGGGGATCATCCGAAGGAGACTGAACAGGAGACTCCATACAGTGGCGGCGCAAGACCGAAATTTAATGTGGGCAAGGT